>JARGYO010000126.1:57863-312763 GCA_029206835.1 Rana muscosa | reverse complement strand
ACACAATAACTGGTGTGGAGGTGATCAGAGACACAATAACTGGTGTGGTGATCGGGACACAATAACTGGTGTGGAGGTGATCAGGGACACAATAACTGGTGTGGAGGTGATCAGGGACACAATAACTGGTGTGGAGGTGATCGGGGACACAATAACTGGTGTGGAGGTGATCAGGGACACAATAACTGGTGTGGAGGTGATCAGGGACACAATAACTGGTGTGGAGGTGATCAGGGACACAATAACTGGTGTGGTGATGATCAGGGACACAATAACTGGTGTGGAGGTGATCGGGGACACAATAACTGGTGTGGAGGTGATCAGAGACACAATAACTGGTGTGGTGATCGGGACACAATAACTGGTGTGGAGGTGATCAGGGACACAATAACTGGTGTGGAGGTGATCAGGGACACAATAACTGGTGTGGAGGTGATCGGGGACACAATAACTGGTGTGGAGGTGATCAGGGACACAATAACTGGTGTGGAGGTGATCAGGGACACAATAACTGGTGTGGAGGTGATCAGGGACACAATAACTGGTGTGGTGATGATCAGGGACACAATAACTGGTGTGGAGGTGATCAGGGACACAATAACGGGTGTGGAGGTGATCGGGGACACAATAACTGGTGTGGAGATGATCAGGGACACAATAACTGGTGTGGAGGTGATCAGGGACACAATAACGGGTGTGGAGGTGATCAGGGACACAATAACTGGTGTGGAGGTGATCAGGGACACAATAACGGGTGTGGAGGTGATCAGGGACACAATAACTGGTGTGGAGGTGATCAGGGACACAATAACGGGTGTGGAGGTGATCAGGGACACAATAACTGGTGTGGTGATGATCAGGGACACAATAACTGGTGTGGAGGTGATCAGGGACACAATAACGGGTGTGGAGGTGATCGGGGACACAATAACTGGTGTGGAGATGATCAGGGACACAATAACTGGTGTGGAGGTGATCAGGGACACAATAACGGGTGTGGAGGTGATCAGGGACACAATAACTGGTGTGGAGGTGATCGGGGACACAATAACTGGTGTGGAGGTGATCAGGGACACAATAACTGGTGTGGAGGTGATCAGGGACACAATAACGGGTGTGGAGGTGATCAGGGACACAATAACTGGTGTGGAGGTGATCAGGGACACAATAACGTGTGTGGAGGTGATCAGGGACACAATAACGTGTGTGGAGGTGATCAGGGACACAATAACTGGTGTGGAGGTGATCAGGGACACAATAACTGGTGTGGAGGTGATCGGGGACACAATAACTGGTGTGGAGGTGATCGGGGACACAATAACTGGTGGGGTGGTGATCAGGGACACAATAACTGGTGTGGAGGTGATCGGGGACACAATAACTGGTGTGGAGGAGATCAGGGACACAATAACTGGTGTGGAGGAGATCAGGGACACAATAACTGGTGTGGAGGAGATCAGGGACACAATAACTGGTGTGGAGGTGATCAGGGACACAATAACTGGTGTGGTGATGATCAGGGACACAATAACTGGTGTGGAGGTGATCAGGGACACAATAACGGGTGTGGAGGTGATCGGGGACACAATAACTGGTGTGGAGGAGATCAGGGACACAATAACTGGTGTGGAGGTGATCAGGGACACAACGGGTGTGGAGGTGATCAGGGACACAATAACGGGTGTGGAGGTGATCAGGGACACAATAAATGGTGTGGCGGTGATCAGGGACACAATAACTGGTGTGGAGGTGATCAGGGACACAATAACTGGTGTGGAGGTGATCAGGGACACAATAACTGGTGTGGAGATGATCGGGGACACAATAACTGGTGTGGAGGTGATCGGGGACACAATAACTGGTGTGGAGGAGATCGGGGACACAATAACTGGTGTGGAGGAGATCAGGGACACAATAACTGGTGTGGAGGTGATCAGAGACACAATAACTGGTGGGGAGGTGATCAGAGACACAATAACTGGTGTGGAGGTGTTCGGGGACACAAAAACTTGTGTGGAGGTGATCGGGGACACAATAACTGGTGTGGAGGTGATCAGAGACACAATAACTGGTGTGGAGGTGATCAGGGACACAATAACTGGTGTGGAGGTGATCAGAGACACAATAACTGGTGTGGTGATCGGGACACAATAACTGGTGTGGAGGTGATCAGGGACACAATAACTGGTGTGGAGGTGATCAGGGACACAATAACTGGTGTGGAGGTGATCGGGGACACAATAACTGGTGTGGAGGTGATCAGGGACACAATAACTGGTGTGGAGGTGATCAGGGACACAATAACTGGTGTGGAGGTGATCAGGGACACAATAACTGGTGTGGTGATGATCAGGGACACAATAACTGGTGTGGAGGTGATCAGGGACACAATAACTGGTGTGGAGGTGATCAGGGACACAATAACTGGTGTGGAGGTGATCAGGGACACAATAACTGGTGTGGTGATGATCAGGGACACAATAACTGGTGTGGAGGTGATCAGGGACACAATAACGGGTGTGGAGGTGATCGGGGACACAATAACTGGTGTGGAGATGATCAGGGACACAATAACTGGTGTGGAGGTGATCGGGGACACAATAACTGGTGTGGAGGTGATCGGGGACACAATAACTGGTGTGGAGGTGATCGGGGACACAATAACTGGTGTGGAGGTGATCAGGGACACAATAACTGGTGTGGAGGTGATCAGGGACACAATAACTGGTGTGGAGGTGATCAGGGACACAATAACTGGTGTGGAGGTGATCAGGGACACAATAACTGGTGTGGAGGTGATCGGGGACACAATAACGGGTGTGGAGGTGATCGGGGACACAATAACTGGTGTGGAGATGATCAGGGACACAATAACTGGTGTGGTGGTGATCAGGGACACAATAACTGGTGTGGAGGTGATCGGGGACACAATAACTGGTGTGGAGGTGATCGGGGACACAATAACTGGTGTGGAGGTGATCGGGGACACAATAACTGGTGTGGAGGTGATCGGGGACACAATAACTGGTGTGGAGGTGATCGGGGACACAATAACTGGTGAGGAGGTGATCGGGGACACAATAACTGGTATGGAGGTGATCGGGGACACAATAACTGGTGTGGAGGTGATCAGGGACACAATAACTGGTGTGGTGGTGATCGGGGACACAATAACTGGTGTGGAGGTGATCGGGACATAATAACTGGTGTGGAGGTGATCGGGACACAATAACTGGTGTGGAGGTGATCGGGACACAATAACTGGTGTGGAGGTGATCAGGGACACAATAACTGGTGTGGAGGTGATCAGGGACACAATAACTGGTGTGGTGGTGATCAGGGACACAATAACTGGTGTGGAGGTGATCGGGGACACAATAACTGGTGTGGAGGTGATCGGGGACACAATAACTGGTGTGGAGATGATCAGGGACACAATAACTGGTGTGGAGGTGATCAGGGACACAATAACTGGTGTGGAGGTGATCAGGGACACAATAACTGGTGTGGAGGTGATCAGGGACACAATAACTGGTGTGGAGGTGATCAGGGACACAATAACTGGTGTGGAGGTGATCAGGGACACAATAACTGGTGTGGAGGTGATCGGGGACACAATAACTGGTATGGAGGTGATCGGGGACACAATAACTGGTGTGGAGGTGATCGGGGACATAATAACTGGTGTGGAGGTGATCAGGGACACAATAACTGGTGTGGAGGTGATCAGGGACACAATAACTGGTGTGGAGGTGATCAGAGACACAATAACTGGTGTGGAGGTGATCAGGGACATAATAACTGGTGTGGAGGTGATCAGGGACACAATAACTGGTGTGGAGGTGATCGGGGACACAATAACTGGTATGGAGGTGATCGGGGACACAATAACTGGTGTGGAGGTGATCGGGGACATAATAACTGGTGTGGAGGTGATCAGGGACACAATAACTGGTGGGGAGGTGATCAGGGACACAATAACTGGTGTGGAGGTGATCAGGGACACAATAACTGGTGTGGAGGTGATCGGGGACACAATAACTGGTGTGGAGATGATCAGAGACACAATAACTGGTGTGGAGGTGATCAGGGACACAATAACTGGTGTGGAGGTGATCGGGGACACAATAACTGGTGTGGAGGTGATCGGGGACATAATAACTGGTGTGGAGGTGATCAGGGACACAATAACTGGTGGGGAGGTGATCAGGGACACAATAACTGGTGGGGAGGTGATCAGGGACACAATAACTGGTGTGGAGGTGATCGGGGACACAATAACTGGTGTGGAGATGATCAGAGACACAATAACTGGTGTGGAGGTGATCGGGGACACAATAACTGGTGTGGAGGTGATCAGGGACACAATAACTGGTGTGGAGGTGATCAGGGACACAATAACTGGTGTGGAGGTGATCAGGGACACAATAACTGGTGTGGAGGTGATCAGGGACACAATAACTGGTGTGGAGGTGATCAGGGACACAATAACTGGTGTGGTGGTGATCGGGGACACAATAACTGGTGTGGAGGTGATCGGGGACACAATAACTGGTGTGGAGGTGATCAGGGACACAATAACTGGTGTGGAGGTGATCAGGGACACAATAACTGGTGTGGAGGTGATCGGGGACACAATAACTGGTGTGGAGGTGATCAGGGACACAATAACTGGTGTGGAGGTGATCAGGGACACAATAACTGGTGGGGAGGTGATCAGGGACACAATAACTGGTGTGGAGGTGATCAGGGACACAATAACTGGTGTGGAGGTGATCAGGGACACAATAACTGGTGTGATGGTGATCGGGGACACAATAACTGGTGTGGAGATGATCAGAGACACAATAACTGGTGTGGAGGTGATCAGGGACACAATAACTGGTGTGGAGGTGATCGGGGACACAATAACTGGTGTGGAGATGATCAGGGACACAATAACTGGTGTGGAGGTGATCGGGGACACAATAACTGGTGTGGAGGTGATCGGGGACACAATAACTGGTGTGGAGGTGATCAGGGACACAATAACTGGTGTGGTGGTGATCAGGGACACAATAACTGGTGTGTAGGTGATCAGAGACACAATAACTGGTGTGGAGGTGATCAGGGACACAATAACTGGTGTGGTGGTGATCAGGGACACAATAACTGGTGTGTAGGTGATCAGAGACACAATAACTGGTGGGGTGGTGATCGGGGACACAATAACTGGTGTGGAGGTGATCGGGGACATAATAACTGGTGTGGAGGTGATCGGGGACACAATAACTGGTGTGGAGGTGATCGGGGACATAATAACGGGTGTGGAGGTGATCAGGGACACAATAACTGGTGTGGAGGTGATCAGGGACACAATAACTGGTGTGGAGGTGATCAGGGACACAATAACTGGTGTGGAGGTGATCGGGGACACAATAACTGGTGTGGAGGTGATCGGGGACATAATAACTGGTGTGGAGGTGATCAGGGACATAATAACTGGTGTGGTGATCGGGGACACAATAACTGGGGTGGAGGTGATCAGGGACACAATAACTGGTGTGGTGGAGATCAGGGACACAATAACTGGTGTGGTGGTGATCGGGGACACAATAACTGGTGTGGAGGTGATCAGGGACACAATAACTGGTGTGGAGGTGATCAGGGACACAATAACTGGTGTGGAGGTGATCGGGGACACAATAACTGGTGTGGAGGTGATCAGGGACACAATAACTGGTGTGGAGGTGATCGGGGACACAATAACTGGTGTGGAGGTGATCGGGGACATAATAACTGGTGTGGAGGTGATCAGGGACATAATAACTGGTGTGGTGATCGGGGACACAATAACTGGTGTGGAGCTGATCAGGGACACAATAACTGGTGTGGTGGTGATCAGGGACACAATAACTGGTGTGGAGGTGATCAGGGACACAATAACTGGTGTGGTGGTGATCAGGGACACAATAACTGGTGTGGAGGTGATCAGGGACACAATAACTGGTGTGGAGGTGATCGGGGACACAATAACTGGTGTGGTGATGATCAGGGACACAATAACTGGTGTGGAGGTGATCGGTGACACAATAACTGGTGTGGAGGTGATCAGGGACACAATAACTGGTGTGGAGGTGATCGGGACACAATAACTGGTGTGGAGGTGATCAGGGACACAATAACTGGTGTGGAGGTGATCAGGGACACAATAACTGGTGTGGAGGTGATCAGGGACACAATAACGGGTGTGGAGGTGATCAGGGACACAATAACGGGTGTGGAGGTGATCAGGGACACAATAACTGGTGTGGAGGAGATCAGGGACACAATAACTGGTGTGGAGGTGATCAGGGACACAATAACGGGTGTGGAGGTGATCGGGGACACAATAACTGGTGTGGAGGAGATCAGGGACACAATAACTGGTGTGGAGGAGATCAGGGACACAATAACTGGTGTGGAGGTGATCAGGGACACAATAACTGGTGTGGAGGTGATCAGGGACACAATAACTGGTGTGGTGATGATCAGGGACACAATAACTGGTGTGGAGGTGATCAGGGACACAATAACGGGTGTGGAGGTGATCGGGGACACAATAACGGGTGTGGAGGTGATCGGGGACACAATAACTGGTGTGGAGGAGATCAGGGACACAATAACTGGTGTGGAGGTGATCAGGGACACAATAACGGGTGTGGAGGTGATCAGGGACACAATAACGGGTGTGGAGGTGATCAGGGACACAATAACTGGTGTGGAGGTGATCAGGGACACAATAACTGGTGTGGAGGTGATCGGGGACACAATAACTGGTGTGGAGGTGATCAGGGACACAATAACTGGTTTGGAGGTGATCGGGGACACAATAACTGGTGTGGAGGTGATCAGGGACACAATAACTGGTGTGGAGGTGATCGGGGACACAATAACTGGTGTGGTGATGATCAGGGACACAATAACTGGTGTGGAGGTGATCGGTGACACAATAACTGGTGTGGAGGTGATCAGGGACACAATAACTGGTGTGGAGGTGATCGGGACACAATAACTGGTGTGGTGATGATCAGGGACACAATAACTGGTGTGGAGGTGATCAGGGACACAATAACTGGTGTGGAGGTGATCAGGGACACAATAACGGGTGTGGAGGTGATCAGGGACACAATAACGGGTGTGGAGGTGATCGGGGACACAATAACGGGTGTGGAGGAGATCAGGGACACAATAACTGGTGTGGAGGTGATCAGGGACACAATAACTGGTGTGGAGGTGATCGGGGTCACAATAACTGGTGTGGTGATGATCAGGGACACAATAACTGGTATGGAGGTGATCAGGGACACAATAACTGGTGTGGAGGTGATCGGGGACACAATAACTGGTGTGGAGGTGATCAGGGACACAATAACTGGTGTGGTGATGATCAGGGACACAATAACTGGTGTGGTGGTGATCAGGGACACAATAACTGGTGTGGTGGTGATCAGGGACACAATAACTGGTGTGGAGGTGATCGGGGACACAATAACTGGTGTGGTGGTGATCGGGGACACAATAACTGGTGTGGTGGTGATCGGGGACACAATAACTGGTGTGGAGGTGATCAGGGACACAATAACTGGTGTGGAGGTGATCAGGGACACAATAACTGGTGTGGAGGTGATCAGGGACACAATAACGGGTGTGGAGGTGATCGGGGACACAATAACTGGTGTGGAGGTGATCAGAGACACAATAACGGGTGTGGAGGTGATCAGGGACACAATAACGGGTGTGGAGGTGATCAGGGACACAATAACGGGTGTGGAGGTGATCAGGGACACAATAACGGGTGTGGAGGTGATCAGGGACACAATAACTGGTGTGGAGGTGATCAGGGACACAATAACGGGTGTGGAGGTGATCGGGGACACAATAACTGGTGTGGAGGTGATCAGAGACACAATAACGGGTGTGGAGGTGATCAGGGACACAATAACGGGTGTGGAGGTGATCGGGGACACAATAACTGGTGTGGAGGTGATCAGGGACACAATAACTGGTGTGGAGGTGATCGGGACACAATAACTGGTGTGGAGGTGATCGGGGACACAATAACTGGTGTGGAGGTGATCAGAGACACAATAACGGGTGTGGAGGTGATCAGGGACACAATAACTGGTGTGGAGGTGATCGGGGACACAATAACTGGTGTGGAGGTGATCGGGGACACAATAACTGGTGTGGAGGTGATCAGGGACACAATAACTGGTGTGGAGGTGATCGGGACACAATAACTGGTGTGGAGGTGATCGGGGACACAATAACTGGTGTGGAGGTGATCAGAGACACAATAACGGGTGTGGAGGTGATCAGGGACACAATAACTGGTGTGGAGGTGATCAGGGACACAATAACTGGTGTGGAGGTGATCAGGGACACAATAACTGGTGTGGAGGTGATCAGGGACACAATAACTGGTGTGGAGGTGATCAGGGACACAATAACTGGTGTGGAGGTGATCGGGGACACAATAACTGGTGGGGTGGTGATCAGGGACACAATAACTGGTGTGGAGGTGATCGGGGACACAATAACTGGTGTGGAGGAGATCAGGGACACAATAACTGGTGTGGAGGAGATCAGGGACACAATAACTGGTGTGGAGGTGATCAGGGACACAATAACTGGTGTGGAGGTGATCAGGGACACAATAACTGGTGTGGTGATGATCAGGGACACAATAACTGGTGTGGAGGAGATCAGGGACACAATAACTGGTGTGGAGGAGATCAGGGACACAATAACTGGTGTGGAGGAGATCAGGGACACAATAACTGGTGTGGTGATGATCAGGGACACAATAACTGGTGTGGAGGTGATCAGGGACACAATAACGGGTGTGGAGGTGATCAGGGACACAATAACTGGTGTGGAGGTGATCAGGGACACAATAACGGGTGTGGAGGTGATCAGGGACACAATAACGGGTGTGGAGGTGATCAGGGACACAATAACGGGTGTGGAGGTGATCAGGGACACAATAACTGGTGTGGAGGTGATCAGGGACACAATAACGTGTGTGGAGGTGATCAGGGACACAATAACGTGTGTGGAGGTGATCAGGGACACAATAACTGGTGTGGAGGTGATCAGGGACACAATAACTGGTGTGGAGGTGATCGGGGACACAATAACTGGTGTGGAGGTGATCGGGGACACAATAACTGGTGGGGTGGTGATCAGGGACACAATAACTGGTGTGGAGGTGATCGGGGACACAATAACTGGTGTGGAGGAGATCAGGGACACAATAACTGGTGTGGAGGAGATCAGGGACACAATAACTGGTGTGGAGGAGATCAGGGACACAATAACTGGTGTGGAGGTGATCAGGGACACAATAACTGGTGTGGTGATGATCAGGGACACAATAACTGGTGTGGAGGTGATCGGGGACACAATAACGGGTGTGGAGGTGATCGGGGACACAATAACTGGTGTGGAGGAGATCAGGGACACAATAACTGGTGTGGAGGTGATCAGGGACACAATAACGGGTGTGGAGGTGATCAGGGACACAATAACGGGTGTGGAGGTGATCAGGGACACAATAAATGGTGTGGCGGTGATCAGGGACACAATAACTGGTGTGGAGGTGATCAGGGACACAATAACTGGTGTGGAGGTGATCAGGGACACAATAACTGGTGTGGAGATGATCGGGGACACAATAACTGGTGTGGAGGTGATCAGGGACACAATAACTGGTGTGGAGGTGATCGGGGACACAATAACGGGTGTGGAGGTGATCGGGGACACAATAACTGGTGTGGAGATGATCAGGGACACAATAACTGGTGTGGTGGTGATCAGGGACACAATAACTGGTGTGGAGGTGATCGGGGACACAATAACTGGTGTGGAGGTGATCGGGGACACAATAACTGGTGTGGAGGTGATCGGGGACACAATAACTGGTGTGGAGGTGATCGGGGACACAATAACTGGTGTGGAGGTGATCGGGGACACAATAACTGGTGAGGAGGTGATCGGGGACACAATAACTGGTATGGAGGTGATCGGGGACACAATAACTGGTGTGGAGGTGATCAGGGACACAATAACTGGTGTGGTGGTGATCGGGGACACAATAACTGGTGTGGAGGTGATCGGGACACAATAACTGGTGTGGTGGTGATCGGGGACACAATAACTGGTGTGGAGGTGATCGGGACACAATAACTGGTGTGGAGGTGATCGGGACACAATAACTGGTGTGGAGGTGATCAGGGACACAATAACTGGTGTGGTGGTGATCAGGGACACAATAACTGGTGTGGAGGTGATCGGGGACACAATAACTGGTGTGGAGGTGATCGGGGACACAATAACTGGTGTGGAGATGATCAGGGACACAATAACTGGTGTGGTGATGATCAGGGACACAATAACTGGTGTGGAGGTGATCGGGGACACAATAACTGGTGTGGAGGTGATCGGGGACACAATAACTGGTGTGGAGGTGATCAGGGACACAATAACTGGTGTGGAGGTGATCGGGGACACAATAACTGGTGTGGAGGTGATCAGGGACACAATAACTGGTGTGGAGGTGATCGGGGACACAATAACTGGTGTGGAGGTGATCAGGGACACAATAACTGGTGTGGAGGTGATCGGGGACACAATAACTGGTGTGGAGGTGATCAGGGACACAATAACTGGTGTGGAGGTGATCAGGGACACAATAACTGGTGTGGTGATGATCAGGGACACAATAACTGGTGTGGAGGTGATCAGGGACACAATAACTGGTGTGGTGATGATCAGGGACACAATAACTGGTGTGGAGATGATCAGGGACACAATAACTGGTGTGGAGGTGATCGGGGACACAATAACTGGTGTGGAGGTGATCGGGGACACAATAACTGGTGTGGAGGTGATCGGGGACACAATAACTGGTGTGGAGGTGATCAGGGACACAATAACTGGTGTGGAGGTGATCAGGGACACAATAACTGGTGTGGAGGTGATCGGGGACACAATAACGGGTGTGGAGGTGATCGGGGACACAATAACTGGTGTGGAGATGATCAGGGACACAATAACTGGTGTGGTGGTGATCAGGGACACAATAACTGGTGTGGAGGTGATCGGGGACACAATAACTGGTGTGGAGGTGATCGGGGACACAATAACTGGTGTGGAGGTGATCGGGGACACAATAACTGGTGTGGAGGTGATCGGGGACACAATAACTGGTGTGGAGGTGATCGGGGACACAATAACTGGTGAGGAGGTGATCGGGGACACAATAACTGGTATGGAGGTGATCGGGGACACAATAACTGGTGTGGAGGTGATCAGGGACACAATAACTGGTGTGGTGGTGATCGGGGACACAATAACTGGTGTGGAGGTGATCGGGACATAATAACTGGTGTGGAGGTGATCGGGACACAATAACTGGTGTGGAGGTGATCGGGACACAATAACTGGTGTGGAGGTGATCGGGACACAATAACTGGTGTGGAGGTGATCAGGGACACAATAACTGGTGTGGTGGTGATCAGGGACACAATAACTGGTGTGGAGGTGATCGGGGACACAATAACTGGTGTGGAGGTGATCGGGGACACAATAACTGGTGTGGAGATGATCAGGGACACAATAACTGGTGTGGTGATGATCAGGGACACAATAACTGGTGGGGAGGTGATCAGGGACACAATAACTGGTGTGGAGGTGATCGGGGACACAATAACTGGTGTGGAGGTGATCGGGGACACAATAACTGGTGTGGAGGTGATCGGGGACACAATAACTGGTGTGGAGGTGATCGGGGACACAATAACTGGTGTGGAGGTGATCAGGGACACAATAACTGGTGTGGTGGTGATCAGGGACACAATAACTGGTGTGGAGATGATCAGGGACACAATAACTGGTGTGGTGATGATCAGGGACACAATAACTGGTGGGGAGGTGATCAGGGACACAATAACTGGTGTGGAGGTGATCAGGGACACAATAACTGGTGTGGAGGTGATCGGGGACACAATAACTGGTGTGGAGGTGATCGGGGACACAATAACTGGTGTGGAGGTGATCGGGGACACAATAACTGGTGTGGAGATGATCAGGGACACAATAACTGGTGTGGAGGTGATCAGGGACACAATAACTGGTGTGGAGGTGATCAGGGACACAATAACTGGTGTGGAGGTGATCAGGGACACAATAACTGGTGTGGAGGTGATCAGGGACACAATAACTGGTGTGGAGGTGATCAGGGACACAATAACTGGTGTGGAGGTGATCGGGGACACAATAACTGGTATGGAGGTGATCGGGGACACAATAACTGGTGTGGAGGTGATCGGGGACATAATAACTGGTGTGGAGGTGATCAGGGACACAATAACTGGTGTGGAGGTGATCAGGGACACAATAACTGGTGTGGAGGTGATCAGAGACAATAACTGGTGTGGAGGTGATCAGGGACACAATAACTGGTGTGGAGGTGATCAGGGACACAATAACTGGTGTGGAGGTGATCGGGGACACAATAACTGGTATGGAGGTGATCGGGGACACAATAACTGGTGTGGAGGTGATCGGGGACATAATAACTGGTGTGGAGGTGATCAGGGACACAATAACTGGTGGGGAGGTGATCAGGGACACAATAACTGGTGGGGAGGTGATCAGGGACACAATAAATGGTGTGGAGGTGATCGGGGACACAATAACTGGTGTGGTGGTGATCGGGGACACAATAACTGGTGTGGAGATGATCAGAGACACAATAACTGGTGTGGAGATGATCAGAGACACAATAACTGGTGTGGAGGTGATCAGGGACACAATAACTGGTGTGGAGGTGATCGGGGACACAATAACTGGTGTGGAGGTGATCGGGGACACAATAACTGGTGTGGAGGTGATCAGGGACACAATAACTGGTGTGGAGGTGATCAGGGACACAATAACTGGTGTGGAGGTGATCAGGGACACAATAACTGGTGTGGAGGTGATCGGGGACACAATAACTGGTGTGGAGATGATCAGAGACACAATAACTGGTGTGGAGGTGATCGGGGACACAATAACTGGTGTGGAGGTGATCAGGGACACAATAACTGGTGTGGAGGTGATCAGGGACACAATAACTGGTGTGGAGGTGATCAGGGACACAATAACTGGTGTGGTGGTGATCGGGGACACAATAACTGGTGTGGAGGTGATCGGGGACACAATAACTGGTGTGGAGGTGATCAGGGACACAATAACTGGTGTGGAGGTGATCAGGGACACAATAACTGGTGTGGAGGTGATCGGGGACACAATAACTGGTGTGGAGGTGATCAGGGACACAATAACTGGTGTGGAGGTGATCAGGGACACAATAACTGGTGTGGAGGTGATCAGGGACACAATAACTGGTGGGGAGGTGATCAGGGACACAATAACTGGTGTGGAGGTGATCAGGGACACAATAACTGGTGTGGAGGTGATCAGGGACACAATAACTGGTGTGGAGGTGATCAGGGACACAATAACTGGTGTGGAGGTGATCGGGGACACAATAACGGGTGTGGAGGTGATCGGGGACACAATAACTGGTGTGGAGGTGATCAGGGACACAATAACTGGTGTGGAGGTGATCAGGGACACAATAACTGGTGTGATGGTGATCGGGGACACAATAACTGGTGTGGAGGTGATCAGGGACACAATAACTGGTGTGATGGTGATCGGGGACACAATAACTGGTGTGGAGATGATCAGAGACACAATAACTGGTGTGGAGGTGATCAGGGACACAATAACTGGTGTGGAGGTGATCGGGGACATAATAATTGGTGTGGTGGTGATCAGGGACACAATAACTGGTGTGGAGGTGATCAGAGACACAATAACTGGTGTGGAGGTGATCAGGGACACAATAACTGGTGTGGAGGTGATCGGGGACACAATAACTGGTGTGGAGGTGATCGGGGACACAATAACTGGTGTGGAGGTGATCGGGGACACAATAACTGGTGTGGAGGTGATCGGGGACACAATAACTGGTGTGGAGGTGATCAGGGACATAATAACGGGTGTGGAGGAGATCGGGGACACAATAACTGGTGTGGTGGTGATCGGGGACACAATAACTGGTGTGGAGGTGATCGGGGACACAATAACTGGTGTGGAGGTGATCGGGGACACAATAACTGGTGTGGAGATGATCAGGGACACAATAACTGGTGTGGAGGTGATCGGGGACACAATAACTGGTGTGGAGGTGATCGGGGACACAATAACTGGTGTGGAGGTGATCAGGGACACAATAACTGGTGTGGTGGTGATCAGGGACACAATAACTGGTGTGTAGGTGATCAGAGACACAATAACTGGTGTGGAGGTGATCGGGGACACAATAACTGGTGTGGAGGTGATCGGGGACACAATAACTGGTGTGGAGGTGATCGGGGACATAATAACTGGTGTGGAGGTGATCGGGGACACAATAACTGGTGTGGAGGTGATCGGGGACATAATAACGGGTGTGGAGGTGATCAGGGACACAATAACTGGTGTGGAGGTGATCAGGGACACAATAACTGGTGTGGAGGTGATCGGGGACACAATAACTGGTGTGGAGGTGATCAGGGACACAATAACTGGTGTGGAGGTGATCGGGGACACAATAACTGGTGTGGAGGTGATCGGGGACATAATAACTGGTGTGGAGGTGATCAGGGACATAATAACTGGTGTGGTGATCGGGGACACAATAACTGGGGTGGAGGTGATCAGGGACACAATAACTGGTGTGGTGGAGATCAGGGACACAATAACTGGTGTGGTGGTGATCGGGGACACAATAACTGGTGTGGAGGTGATCAGGGACACAATAACTGGTGTGGAGGTGATCAGGGACACAATAACTGGTGTGGAGGTGATCGGGGACACAATAACTGGTGTGGAGGTGATCAGGGACACAATAACTGGTGTGGAGGTGATCGGGGACACAATAACTGGTGTGGAGGTGATCGGGGACATAATAACTGGTGTGGAGGTGATCAGGGACATAATAACTGGTGTGGTGATCGGGGACACAATAACTGGGGTGGAGGTGATCAGGGACACAATAACTGGTGTGGAGGTGATCAGGGACACAATAACTGGTGTGGAGGTGATCAGGGACACAATAACTGGTGTGGTGATCAGGGACACAATAACTGGGGTGGAGGTGATCAGGGACATAATAACTGGTGTGGAGGTGATCAGGGACACAATAACTGGTGTGGTGGTGATCGGGGACACAATAACTGGTGTGGAGGTGATCAGGGACACAATAACTGGTGTGGTGATCAGGGACACAATAACTGGGGTGGTGGTGATCAGGGACACAATAACTGGTGTGGAGGTGATCAGGGACACAATAACTGGTGTGGAGGTGATCGGGACATAATAACTGGTGTGGAGGTGATCGGGGACACAATAACTGGTGTGGAGGTGATCAGGGACACAATAACTGGTGTGGAGGTGATCAGGGACACAATAACTCATCCCCCCTAAATCCCATCCCTTTCAGACTCCTATTGTGAGACTCATCATAGTGTCTCTGGAGGGGCGCTGATCATTCCTGTGTAAAATCTTACAGAAGTTTTCCCTAATCCCGACCTTTTTTTTTTTTTACTTTATATTCTTTATTGTTTTTCCATGTTACAGAAGATACATACACATAATATAGTTTAAGATAATGTTCTACAGTTAATCCCCCCTCCCCCTCCCCGCACCCTAGCCGATCTCTTTTCACATTCCAAAGAGCAGAGAAAGACAAAACCCAAAAAAATACATTCTGCCACACTCTTATATTATTACCGAGAAAGAACTATATTGTTTTTACTTTATTTAGTTTTCTCTCTCCCCCTGCTTCCGTTCCCCTTTTCCCTTCCTTCCTCTTGGTCTTCTGACACGTTTAACTTCTCTGCCCAAGGTCCATAGCTTCTCTTTCTGCCCCTCCTCCGTCTGCTCTTCCTATCTCATCTGGTTACCACCTTTAGGTCCCTCCCTTCACTCCTTTTCCTTGCTGCGCCCGTTAGGGCGGGCACCCCATTTTCCTCAACCAGGGATCCCACATTATTTTACATTTTTTGTAGTTACCCCGTTTGGTCATAACTACTTTTTCCTTCCACATTGTTGCGTTTATTGCATTGACCCACTCTGCTAATGTCGGTGCTTTCTGTGCTTGCCAGTTTTGTGCTATTACCTTCCTGGCCTGGAACAGGCATCTCAGCACTACTTCCGGAATATCTTTTTGTCTGTGTCTCTCCTCTATACCCAGTAGGCACACCCTGGCCTCCGGTTCCAGAGCTGTCCCAAAGGTCGTATTTGTGATGTGCAGTACCTTAGCCCAATACCTTTGTAACTTCGGGCACTTCCACATCATGTGTATGAGGTCCCCTGTATCTTGGCATCTGGGGCACTTGTCATCTACTCTCCTTCCAAACATGTGTAGCCTCTTTGGGGTGTAATAAGCTCTGTGCACTAGGAACAGGTGTGACACTCTCTGTGATGGGGAGAGTGATACCACTGTCCCCCGTTCCAGTATCCGTTCCCATTGTACAGTGGTTATAGGGCCTATATCCTCTTCCCATTTTGCTTTATTCTTACCCAACCTCTTCTTAGTTATAAAACAAATAACTGCGTCAATCTGGTTATACCTCTCTTTTCCCATTCCTTTAACTTTCCCATAGCTTGGATTTCTGGTAGGTATTTATTTTCCCAGAGAGGTGTATATTCGGTTAACCCTTTATACCCCATAGCTTGTTTACCTTCCCTCCATGTTCTTATGGCCGCCTTCAGTGTTGGATTCTTAGCAGGAAAAGAATCAGCCTCCAAGTTTTCTATTATAGTATTTTGTGGGGCCCCCATTAGCATCATTTTCCCACTGGCCCCTCCTCCTCCCTCTATTGTACATCCCCTCAGGTGCTGTAACTGGGCCGCTATAAAATAACTATAAGGGTGTGGGATAGCCAGCCCTCCTTTTATTGACAGCTGTAATACTTGGAGACTAATTCTTGCCCTGCCCTTCTTCCAGATTAATTCCCTGAAGAGGGTCTCTATTTTTTTGAACCAGGCCTTCCCAATCCATACTGGGGCGTTATGAAGTATATAAAGTAGCTGTGGCATCCAGATCATCTTAATAAGATTACTTTTTCCCGCTACTGACAGAGGAAGACGTTCCCAGATGTCGGCCTTTTGCTTAAACTTAGCTAATAGTGGCTTTAAATTATTGTCAATGTATTGATCTGGGTCTCGTGTCACCACTATCCCCAGGTAATCCATTTTTTCCGCCACCTTTAATAGAGGGATGCCTTCACAGACGGTGTTATCTACTGGGTCCACTGGCAGAAGTACAGACTTCTCCCAGTTTATCACCAGGCCCGAAAATCGACCAAAAACTTCCACCGTCTGTATCGCCATTTTTAGTGACTTTGAGGAGTCCCCCCAAAAAAAAGCAAGATATCATCCGCATAGAGTGCGATTTTCTCCTCCCCCGTTTTCCTCTGAAATCCCTGTTTTGTCTTTTGGGATCTAATCGCTATTGCTAAGGGCTCTATTGCTACCGCGAAGAGAAGGGGAGACAGGGGGCATCCCTGCCTTGTCCCCCTCTCTAACCTAAAGCTCTTTGAGTATTCATTATTAATTTTTATTTTTGCGCTTGGGGAGTTATAAAGCATTTTTACCCATTTAATGAAGACAGAACCAAATCCAAATTTCTCTAATACGTGCCAGAGGTAGTCCCATTCTAAGCTATCAAAAGCCTTGGCAGCATCCAGGGATAGGATAGCTCTTCCACTTCTGTTCTCAGTTGGCGTCTGTACGTTTAGATACAATCTTCTAATATTAGTGCTAGTAGCCCTATTAGGGATGAATCCGGATTGATCCGGGTGTATTAATTTCTGGATATATTTATTCATCCTGGCTGCCAGCACTTTAGCCAATATCTTAACGTCTGAACAGAGCAATGAAATTGGTCTATAGGATGAAGTGTCTAATTGATCTTTCCCCTCTTTTTGGAGTACTATTATGGTAGCCTCTGACATTGAGGCCGGCAGCTTCCCCCCTTCTACCGCCCAGTTCAACACCCTTAACAGTTCCGGGAGGAGCACCTCCCCATACTGTTTATAAATTTCCACCGGTAAGCCATCTGGCCCGGGGGACTTTTGATTGGACATTTCCGCTACTGCTAATTGGAGTTCCTCTAGGGTTATCGGGGACTCTATGGCTCTTCTATCTTCCTCAGTTAAGGCCGGTGTTTCTATCCCCCCCCCCAGAAATTCATCCATTTGTAATTTCTCATCTGCCCTCTTTGACTTATATAAGTCCTGATAATAAGCCTCAAATATTTCCAAAATTTCAGATGACTGAGAGGTTATTTCTCCCCCTACCTTCCTTATTGCGAGAATACTCGAGGGGGCTGAATTAGTTTTAGCCAATAGGGCCAGTATATGGCCTACACTCTCCCCTTCCGCAAAGGTACTCTGTTTTTGAAATAGACGTTTATTCTCTACTTTCCTTACCACTACTATTTAGTACTCCTGTTGTTTCTCAAGCCATTTCCTTTGTTTCATCAACGTCGGATCCTCCACATATTGTTCTTCTGCTTCTCTCACCTCTTTCCTAATCTTCTCTTCCCATTCCCTAGATTTTTTTTTAATTTTGGCTATTTGTTGAATCAGTATTCCCCTAAGGAAGGCTTTTAGGGTGTCCCATATCACTCCCACCGGTGCTGTCCCTTCGTTGAAGCCCACCATCTCACTCAATTTTATATTTACCGTATTTTTCGCTCCATAAGACGCACCTGACCATAAGACGCACCTAGATTTTAGAGGAGGAAAATCTGAAAAAAAAAAATCCTGAACCAAATGGTGTACTAAAAAATGTAATAAAATATAGCAGAATAATATTTCTACACTGACAACCAATGTAAGGGGGCACCCTACACTGATCCCCAATGTAACTGGGACATTTACATGACCTCAACACATCAGGAGTATTTCCATATTTAGACATTTACACTGACCAGTAATGTAAATGGTGTATTTACAGTAACCCCCTCCCCCATCTCTCTACTAATCTCTGCATTCCTATCTCCCTCTCAATACAACTCTACCCCTCTAACTCATCTGCTAACCTCTCTCCCCCAAACCCCTCATCTTCTAACGTCTGCACTCCAACCCTTCCTTCCCATTCAACTCTGCACGCCTCTGCTCACCTCTGCACCTCAAACCCCCCCTCTTTGATCCCCTCGACATGCCCCCTATATTCACCTGTATGCTGTTCACCCCTTCTAGGTGGGCGGCATGCAGAGGTGCGGGCGTAATTTGCATATGAACCGCGGCGGCCGACCTCATTAACACAACAATGCCCGCACAATTTACATATGAATGCCGATCCCTTGGGGGTTAAATAAAGAACAATACCCTTTTGTTTCTCTCCCAGTATCAGCTGAAGGCACTCTGTCCCAGTAGCAGCTGGGGCAGAGTGATGCATAGGACATCGTTCTGCCACTGAAACAATCCCCTTTTAGCGGCTCTCCTGGTCAGTATTCGCTCCATAAGACGCACACACATTTCCCCCCGTTTTTTGGGGGAGAAAAAGTGCGTCTTATGGAGCGAAAAATACGGTATCTCCTCTGGTTTTCCCATTAGTTCTAACCAGAAGGGACTTATTTTCCAATTACTTGGAGGGCACTTTTTCCCTGTGTTTATAGTCAGCACCAGTGGTGAGTGATCTGACACCCCTCTTGGGCAATAAACAATTTTACTAACCCGTTGCAGGCTCATCTCTGTCATGGATATGCAGCAGTGTTTGTCTGTCAGCTTACCTTCCTTCCCATGTGTTCATCTTAGAGGCCTGAGCCCTTTCACCTGGCTTCCTTTATAATCTCCTCCCAGCCTGACTCCACCCCAGGCCCTATCACAGAACACTATATTAACCTGTGCACTGCAAGCCTGCTTTGCTGATCAACGTGTTTGTTAGGCATTGTGTGTTTGGGTTCCTGCCTGCCGTGTGCTACGTCTGTCTCTCTGTTACGTTATTGGCTTGTCCCCGACTATCCCTGTCTGCTCGTGACCCTTGACCTTCGGCTCGTTCTTTGTTATCCTTGTCTGCTTGTGGCCCCTGACCTTCGGCTTGTTATTCGGTTCTCTCTATCGTGTGCTGCTGCTTCCCCTTATCCTACGGGGCGTGAGCTAGGAAACTCCAGGGGCCGCGACCTGGTCCCAGCCTGCAGCGTAACATCCTCACCACTAGAGGCCCTGGAGAAGACCAGCTGGGTCTTAGACTCCGCGCCCTGGGGAATCTTGGCTCTCGCTTCCGTTGGGATCCCGGTTGTGCTCTTCTGGTCCCGCTTTCCACAACCACCCAGTTTCCTATCCACAGAAGCCAGCCATAGGGTTCACTACCTCGCGGTGCACTCCTGTCCCCCTACGGTGTGCATCTGTCACCTGGCCACAGGTGACCCTGACAGTTTGATCAGCCATGAACCCGGCTGACATCCCGCTACCCGCGGATGATCCATTGCAGGGCATAGTTTGCAGACTTGAAACCCAGGAATCGAATCAGACTCAGGTGATGCGATTCCTCCAGGATCTGGCTTCTCGCTTCGAGCAGCTTCAGGCCTCCTTGGGAACCCTGAATCCGCAACCTCAAATACAATCAGCGGCTGCACCTATTGCACCAGTCGCAGCCACACACTCACTACAACTGCCAGCTCCGTCCCGTTTCTCTGGGGACTCCAAGGCTTGCAGGGGGTTCCTTAGCCAATGCACGATTCATTTTGAGCTCCAGCCCCAAAACTTCCTGTCTGATCGGGCTAAGGTAGCCTATATCATTTCCCTCCTCTCTGGTGAAGCTTTAGCCTGGGCAGCCCCTCTGTGGGAACTGAATGATCCAGTGGTTTCTAGCCTGTCTGGCTTCTTGAAACTTTTTCGGAATATCTTCGAAGAACCGGCTCGTGTCTCTTCAGCGGCCAGCGCCCTTTTACGTCTCCGCCAAGAGTCTGCTTCTGTGGGACAGTATGCCCTTCATTTCCGCATACTGTCGGCTGAGTTGAGCTGGAACAATGAGGCCTTAGTCGCAACCTTTTTGCATGGCCTGTCTGATAGAGTGAAGGATGAATTAGCAGGAAGAACCATCCCCACTGATCTGGCCGGCGTTATCTCCTTGTGTAACCAGATCGATATTCGCTTTCAGGAGAGGACCTTAGAAAAGCAACGCCCGCAGTCCTTGGTTCTTAGTCAGCCTGAGCTCCCCTCTCTTCGACCCGTAGAGCATCTCCTACCAGCTGAGGAACCCATGCAGCTGGGTCGGACCAGGCTATCCCCCGAGGAACGTGCTAGGCGCAGAACTCTTGGTCTGTGTCTTTACTGTGGGGGCAAAGGTCATTTTCGTGACACTTGCTCTCTTTGTCCAGAAAAACGTTCGGGTCCACTTCATCTGGAAAGTGGAGTATTGGACCCAGAAATATCACCTTCCCCTTCTCGTCTTCTGCTTTCTGTGTTCCTTCATGTTGGTGCTTCTTCTCATTCGGTCTCAGCATATCTGGATTCCGGAGCCGCTGGTAATTTCATGGACTGGGAAATCGCATCGTCCATGAGACTTACTCTTTTGCCCCTCACCACGCCATTGGTGGTCTTGGCGATTGATGGTACTGTTCTCCCAGGGGGACCTATCCGCTTCCAGACCCTCCCTGTTAAGATGTCGGTAGGGACACTCCACCAGGAGTGGATATCCTTCCTTATCTTACCCAAGGCCTCAACGCCTATAATTTTGGGTCTCCCATGGTTACAGCTTCATTCTCCTCATGTGGACTGGACTACTGGACAGATCCTGGCTTGGGGTCCCTCCTGTTCCTCGTCCTGCCTACCCAAGGTTGCCCCCTGTGAATCTGAGCCGGTCATTCATTCCAGGTTGCATAACCATTTACATTTCTCTGTCCCTAACCACCCTTGGACGCACAGCCAGGCTAGCTTGTCTACAAGTCCTGCAGTCGCTACGTCTTGCGATGCGATTCAGGTAGTCGCTACACCTGACTCAGCTATTCACTCTGCCTCTGTACTAGTTATGCCAGTCCAGCCCATGCCCAGTGAGCCTCCTACTTTTTCTTGTTCGGGACATTCTGCTTGTCCTTCAGCTATTCAGCTTGACTCCTGCGACATGTCACCTTCTAACCAACCTGACTTCAGGGTTCCACTGACATCTGCCCAGTCTGATGGTCCTGTGCAAGATGACCAGTTCCCCTTTAAGGGTCTAGGGGACCCCCCTCAGATTCCTGTTGATCCTCTCATGCCCTTGCTTATTCCTAGAGAGCCTTTGGTCCTCAATAGATCTTCTTGTCATCTCCCTACCTCATTTTCGGTCTCTGAGGATAATCTTAAGTATGAGGTTAGACAAGTTCTGGATTCTCGGCTCTGCAGAGGCATTCTTCAGTACCTTGTGCATTGGAGAGGTTTTGGTCCTGAGGAGGCGTCTTGGATTGCTGCATCTGATGTCGCTGCACCTCATCTGTTGAGAAGGTTTCATCAGAGATTTCCCTTTAAGCCTGGGTCCAGGCGGGGGAGGGCCCATAAGAGGGAGGGTACTGTCATGGATATGCAGCAGTGTTTGTCTGTCAGCTTACCTTCCTTCCCATGTGTTCATCTTAGAGGCC
The DNA here is from genome assembly GCA_029206835.1 of Rana muscosa. Lineage (NCBI taxonomy): Eukaryota > Metazoa > Chordata > Amphibia > Anura > Ranidae > Rana > Rana muscosa. The sequence goes on along the minus strand of JARGYO010000126.1, from coordinate 290,076 downwards.
TGAGCCCTTTCACCTGGCTTCCTTTATAATCTCCTCCCAGCCTGACTCCACCCCAGGCCCTATCACAGAACACTATATTAACCTGTGCACTGCAAGCCTGCTTTGCTGATCAACGTGTTTGTTAGGCATTGTGTGTTTGGGTTCCTGCCTGCCGTGTGCTACGTCTGTCTCTCTGTTACGTTATTGGCTTGTCCCCGACCATCCCTGTCTGCTCGTGACCCTTGACCTTCGGCTCGTTCTTTGTTATCCTTGTCTGCTTGTGGCCCCTGACCTTCGGCTTGTTATTCGGTTCTCTCTATCGTGTGCCGCTGCTTCCCCTTATCCTACGGGGCGTGAGCTAGGAAACTCCAGGGGCCGCGACCTGGTCCCAGCCTGCAGCGTAACATCCTCACCACTAGAGGCCCTGGAGAAGACCAGCTGGGTCTTAGACTCCGCGCCCTGGGGAATCTTGGCTCTCGCTTCCGTTGGGATCCCGGTTGTGCTCTTCTGGTCCCGCTTTCCACAACCACCCAGTTTCCTATCCACAGAAGCCAGCCATAGGGTTCACTACCTCGCGGTGCACTCCTGTCCCCCTACGGTGTGCATCTGTCACCTGGCCACAGGTGACCCTGACAATCTCGTTTCCTAGGGCCATATCTATTCTAGATAATGTGGAGTATGAGCTTGAGAAACAGGAGTACTGCCTCTCATCTGGGTTTCCCATTCTTCAAATGTCGCACCATCCGACCTCTTTTAAAAACTGGGTTAAACGTCCCTCTCCCCTCCCAATCATCCTTATCCCCGGTGGAAATCTGTCTACTGTCCTGTCCAATACTGCGTTAAAGTCCCCGACTGCTATTATGTAGCTTTCTTCTTTATTTAGCGCGAATTCCGCAAATTTATACAAGATCTCCATATTGAAAGGTGGCGGAACATAGATATTTGCCAATACATATGGTTCATTTTCTATCAAACAATGCAAAAAAATAAAGCGCCCCAATTCATCCAACCTGACCTCTCTACAAATAAATGACACCCCTTTTTTCACCAGTATACTCACCCCCCTAGAGTAAGAAGAGTAAACTGAATGATACTGGCATTGATATCTCCTATTGAACAATTTCACCTTTGTTTCTCTTGTTAAATGGGTCTCTTGGATGCAAATTACCTCCGCCCCGTACCATTCAAGTGTGGAGAATATTAAAGCTCTTTTTAATCGGGTCACCCAACCCCCGGACATTCCAGGAGCCTATGTTAAATGTTTTGGGCCGCATATCAATACAATCGCATAATAACTACAAAAACAAAAAGGAAAAACAAACATACGAGAGCAAAAGACCCATCTGGGCCCCACAAAGTTCAACCTTGGGCAAAAGAGAGCTCCATGATCCATTGTGCCAAAAAAAAAAAAAAAAAAAAAAAAAAAAAAAGAGAAAGGAGGAGGTGCTAAACCAGAGTAAACTTCGGGAGAGATCCTCAATATGCCCGTCATAAAAAGAGAAGAAAACAGAGCAAAAAGCAGAGAAAAAAATGAAAAAATAAGCAGATACAGAGAAAACCAATTACTCTGCTATTCCCTTTTTGTCCCTGATCTGTTACTAAATTAATTTCCTTTTTATATAAAAAGCAACCCATCTTCTAATTTAAACTGTGATATTCATAATTTTGTAGGCCAAGCAGGGGAGCCTTTCTTCCTATCATGAAAAAATAAATGGGAAAAAAAGAGAAAAAAAAAAAAAAAAAAAAAAGTTAATAGTGTAAAAAAAAAAAAAAAAAAAAGTAAGGGAGGAGTTGCTTCTTTTAAATGTGTCTTTGCTAAAATGTGGGTTACCCCAAACTACCTTCATCTCATATTTCCCTCTCTCCTTTGTTTGAAATGTGACATGTGAATTTGTGCAGTTTTACCCCCCCTTCTGTCTCCTATCCCACCCCCCACCTACCCTCCCTCCCTCCACTCCCCGTCCCTCCTCCCCCAGCCTGTCTAGGCATACCCTAGGGGCCATAGGTGTGCGCAGCCTATGGCATTAGGGTGTGCACCCCACAGCTCAAACACTACCTACGGATCGCTCACTATCTTCATTCAGAAAGGGAAGGGGCCAATAAATACCATATTTACTGGCCCCTTCCCCCATTCATCCTAAAACATCTCTGCAACAACAGCCAGCGGGAGAGGAGGGCAGCCGGCAGTGGTGCGAGGGAGGTGCTAGGGCAGTAGGGAGCATCTATGCTGCACAGGGAGCATCTATGCTGCACAGGGTGATTAGGGTGTGCCTGGGCACACCTGGCACACCCTGTGCGCACGCCTATGCTAGGGGCTGTGCTTGTGACCACTACCTGCCATCCCTCCCTTTCATGCCACTCCAGATTCATATCCTCTTGTGACCTTTCCCCTTCTCTCCCACTATTCCTCCCCCCCTTGCCCCCCCAAAAAAAGAAAAAAAAATATTTTGTGCATCGGAGAGCATATTTGGTGTTTCCTATTCATGCATTCATGTGTTTGGTGCTCAACTATCAGGGCTCATCCCCTAATTTATAAAATCCAAACAAAATAGTTCCCCCCCCCCCACACACCCCCCCAGAGGAGCCTTTTTTCGGCAACAGCAAAAAAAAAAAGAAAGGTGAAATGTTAGTTCATAGTGTATTCCAATCTTCCCAAGTTTGAAACCTTATCTAGGCTCTCCCATCAGTATAGTGTCTATAGATTTGTTTTATTTTCTTCCAGCCACTGTGCTGCTTTCTCCGGTGAGTCAAAGAATTGAGGGCCCTCCAAAGTCATTATCCTTAAACGTGCGGGGTACAATAGTGCATATGTAACTTTGTTTTTTAAAAGGTTACGTTTAACTGATGTGAACTTGGCTCTGCGTTTACTTAATTCCGGCGAGAAATCTGGGTATAATGAGATTCTTGACCCTTTATAGAAGATGTCCCCCTTCTCTCTTGCTTTTTGCAATGCAGTTGTCTTGTCAGTGTAATTAAGAAATTTCACTAATAAGGGCCTGGGGTATCCATCTTTTAGATGAGCTCTAAATGGAACTCTATGGGCTCTTTCTATCGCAAAGAGAGGTGAAAAGACATTCTCCCCAAACGTATCTCTGAACCAGTCCTCTAGAAAGCTAATAGGGTGGGTGCCCTCACTGCGTTCCGGGAGGCCCACCACCCGTATATTATTTCTACGTAACCTATTTTCAATTTCATCAAGTTTTGATGCCTGCCATCCCATTTGTTCTTTCATTACTTTAATCTCTTTTTTCAATGGGTACACCTCATCTTCCACTTGGCTCATTCTCTCCTCTACAGCTGTTGTCCTTAACACCGTCCTCTACAGTTCTTGGCCCATGGATACTAATTGCTCCTCTATCCCTTTTATCTGTTTAGATACACTGTCCAATGACCCTCTACATGCATTCACGGCCCAAAGTACTTCTTTTAGCGTTGGCTCTTCCTCCCCTGGTAGAACAGCATCCGGAGCTACTACAGGGATTGCCATTGGAATTGTTGCAGGTACAGCCATAGCTCCCAAGGTCTCTTCCACAGAGCCCTTTTTACTCCCTGTTTTTGGGCCTGTTGTACCCTGGCCTAGGCTTTTTCTATCTGCCGCTGTTCCTGTTTGGTTTCTTCCCTGTGCTTGCTGGTGTTGTGTCCCTCTACCTGGTGAGTTTGCCAAAGTATGGGCAAACCTCTCCAATTTAGCTGCTGTAGCTGCCGCCGCTAATTGCATTGCTTTCTCTTTCGCCGAACGTGTTGTTTGAGACCCCCCACTCTCCAGATTGAGCTGATCTTTCTTTGATGACATCCTTTATCCTATCTCCTTGGCCCTCTGCTAATGGCTACTGTTTAAATATATGATGTAGCTGGGATAGAAATGAAGGCCTAGGCTAAAGGTAATTGGGAACAGAGTAAGATTTATTTGCTTGCAGGTCCCAGTTTAATTCAGCTCCAACAGTGAGACTCAGTACCGTCCTTTGTTTCTGTCACTCTTACACCGGCTATTAACAGGGGGGGATCAGCCTTGGGACGGTTTCACTTAGCACACTTCATAAGCCTTAAAGCTCAGTTCATAGTGTTCAATTCATAATATCTCAGGTGCATAAGTGTATATGATAACCTCCACAACTGCCCCCCCCCCCCTCCAGCAATCTTCAGCAATTTGACTTTTGCTAGCGTGACTGCTGCCGCTACTGCACTTTTTTTAAATGCTCCTGAGCGCTGGCTCACTGCTCAAATCTGCTAACATCTGTATATGTTGCACATACCGGTGTGGATTAAGTCTCAGGGTCCCCCTCTGCTTTCCACCGCGCAGGTAGCCTCTGTTCCCGGCGTGCTGATCTCCTTTCCTCCTCTCCTCTCGATTCGTAAGCTCCCGCCACACAGTTCCCACTCTCGCGGGATCGCACAAGATACCGCGGGATTACGGAGGTGAAGCTGCTATTGGTGCACAGGGCTCAGCGTTGGGAGCGCGTCCACATCACCCGACGCATCCTCCGTAAGGTATGGGGGAGAAAAGGACGCTGTAATTGTGTCCAACAGTGGGGCATCTAACACCAGTCTCCTTGCATTACTATTGTCCGGGGGGGGTAGAACAAGGGAGCAGAACGGGCGGAGGTCACGCAAACATCCTCACTCCTTGCTCCACACACACACACCCGCCCCCTCCATCAACGTCCGGTCACGCCCCCACACGCCAAACCTTTCCCTTTCTAATTGTAAGTGGAGAATCCCCGACCTTTACTTATCATTTCATTCCCCCCACATACAATGTCTGGAGCCGACATTTACTGACATCAATAACTCCCCTCGTGGTACAGACCATAAATCCCCTCATTGTAATATACGGGGTTATTCTACATTTCCACACTATATATATGTGTGTATCATCATCTGCTGGAGATAAAAGACGTCACAGTGACTATGGAGGAAGAGGACGGACATGACGGGGTTACTGGGTGTAAATAGAAAATAAGATCTTATTACCTCCTCTGCTGCCTCTTCCAGCAATGTCTCCTCTCTACTTCCTCCCGACTCACCTCTCACCCGGAACTTCCTCCCGCCTCACCTCTCACCCGGAACTTCCTGTCTGTACATGACATCACTTCCTGTCTACTGATGTTCCATCAGATTAGGCGACCGAGAAGGAGGCAAGCAGACATCTTGTTACACCCCCTGGAGTTTTGCATTCCACAGTTACTTTTAACAGGAAACGGAGCCTATATGCTAAAATACAGTATTTTGCAAAATCCATCGGACCATTTACATGTTGAATTTTAAAAGCAGCATTGTTCTGTCAGATTAGCAAACCTGTCAGATCAGCAGGTTTGCCGCTGCTTTTAAAAATTCAACATCTAACAGTCCGTTAGATTTCAAAATACTATATGTCACCTTATAAGCTCCGTTTACTGGTAAAAATAAGTGTAAAAATGCAAAACTCAGACGGGTGTAACAAGATGTCCGCTGATCCCCTTCTCAGTGTATCCTTACTGTGGAGGAGTGCGGGGTGTAGCAAGATGGTGGCGACGGAATGTCACTTCCGTTACCAATTCTGATGGGTCGCCATATCTGATGGAACACCGGTTTTCTGAGAGTCCAGCTCCATATTTGACAGGAAACATGTGGCCTCCACTCCACTTTTTTGTTTTGTTTAATAAGCTTTAATGTAACAAACATTCAATAGACATTAGTGTAGCGCACCGGCCCTCCTTCTCCACTCTTTGGCTCGCTCACAGGAGAAGAAGGCACACGGTCTCCACCATGCCCCGTACCCCCTGGGTTGCAGAGGTTAAGCACACTTGTTTTCACCTACGGGTCTTTTGCAGCAGGGATCCCCCTCAGTGTTTGGTTTCTGTCCCTAGAATGTAAGGACAAAGTCTCTATACCCCAAGTAACTCCAAGGTCCACACCAGCGTCAACTCCAACATAGAGTTTATTTCTTTTTGCACGAACATCCACAAAATGAGGAGAAGAAAAAAGGTGTTAGGAAGACAGATCAGTTCAGACACTCTTGTTTCTTCGCCACTCGATCGTGAGTGGGTACAGCTCCCCCCGATAGTCACCCGAAGGCACTAGCAGCCGGCATGTAACTCGAACAGTCTATTAGATTCCCTAATGGATGCGTTCAGGAGATCCTCTGCCACAGAATCTATAGTGTCCCAAACCTCCTACTGGTCCTGTTGTTTAGATCCCTGTTTTCGGATGGATGACATCTCTCCAGAGGGTTACTGGGCCCCTTCCTTCACTGGGATCTCTCACAAGTTCTTCGGAACAGTCCTCCCCCAGCCTTCTCTTCTAAAAACGGGTCCCCTTGCAAGGCGGCACCCTGGGATTCCTCCTCCCAAAGTGGGCTCCAGCTAAAGGTGCTGGGCCCAGGGCTGAAGTTGCAGTCCCAGGACTAAAGGTGCCTGGGACTGAAGTGCACGTGGCCCCATGGTCTGGAGGGCCACGCACCAGGACTCCGACTCTGGAACCAAAAAGAACCGACCCCTCCCAGGCGGCGTCTGCCCCCTTATGTATCCTCTCCCGGCATGCACATCAGGTAGACCACACCCACTGCACGGCTGCCAAGAGAGGACACCAAATCACTGCCCCATTACCTGTGGTTCAACCCCGAGTACAAGTGACAGCGCCACCCATACTTCTAAGGGGAACTGCACACCAGGCAAAACAGCATCAAGGCAGAGTCCAGCAAATTGAAAGATTCAAACCAACTACCACTCGAATCACCCTTAAATTTGGTATAACAATCCCTAAATTTGGGACCCCTGCTACACACTCCCCCTTCTTAAAAGAGACACTGTCCCCAGTGTCTGGAGACAAATTTGCACACTCATACCGAGTAGGCGCAAACTTACCTTCAGAATTATGTACAAAAAAAAACACAACAAAAAAAAACTACCAGAGTGCCTGAATTAAAGAAGTGAATTTTCAGCAAAAGAAGAGAGACAGAAACATTTTCACAAAAATGACATTCCCTCCCACCATTCTATTTGCAACTAGATCCCACCCAATCTCCGGTGAGTTGCTCGATGGTCTCCTGCATGGGAAAGAAACACATATCATACAAACAAATAACATTTTATCACTACTGTATGTACATGAATCAAACCACCTCTTCTAGAAGAGATAATTAGTTTCATCTAAATGACACACACTAAGCCTAGTGTATTTTAAATAGTAGTACTGGGTAAGTGCTTCAAAAGTTTTGCAAACCACTACCACCTAGTGGCAGCACACACATATATTTCTCTTTAGCCTAAGTGCATACTAACGCACCACACCACAAGGATCCTCTTTTTGATCTCGGCGGCTTCCAGCTTGGCCCTGACTAGCTCTACCCCAAAGTCTTTTTTTTTTTCCTTAAAAAAAGGGAAGGGAACAACAAAAAAGTCTTTCAAAAAGTAAAAATCCCCGGAAATAGAGTCAACACAGCAGTTCAAGGCATTTGTCCCTGAAGCGGTAACAAATAAAAAAAAACAAGTACCACTCAGAGGTAAAAGCGTGGATCAGGTAGAGTCAGAGACTTCCAGTCCTTATCCAAAGTCTCAATCGAATAAGTCACACCCTCTTTGTCCTTACTGCAGATCACGACCCGAACCGTGTGTATGTGTCGACTAAGAGTCCAATCTTTTAGGCAGCAGCCCTTGTATATTCCAGCCATTACGGCTGAACATGAAAGGTACCTGTGGCCTTTTACCTCCAAACGATCCCAGATAAAATCACGGTACCATCGCTCTCGGGAGGCTTCGATTTCAAATAGCAAGTTCTTTGGGACGTATGGGTACTCCCATCCATAATCCGCGGCAACCTTCTGGTTCAAAAGCCGTTGCAGTCGGGCTAAAGGTGGCATGGTTGCTCGATCTCCAGCTCCTGGCAGGACGATGGCATCCAGAGATCTCCTATGGCGTACAGGCTTTAACTGTGGCATAGGAGGCCTCAAAGGTGAACGGGCCTCCGGTACAGCAGGCACGGGAGACACCGGAGCTTGCAACACAGGTACGGGGACAACTTCTCCAGCACAAACAGGGGTTGCACCCGGTGGTGTAGTATCCCCTGAGTCCATGGGCGATCCCTTTACACTACAGGGAGAAGTCAGCGAAATCTTGTCCCATCCCTTAGTGACAAACAGCTCATCGATCTCTGCGTTATCTCCCATATCAGAGGAAGAATCTATGTCCGAAGAGTCCCACATCTCTGCTGGCAGGCAAACTCTTGTGGACACAGGATCATCTTTCAACAGATCCTTCGGGTCAGGCACCCAAGCATCCCTAATAGAACGGACACTGACCTTGGTTCCTTTCCCCGGCCGACCTCGACCTTTAACCGTCATGGATCGTTCGGAAACTTCTCCGGCTGGACGATCCGAGTCAGGCGGGCGCTGGGGTGGGCCTCCACCGCGGCTGCGGCAAGCCTTTACGAATCCTACCTTCCTTTTAGCAGGAGGAAGGAAGGGCTCCGTTGTGACCGATGCAGCATCCGCTGGGTTCTCCGCCTCAATTTCCTCAATGGCCGGAGCTTCAGTCTTTACTTCCACCTCTGCGGGACTGCGCCTGGGAATGGCAGCGACAGCACACACCTCCTCCTCAGGAGCAACAGCACCCGAGATTCAACTCACTCGGCAGACCCTTGGCCCCTCTGTCGGCCGACCCCACCTCGAACAGGAATTCCCCACAGCGGGTACATCTCCCGAAAGGCCGAAGATGCACAATCAGTCCCTGACACTTTCCACAGATCATGCCCAAGGCCTCTGCATCTCTGCATGCATAAGGGGCGAAGCGGCCTCTGGGCTTCAGCCAGATTCCTGTGTCAGTCAAAGAGGCAGCAATAGGGGTCACATCCATGGTTGGACCGGGCAAAAGAGCACAAGATCCCGGTGAAGCAGGTCTCCACGAAGGAGCGGACATGTCGCTTCGTCAATAGTCCAATAGATAATGTCCCTTTTTGGCGCCAAACGCACCACGAGGAGTTCACACTTAGCGGGGCTCCTCCCCTTTCCTTTTCCTTCACTGCACTTACTTTGCGGGGTTTTCCAGACTTGTGACACGCCCACGAACTACGCAGCCAGAAATTGCCAGCCCCGAATCTTCCTTTCTCTTACTTGTGGCGCAGGTTGAATTTCACACACACATGGCCGACCTCCACGGAGCTTCACAGGGGAATAAAGTCCAACTTTTCCCGAGGACACACCACAAAAATCCCAGACTTTGAGCCCCCACGTGTAGCAACCACGCCACCCTCCTTCTCCACTCTTTGGCTCGTTCACTGGAGAGGAAGGCGCATAGTCTCCACCATGCCCGTACCCCCTGGTTTGCAGAGGTTAAGCACACTTGTTTTTCACTTACAGGTCTTTGCAGCGAGACTCCCCTCAGAGTTGGTTTCTGTCCCTAGAATGTAAGGACAAAAGTCTCTATGCCCCAAGTAACTCCAAGGTCCACACCAGCGTCAACTCCAACATAGAGTTTATTTCTTTATGCACGAACATCCACAAATGAGAAGAGAAAGGTGTTAGGAAGACAGATCAGTTCAGGCACTCTTGTTTCTTCGCCACTCGATCCCGAGTGGGTATAGCTCACCTGGATAGTCACCCGAAGGCACTAGCAGCCGGCGTGTAACTCGAACAGTCTATTAGATTCCCTAATGCCGCGTACACACGATCATTTTTCCCGTCTGGAAAAATTACATTTTTTTTTTAACAAGAAAAACGACCGTGTGTGGGCTTTGTCATTTTTCCGGACGGGAAAAACAGCATTAATCACGACGAGAAAAATTAGAACATGCTCTAATTTTTCTCGTCGTGATTCCCGTCATTTTTTTCCGCTGCAGTTTTCCCATAGGAAAACACTGCCACGGAGCCCACACACACGTTTGTTTTTCTCGACCAAGAAAAAAAATGTCGGGAAAAACGGCCGTGTGTAGGGAACCAAACCGTTCCCTCGTTTTTCCCGTCGATTTTCTCGATGGTGTTTTCACCGTCGAGAAAATCGATCGTGTGTACGCGGCATGAGAACCAAAAATGTTCTTACATGCTATCAGTATGATCATTGAGGAGGAAGAGGATAGTCACTCAGCATAACAGGATAGTCACTCAGCATCAGCATAGGCAGTCTTGAAGGGATCTGACATTTCAAAAAAAAATATTCGGTTACATTAGCATCAGGTGCTTGGTAGCTGGTGGTGATCCAAGACTGATTAATTTTTTATAAAGGTCAGTCGATCGACCAAGTCGGTGGACAGGCGCACCATGTGATCGGTTACAAAGCCTCCAGCAGCACTGAATGTGCGTTCCGAAAGAACGCTGGATGCAGGACAGGCCAGTATCTCAATTGCATACTGCGCAAGCTCTGGCCAGTGATCCACCTTCTCCACCGCTCCTTCTTTGACTGACCGAAGCCTCAGCAACACGTTGTCCAGGACCAGGAATTTGTAACCTCCCAGTCTCTGGAAACGCGTTGCACAGACCTTTCTGCAAGGCCTCCCGAAGATGTTTAATCCTCTGCTCCCTCTGCGACGGCAAGATAAGGTCCGCAACCTTACTCTTGTAACATGGATCAAGAAAGGTTGCCAGCCAGTAATGGTCCCTCTCCTTGATACCACGAATACGAGGATCCTTCCGCAGGCTTTGCAGGATCAGGGAGGCCATGCAGCGTAGGTTTACTGAGGCATTCGGTGCAGAGTCCTCTGGGTCACTAAGGACGACATGATCCGCAGCCACCTCCTCCCAGCCACGTCCATGTGTTTCTTGGGACTGTAATTGATCCCTTGAAGACTGCTGCTGATGCTGAGTGCTAGGCTACACCTCCATGCTGACACAATCCTCCTCCTCCTCGTCCTCTTACTGTGAAATAGGCGGGCCAGCAGGAACACTGTCTGGATAAAGGGGGCCTTGAGGGGTAAGGAAGTCCTCCTCTTCCTCCCTCTGTTCTGCCTCACGTGCCCTGTCCATTATTCCACGCAGTGTGTTCTCCAACAGGTGGACAAGTTAGACAGTGTCACTGATGCATGCACTGTCACTGCTCACCATCCTTGTGGCCTCCTCAAATGGTACCAGGACAGTGCATGCATCCCTGATCATGGCCCACTGGCGTGGGGAAAAAAAACAAGCTCCCCTGACCCTGTCCTGGTACCATATTGGCACAGATACTCATTGATGGCCCTCAGCCAGCCGAGCACTGGCATTATATGACCGGTGGAAATGCACACAGACTTTCCTGGCCTGCCTCAGGACCTCCTGTAAGCCTCGGTGCCTGCTCAAGAACCGCTGCACCACCAAGTTAAGGACGTGAGCCAAACAGGGCACATGGGTCAGTTGTCCCTGTCGGAGGGTGGAGAGGAGGTTGGTGCCATTGTCGCAACCACCATTCCTGGCTTAAGCTGGCATGGCGTCAACCACCTCTGGGCCTGCCCCTGCAGAGCTGACAGAACCTCTGCCCCAGTGTGGCTCCTGTCCCCCAAGCATACCAGCTCAAGCACCGCATGGCATCTTTTTGCCTGCGTACTTGCGTAGCCCCTTGAACGCCTACGGAGCACCGCTGGTTCCGAGGACAAAGCACAGGAAGAGGCCATGGAGGAAGAATCACCAGTAGAAGAATTTTGGAGGTGTGGTGGCGGAACAACCTCCAACACTACTGCACCTTGTCCTGCATCCTTCCCAGCTGCCAGCAGAGTCACCAAATGTGCCGTGAAAGAAAGGTAACGTCCCTGTCCATGCCTGCTGGACCATGAGTCAGCGGTAATATGCACCTTACCGCTGACCGCCCTGTCCAGCGAGGCATGGACATTGCCTTCCACATGCCGGTAGAGAGCCGGAATAGCCTTCCGTGAGAAAAAGTGGCGTTTGGGAACCTGCCACTGAGGAACGGCACATTCCACAAACTCACAGAAGGGGACAGAGTCTACCAACTGAAAAGGCAGCAGTTGAAGTGCTAGCAATTTAGCCAAGCTAGCATTCAACCTCTGGGCATGTGGATGGCTGGGAGTGAACTTCTTTCGGCGCTGCAGCAGCTGGGGCAGGGAAATTTGCCTGCTAGAATCGGACGTCGGTGTACTGCTAGCAGAGTGGCCGCAAGTACTTGGCTGTGACACACCTAATTCTACACCTTCATTCCTCTCAGTGCAGGTTTCAGAGAGGACTGAAGGTATAGTGGGGTTGGAGATCCCAGCTGATGAGGAGCAAGGAGAGGTCCGCTTTGTTCTTTGGTGGCGGCCTTATATAGTGTGGGGCGTGTACTAAACCCACTGAGACATAATTGGCCAAAGCCACCCTGGCTTTGGCCAATTATGGCTCTCTTTGCTTACAGCGCTGTGATTGGCCAAGCATGCGGGTCATAGTGCATGCTTGGCCAATCATCAGCCAGCAATGCACTGCGATGCCACAGTGAATTATGAGCCGTGACTCAAATTTGGCGCGAACGGCCCATAATGTTCGAAATTCGGCGAACAGACGATGTTCGAGTCGAACATGGGTTCCACTCGAACTCGAAGCATATCCCTACTGGTGAGGAGGTGATCAGGGACACAATTACTGGTGATATGTGTAGCGGGGTGTTCAGTTTAAGGGAAGTGTCTGAGTGGTAACCAGGCTCAGACACATTGAATTAATAGGTTTCATGGACCATTTTTGTTCTCAGGGGTTAATGTTGGTGGTGTGTTCCCTGTGGCCGGTGGGTGGCGCTGCCATTCTGGGCCAGGGTTGAACCACGAGCGTAGTGCTGTGCCTTTTGTGTCCCCTCTTGGCAGCCGTACAGTGGGGCAGGGAACCTGCTGTGCATGCCGGGAGAGGATATAAAAGGGGCGGACATCTTCTGAGAAGGGTCATCCACACCCAGGCACCTTCAGCCTGGGTGTGTGTGTGTGTGTGTGTCGTCCGCACCCAGGCGCCTTCGGCCTGGGTGTGTGTGTCATCTCCAGGGTGCCCTAGGCCCGGGGGCCTTGTTCCGGTTCCACCTCAGGCACCTTTAGCCTGGGGTGAGGTACTACCTCACCGTTCCTGTCCCCCTGGGCACGAAGGCCCAGGAGTTGCAGCGACGGCCTGGAGTCCAGCAATCTTCGGCTGGGGTCTACAAGGGATCGAGGAGTCCAGGGTGCCGCCTTGCGAGGGAAACCGCACCCTAAGAGAAGGGAGGGTCTGTTCCCAGGGACCGGTGCTGTGGACATGGTGAAGGAAGGGTCTGTTGACTATCTGGGGGGACGTCTTCTCCCTGAAAGGGGATATGTTCTAGGAAGAAACCAAGGTTTATCAGGTCAGTGGCAGTGACCCTGTTCGCCAGGACAGTGGCAGTGATCTTGTTCACAGGGTCTGTGGCAGAGACCAACCTCATGGTCAGTGGCAGAGACCCTGTTCGCCAGGTCAGTGGTCTTGTTCACATGGTCTGTGGCAGAGACCAACCTCATGGTCAGTGGCAGAGACCCTGTTCGCCAGGTCAGTGGTCTTGTTCACATAGTCTGTGGCAGAGACCAACCTCATGGTCAGTGGCAGAGACCCTGTTCGCCAGGTCAGTGGCAGTGCTCTTGTTCACATGGTCTGTGGCAGAGACCAACCTCATGGTCAGTGGCAGAGACCCTGTTCGCCAGGTCAGTGGTCTTGTTCACATAGTCTGTGGCAGAGACCAACCTCATGGTCAGTGGCAGAGACCCTGTTCGCCAGGTCAGTGGCAGTGCTCTTGTTCACATGGTCTGTGGCAGAGACCAACCTCATGGTCAGTGGCAGAGACCCTGTTCGCCAGGTCAGTGGCAGTGATCTTGTTCACAGGGTCTGTGGCAGAGACCAACCTCATGGTCAGTGGCAGAGACCAACCTCATGGTCAGTGGCAGAGAAAATGCGCCAAAACTGTTTAAGAAGTTTAAACAGTCAGAAGAGTTTGAGCTCCGTTTGTGCCTGGACCTCCTCCACACCTTAAGCTGTCCTGTGTCTTTGCTCCAACCCTTTCTTCTATCCAAGAGACTATGTGTTGTGCAAGTGACATTCACGTTCCTGGGGAAGTCAAGGACTCGCATCTACACACTGTAGAGGTGAGAATCATTCTCAGGAGGACTTTATACCCCGGCTGCAGACAAGGCCCAAAAACAACACCGCCTAACCTCTTAACACAGGAGGGTACGGGCTTGTGGTGCGGTGTGCCTCTCCCTTCCTGCGAGGAGCCAATTACAAGGAGAGGGGTGTGTGCGCTACATATTCTATGTAAAATAGCAGCTAATATTATGAGATTAAAGAAGTAGGTGCAAAGTGGAAGCAGTGGATCTGCAGGGAACAGCATCTTGAGCACAAAGCGCTTTATGTTGTATATGAATTTGCACGTGGATCAGTTTACCTAATTTATTGATAAACACCATAAGATGAATGAAGTAGGTGTAAAGTGGAAGCATTAGATCTGCAGAGAATATTATTTGAGCCCCTAGCACTTTATATATGAATGTCTCCACATATTTTAGTGTATTGGTGATAATTTATGCGCACACACAATAGGACAGCGCTGTGACGCATAATGCTCTTCTAGGTGATAAAGGGAATACTTACCTTTGTTACAGCAGCAGTCCGGTAGAAGTTATTTCTGTAGGTATTTGAGTTGTTACACATAGCGCAGGTTTTTTTCTATTTATATTGGGGACATAATTGCCCAAATCTGGGGATCAGGAGCCATTTCCACCCTTTACTCTCGGCTGGGGATCTTTGTATCCATATAACAGATGTTCTACATGACTAAATCTGACATCAATTTTACTGCAAAATCAAAGGGGCCAAAATGTCTCCCCCCCCCTCCCCCGAGCAGTAATATATTTCTATCCCCCTTGCTGGGAGTGGAGATGACCCATCTATAAGGATATACAGTACATACACACCCAGCACAAGGCCGTGATCACACTACCAGATGTTTCTGCAGTTCCTCTGAACTCCACAAGGTGGCAGACAGGAAGTCTCTATGAAATACAGACAGGAAGTGATGTCAGATACAGACAGGAAGTGATGTCAGGAACAAAGGACATTCCATAAGACGTAGTGAGGAGACGTTGCTGGATCTGGCGGCAGAGGAGGTAATATGAAGATTAACCCCTTCAGGGGGATCAGTTGATGAATAATATATCTTCCCTCCAAAGCTGGTCATACATGGTTCAGTTTTATCGTTCAGCCAGCGGGGTGAGTGAGAAAACTGAAGTGATTCCCCTATCCACACATTGGAGGGGGGATGGGGGAATCCTCCCCGCTGCACTATTGTATTGTGACAATGGGGGGCGCTCCTCCGCTCTCAGAATACACAGATCAGTGATGAAGCTATTGGCTGCAGCCGCTGATCAAGTGACTTTTATCCGGCAGTGACCACACATGGATGGAAATGTGACCGATCCCTGCTGGACCAGCTGAATTTCCAGGTATCTATGGTCACCTGAAGTCAGGGCACAAATCCCAGGTCACCATGGTGACTAGAAATGGCGTCCTGGCCCCTGGGCTCTTGTCAGCCCATTCTCACTGTTGGTCTGAATAATGTTTCTGCCTGAAACTCGGACACCTTATTCAGACAGGAATGTGTCTCGGAGCGGGGCCAGGGGGGAGGGGGAGGAGGGGGCACCCGACCTGTGAAGTCAGGGGTGGACTGGGCAGGACAGCGGCATGAGAGGACTCGTCTCACTGATCTCCCGCTGCTGATTCTGCACACTGTACCTTTCCCCTGCACCTCATTTCTTGCACCCCATGTCCTGCGTTCTGCACCCTTCTCCTGCACACCATGCCCTGCATTCTGCACCTCATGCCCTGCATTCTGCACCCTTCTCCTGCACCTCATGCCCTGCATTCTGCACCCTTCTCCTGCACCTCATGCCCTGCATTCTGCACCCTTCTCCTGCACCTCATGCCCTGCATTCTGCACCCTTCCCCTGCACCCCATGCCCTGCATTCTGCACCCTTCCCCTGCACCCCATGCCCTGCATTCTGTACCCTTCTCCTGCATCACATGTCCTGCATTCTGCACCCTTCCCCTGCACCCCATGTCCTGCGTTCTGCACCCTTCTCCTGCACCCCATGTCCTGCACCCTTCTCCTGCACCCCATGTCCTGCACCCTTCTCCTGCACCCCATGTCCTGCGTTCTGCACCCTTCTCCTGCACCCCATCTTCTGCATTCTGCACCCTTCTGCATCCCATGTGCTCTGGTGACCTGCACCCTTTTCCTGCACCCCATGTCCTGCATTCTGCACCCTTGTCCTGCATCCCATCTTCTGCACCCTTCTCCTGCATTCTGCACCCTTCTCCTGCATCCCATGTGCTCCGTTGACCTACACTTTTCTCTGGTACCTTGCACCCCATGGGGGAGAACCACTGGAGGAGTCAATAATGGAGAAAGATCTGGGGGTCCTAGTAGAAGACAGACTGAGCAATAGCATACAATGTTAAGCTGCAGCTACCAAAGCCGGCAGAATATTGCCATGCATAAAAAAGGGAATTTTCTCACGTCCTCTTCCAGGACGGCACCCTGAGAGATGACTGGTCCCACCTGACAGGAAACACAATTAAAGAAGAAGAGGTCAAAAACCCCCACCCCTCCCTGTGCTCCTCAGTTTTTTGATTGAGTTTCCCCACAGCGAAACGTTTTGTTGTTTTCTAATAGACCCGAAGCAGGGGACTGGTGGTCTCCCCCTGGGAGCCGGACCGCAGGCTTGTGAGGCCTTTGGGTCTGGTAGGGCTTGCCCTTCCTGGTGGGGGGTTTCCCCATCTTCCTCAGGGGGGGCAGCAGAGCTTGGAAGAGCCCCCCTGAGTGCTGAAGGACCCTGGGTACAATGGGGTACCCAGAACTTCAGGGACCATTGTTTCCTGCTTCCTCCCCCTACCTGGCGGGTGTCCATTTAGTGGGGGGAACTGGCGGTCGTATTTCCCGTGGGGCACACCGTTGCGGTGGACCCCGACTCCTGGGGGCATCTGGGTCGTGTGGTGTGGCTTGCAGGGGAGAGGAGATGGTGCCAGGCAGTGCTCGAGCGCCATCTTGCCAGCGACAGGAATGACCTATCTTCCTCCCTTGCACCGGAAATGACGTTGCCGCGTGTCCCACGAGGGCAGGTTACTTTCAGGTCTTTGGCAAAATGGTGGCATCCTAGGACACCAGGAGCGGAGGTCTGGCCGTCGGTGGAGGCAGGCATCCACAGCCTGCTCTGGCCAGCATCAAGCACCACTCAGCAGGACAAGCTGTGGTGTAGAGATGGAGCGAGAGGAGGGGCCAGCAGCGGCAACAGCAGTGGAGGAGACCACAGAGGGTGAGTCTACCTAGCTGGTGGGGGTAATGAGGGAGGAGGGTCCCCTTAATTCTTCTTTTTGAAGTAAGTGTGAAATTGTGTCTCTTTCAGGGGAGGACGTTACTGCTCAGGTGGTGGCCAGCCGTCCTAAGTCTTCCCATTCCAAGAGGTGTGGATACTGTAATGACAAGTTGTCACAGGATCACACAAAACCCTACAAGTTTATCCACAAGTTAGCTGGGAAGGAGACCTCTCAGGTCATGAGGGACTTTCTCTCTGTACAGACAGAGATGTTAACGACCCTCAAGGCTTTCCAGGCAACCCAGAAACCCAGGGAACCCGAGCCTCACTCTAGTAGGGCCCAGGCAGTGCAAGTTACATCCTCACAGGAGGGCCCCCCACTAATAGAGCAGAAACTCAGGATCCAGGTGGCAGATTTAGACGCCCTGAACCCCTGCGGTCACTGCCCTCTCAGGACTCTGAGGAGGAGAAGACAGAGGTCTACGATCGGAGCTTTTCTGGTGAGGGGGAGGAAATAGAGGACAGCCAGGAGGAGGAAGAGGTCTCCAGACCAGGCAGACACATCTTTTCTGTAGATGATATGGAGGGTCTCCTTAGCGCAGTGTATGCGTCAGAAGAGATCCAAGAGCCTACAGCTCAATATTCTGGACAGGATGTATAGTGTCGTGGCAAAATTGGTTGTTTGCAGAGCACCCAGCCATTTTTGCCTTGTGCTAAATAAGCACACACTTCATCTTATTGCAATAATGTTTCCTAAACTAAAATTCACTCACCATTCATTCGTCCCATTCGTTCAAAGAAGGAAGCATCACCAGACTGGTCTCATCATCTTCGCCTCCCAGCTTCAACTGCCTGTCGACGCCCACAAAAGGTTATTTTATTAAACTCCAAAGCATGTGACCTCCATGGGAGTGGTCATCACAGAATGTGACCTCCTCCATAGGAAGTGAGGACACAGCATCTGACCTCCATGGGAGTGGTCATCACATGATGTCCTCTTTACACAGCAAATGTCAATATAAAAATATCCCTTCCAACAGGGTTATTTAAATACATACAATACATGACATGTATACATTCAAATAGACTAGCAGTGACATGCACTGCTTCCAATGATGGGAAATCTGCCGTAAACTGGGGCATTGGCTGGATACCTTCCCTTCCCTCTCCCTGGGTCTTCCCGTTGTGCATCGCGCACACACGAGGATTCCCTCCCTCATGTACCAGAGTAATAGGATGTCACAAGGGGGGATCTGGCACCGCCGACGTGGATCGGCGTGCACGTTCCTTCACGGCGCAGGCTCGGACCAGCTGGCTTTTTTAAAAGAGAAGCGCAGGCTGTGTCATGGTGACTGATGGAGAGACACAGACACTAGTCCAGGGGCACGTTGGCGCTGGGTGTTGGGAGGAGGCATTTTCAAGTCCCATCTACTCAGAATCTGCTGTAGCATATGATAGCAGCATATTACCCATTGCTAAGACTAGGCTCAGCAATAGATGCATGTGTTGTGGAAATTTTATGAAGATGTATTTAATATGTATTGTCATAGTGTCACCCAGTGTTAGTACTCCCGCAGCCCGCTCTAAAGAGCTGACTTGGGCAGACTGATGCTGGTTGAGTCCTGTCTGGTAGTGGAAAACTTCCTGGGGTTGGAGAGAGGTGTTTGCTGAGTGTCCGCCAGTGAAAGGGCCCCTGTGCATTAGCACAGACGTTCATCTGGAGGGGATATGTTCACTCTGCAAGGTTATCGGCGGATGTACACTCTTGTCTCTGCTGTGTCTGATCAGCACAGGCCGGGATTCGAAGTTTTCACCTGCAGATAGCCTCCCATCCACAAGGAACGATAGTATAATCCGGGTATGAGTTGTTCTCTGGAACAGAGCAGAATAAGGATTCCCATCAGTGGTAATACGGGAGCTTTTTTTCGACGAGATTCTTGGACAAGAAACTTGTCCCGGCCGAGTATACACACGCTCGTTTCAAAGAACCCGCGGTTCTTTGAAAGGAGTGGACGCAGTGACGTCATCGACTACGTCGAGCATGCGCTCGTCACATTCGATGCCGTCGCCGCCATCTTGGTATACCCTACGTATGCCTAGGAAGCTACCGCGCATGCGTCGAATTCATTTCGAACATGCGCGGGCTTCCGGGAGGACAGGTAAGTGTACACACACTCACTTTTCTCGTCGAGAAACATGCCGAGGAGAATCTCGACGAGAAAATAGAGAGCAGGTTCTCTATTTTCTCGTCGAGGTTTCTTGTCGGTTTTCTCGACGAGAAACCCGATAGCAGCGTACACACGACCGATTTACTCGGCAAGACCTCTCTGCCAGCAAGTTTCTTGCTGGTTCTTGCCGAGAAAATCGGTCGTGTGTACGAGGCCTGAGACGCAGTCCATGTTTGTTTAGCTTCCATGCACCCTGTCTCTGCTCAGACACATCCATAGAAAATCCTTTAGCCATTATTCATTGGTTGTTTGTATTAACTCATCCTGTTGGAATGATGTTGTGTGCACTCCTCCCCCCCTTTGAGTGCCCTCCCCTTTACTGTTTGTAATTACCTGTGATGCCATCTTGTATTGAGGAAGTGATTGGCTATTGTGGCGATCACTTCCTGTTTGTCAGAGCTTTTGTCTTTTACGAATAAAAGAGCCAGGCACACTGCTCCCTGGAGGAGTGATGCTGAGATGAGGACGAAGGTATGGTCATGTCTGTTGATGGGGATATAGGGGAAATAGAGTTGTAGGTAAGATGCATTATATCATTAGACGAAATGTGTGCTTATTAGCACAGGAGATTGGTTGTGCGCATGGCGTACAGCCAAATTTTGCTGACACATGTTAATTAGTACCTCTGCTTTGGGTTTAGGACTATGTATTCCCGAAAGAGAGGGGCAAGAACTGGGAGAAGGGGTGCAAGAGTGCAGCAGTCAGGTCCTGGGATTCCTAGTCGCGCCTCCACAGCACCATCCTCCCCTGAAATGGCTGACCAGGCTGAGCCATTGTCAGACATTGTGGCTACCTCCAACATTCCAGCCTCTGCATACGTCACTAAGGATGACTTGATTGCATCTTTGGTTTAGAGGGCAAAATAGCTAATTTGTTTGCGTCGTCCGCCCAGGCTAGGAAAAAGATGCGACAGATCTCCTTCACCTGTTACGAGCCCGTCCTCGGCGGAACAGGAATGGATAGAAGATCCGGATGCACCCTTAGAGGATTCGCTAGAAGGACGCGAGGAGGGTTCCTCATGGGAGGGCTCAGCCCCAGAAGAGTCTTTTTCAGCCTCACAACCTCAGATTGTTAATTCAATCGCTCACTGAGACAGTACGCTTTGGGTATAAGCTGCTCCTGGCAGAAATGGCTGAAGTTCCCTTCTCCTCTTAAGGTTCTCTGAAGCCTCCTCAGGGCTCCCATGCTTTTCCTATGCACCCATTGCTGGAACAGCTTATTTATGCTGACTGGGAACATCCAGACAGGCATTTTATTCCTCCTAAGAGATTTTCCCAAATGTATCCTATGGAGGAGAAGTTTAATAAGAAATGGAGTGTACCAGCAGTAGATGCTGCTGTCTCTTCCCAGAATAAAAGTCTAACTTGTCCAGTGAACAATGTTCAGGTATTTAAGGATCCAGCGGATAAGAGGCTGGAATCATTGCTTAAAGCATTGTTTTATATGGCCGGTGCAGTAGCACAACCTGCGATAGCAGCGATTGGCGTTTGTCAATTCCTTAATGACAAAATGAAACAGGCTGTCAAAGAGGAAGAGATCCCGGACCTAGCAGAACTGCTTAGGGCCCTTTGTTTTGTGGTTGACGCCATTAAAGATTCTATTCATCAGACGTCACGCCTTGCTCTTCTCCTAGTGCATATGCGAAGAGTCCTATGGCTTAAACATTGGTCAGCAGAGTTACCTTACCAAAAACTACTGACTGGGTTTCCCTTCTATGGGGAGAGGTTGTTTGGTGATGACTTGGATAAAAACATCCAGAAGATTTCGGGTGGAAAAAGTACCCTTCTTCCAGTGAAAAAAAGGAGCAGGCGTCCTTCATTTAAACGCTCTGCTTCTCCTTCACCTGGGGCATCAGCCTCCAGGCAGTCTCGCCGGCCTCTGCCATCAACCCCGAGAGGAAGACCTCCGAACCAAGTTCAGGGCCAGAAAAAGCCTTGGGGGGAAAAAAATCTGCGAAACAGAGTCCAAAGGCCTCTTTGTGAAGGGGTGCTCCCGCTCGATCGAGTGGGGGGGGAAGGCTGCTGCAGTTTTCAGAAGCCTGGCAGGAGGAGATCCAGGACAGATGGGTCATCTCCATAGTGTCTCCGGGATACAAGCTGGAGTTTTGGCAGTTTCCACCTCCATGTTATGTTTCCTAAGATCAAGCGTTCCCAAGGACCTGATAAAAAAGGGTCTTTGTTTCAGGCACTAGACCGGTTGCTGCTTCAGGGGGTGATCATGGAGACTCCTCCAGAGGAACACGGAAGAAGGTTTTATTCAAATCTCTTCAAGGTACCAAAACAATGGAGATGTCAGACCCATTCTAGATCTCAAGGGTCTGAACCGATTCTTAAACATTCTGACTTTTCGCATGGAATCAATCCGGTTAGTGGTATCCACCCTTCAGGGAGGAGAACGCCTAGCGTCAAAAGACATCAAGGACGCATATCTCCATGTTCCAATATTTCCTGCTCACCAGAAGTTTCTGCGTATCGCAGTAGAACAGCGACACTTTCAGTTTGTGGCCCTGCCCTTCGGATTGGCCACAGCGACACAAGTCTTTACAAAGGTCCTGGCCCCGCTTCTGGCAAGACTGAGGGCCCAGGGTATTGCGGTAGTGGCTTACCTAGACGACCTACTACTAGTGGATGTCTGGGAAATTAGGCTGTACGCCATGCGCACAGCATATCTCCTGTGCTAATAAGCACACATTTCGTCTAATGATATAATGCATCTTACCTACAACTCTGTTTCCTGTATATCTCCAAGTAAACAGACATCACCATAGCTTACGTCTCGGCTCCATCAGCATGACTGCCCTCTGCCCAGCATGCTTGGCTTTTTATTCATAAAAGACAAAAGCTATGACAAACAGGAAGTGATAGCTCCAGCAGCCAATCACTTCCTCTAAGGGAAGTGACATCACAGGATATGACCTAAGAAGAAATCCTTCCAACAGGATGAGTTAATGCAAACAACCAATGAATAATGGCTAAAGGAGTCCTATGGGTGTGTCTGAGCAGAGACAGGGTGTATTGTCTTTCCTGGAGCAAAGGAAGCCGCATGGCTGAACAAACATGGACTTTGTCTCTGATCATAACAACCCAAAAGCTCCCGTATTACCGCTGATAGGAATCCTTATTCTGCGCTGTTCCAGAGAAGAACGCATACCCGGATTATACTACCGTTCCTTGTGGATGGAAGGCTATCTGCAGGTGCACGCTATGAATCCCGACCTGTGCTGATCAGACACAGCAGAGACAAGAGCGTACATCCGCCTATAACCAATAATGTCCTTGCAGAGTAAACATATCCCCTCCAGACGAACGTCTGTGCTAATGCACAGGGGCCCTTTTGCTGGCAGACATATCCCCACTCCACAAACACCTCAAACACCTCTTTCCAACCTCAAGAAGTTTTCCACTACCAGACGGGACCCAACCAGCATCAGTCAGCTCTTTAGAGCGGGCTGCGTGAGTACTAACACTGGGCGACACTATGACAATTGTGGGAGATTAGCTTGTGGGGATCAACTTTCTGAATCACAGTCCGCAAACAGGCACTTTCCTAAAAGTCTGGCGGATGCCAGGTTTTTATTTATAAGAGGTTTGCAGGTATAAACAAACAAAACGGTAAATAAATCCTTGCCGTCCGGCGCTAAACTAAACAAAATAGTATCCTCTCTATACAGTGCGGGGCTGGTCCCCGTCACCCACAAAACATGCGATAAAGCAAACCTTTACTTTTAATCCACTCCAACAGAGCTCTCACTCACCTTCCCTCCTGAGTCTCCAAAACCAGAGCCATGCTGTGCTCTCTTCCTGGATCTTTAAAGCCCAGCTGACTGTGGATTCCAGTGAACCCGAACAACTGGACCGGAACCCAGCCGACCACAGAGGCTGGAAAAACCTGGGCCGGATTCTGGTTCAGTCCCTTACAATGGACCGAATGCGAGGTGAAATGTAGCGATTATCATGTATCTCACCTCGTATACCGTCACATATCCTCCCCCTCTGCTCAAGCCCCTGCGGCTGAGCACTTGACCCAGCCATGCAGTGCACGCGGGAGAGGGAATCAGCATTATCCTGGAGTTTGCCCGGCCTGTGCTCAACCGTGAATTTAAAGGGCTGTAAAGCCAGGAACCACCTTGTCACACTTTTTTTTCCCTGTTGTCACACATCCTCTTCAGGGGAGCATGGCCAGTGACCAGCCTAAATGACCTCCCGAGTAGATCAGTGTTTCTCAACTCCAGTCCTCAAGGCGCCCCAACAGGTCATGTTTTCAGGCTTTCCATTATTTTTCACAGGTGATTTGATCAGTTTCACTGCCTTAGTAATTACCACATCTGTTTCATCTGAGGGAAATCCTGAAAACATGACCTGTTGGTGCGCCTTGAGGACTGGAGTTGAGAAACACTGGAGTAGATAATACCTCAGGGAGCCTTAGGCCTATTTAATGGCGAGACACTCCTTCTCCACAATGGTATAGTTCCTTTCGTGTTTGTTCAGCTTCCGGCTCAGGTATACAACTGGGTGCTCCTCGCCATTCCTGACCTGCGACAGTACGGCCCCTAGGCCCACCTCAGAGGCGTCTGTCTGTACGACAAACTCCTTTGTGAAGTCCGGGGTCACCAGCACCGGTAGTGCACAAAGGGCCTGTTGTAATTTTTAAAAAGCCTTCTCTGCCTCAGGGTTCCATTTGACCATGACCGACCCTCTGCCCTTCGTCACGTCAGTCAGAGGGATGACAATGGTGGCAAAGTCAGGTATAAACCATCGGTAATACTCCGTAATGCCTAGGAAGGCTCGAACTTGTTTCTTGTTTAGGGGTTGGGGCCATTTTTGAATTGCCTCAATCTTATTGGTCTGAGGCTTGACAAGTCCCCGGCCAATAACGTAGCCAAGATACTTGGCCTCCTCTAGGCCTATGGCACACTTCTTAGCCGTGAGGCCTGCTTCCCTAAGGGAATCTACTACTGCCTGTACCTGGGGCAGGTGCGATTCCCAATCTGGGCTGTGGATGACCACATCGTCCAAATAAGCAGCCGCATATGGGTGATGTGGTCTCAAAGTTTTGTCCATCATTCGTTGGAATGATGCAGGGGCCCCATGCAGACCAAAAAGCATCCGCTTGTACTGAAACGAGCCCTCAGGAGTGGAAAAGGCAGTCTTCTCCTTGGCCGATTTAGATAGCGGTATTTGCCAATAGCCTTTTGTTAGGTCTAGGGTCATTTATATAGCGTGCCTGTCCCAACCTGTCCACAAGTTCGTCGACCCGGGGCATCGGGTATGCATCGAACTTGGATACACTGTTGAGTTTCCGAAAGTCATTACAAAACCCGATAGTGCCATCAGGTTTTGGGACCAGCACTATGGGGCTCGACCACTCACTGTGGGACTCTTCTATCACATCCAACTCCAACATGTTTTTAATTTCTTTCGCGACTGCCTCACGCCTGGCCTCTGGGATTCTATACGGCTTCACATTTACCCGAACCCCTGGTTCCATCACTACGTCATGTTGGATCACGTTGGTCAGTCCGGGTAACGGGGAGAAAAAGTCTCTATTTTTATGCACAAACGCCCTAACGTCACTTTGTTGTGCCACGGACAGGGTATCCGTGATGGGAACGTCAGGTGTCACAGGTACCCGGTTGGTTGGAGGCGGGGACGTGGCCAATAAAGTCTCTCGGTCCTTCCAGGGTTTTAAGAGATTCACATGGTAAATTTGGTGTGGTTTCCTTTTCCCTGGCTGGTAGACTTTGTACTTTACCTCCCCCACCCTTTCGACAACCTCCAAAGGGACCCTGCCACTTGGCTAAAAACGTACTTTCCACCGTGGGAACCAATACCAACACTCTGTCCCCAGGGCTGAAAGTACGGACCCTGGTACTTCGGTCATAGACCCTCCTTTGAGCCTCCTGGGCACGCTCCATATGTTCTCGCACCAGGGGTAGGACAGCTGCGATTCGATCCTGCATCAAGGAGACATGCTCTATGATGCTTCTATATGGGGTTGCCTCACCTTCCCATGTTTCCTTGGCAACATCTAGCAGCCCCCTGGGATGCCTACCATACAAGAGTTCAAAGGGGGAATAGCCTGTGGACGCCTGCGGAACCTCACGTATTGCAAACATGAGATATGGCAGCAAAAAATCCCAGTTTCTTCCATCTTTGTCGACCACCTTTTTCAGCATACTTTTCAAAGTTTTATTAAATCTTTCGACCAGACCATCCGTTTGGGGGTGGTAGACAGAAGTACGGAGATGAGAGATTTTGTATAACTTACAAAGCTCCTTGGTAACCTTGGACATAAAGGGGGTGCCCTAATCGGTTAAGATCTCTTTTGGGATCCCCTGTCGACTAAAGACATGGACCAATTCCTTGGCGATAGCCTTAGCAGAGGTATTGCGCAAGGGTATGGCCTCAGGATAGCGAGTTGCATAGTCCAGAATCACCAGAATATGCTGGTGACCGCGGGCAGATTTCACAACCGGCCCCACCAGGTCCATGCCAATCCTCTCAAAGGGGACCTCGATTATTGGCAGAGGAACAAGTGGGCTGCGAAAATGGGGTGACGGTGCCGACATTTGGCACTCGGGGCACGATTCGCAGTACTCCTTGACATCTGCATGCAATCCGGGCCAGAAAAATCTCTGGGCGATTCTCTCCCTGATTTTTTCAACACCGAGATGCCCCCCATTACATGACGATGGGCCAGGTCTAGCACCATCCTGCGGAAGGGTTTGGGAAAAAGTAGCTGTTCTACCTCGTCCTCTCCATGTTTTATCACTCGATACAATAAATTGTTTTTAATTGCCATGTAAGGGAAAGAAACCACCCAATTAGGATCCACCGGTTCCCCATCCAACATCTTAACGTTTTCCCTGGCTCTCATGAGGGTGGCCTCTCGTAGTTGCTCGGTACAGAAATCCTCTCTCCTGACCTCTAAATCGGGTACCACATTTTGGCTACTCTCAATGTCAGGGTCAGAGGGGTTCTCCTGTTCGTTACCCCCAGGCTGGGAGCTAGCTTCCAGGTCCTCCGGCTCCCCAGCCATGACAGGGAACGGAAGAGGGTCTCGGGCTTCCTCGATCCCACCAACAGAATCCCCTTCCCTTTGGCAAAAAGGGTCTGGTGAGAGTTCTCGTGCTTCCCCAGCAGGGGGAGATCTATCTACCAGCCTCCCCTTGCTCTCCCATAATTTCCAGAAATGGGGAAAATCTCTTCCCACTAAAGCTTTGTGAAGCAGTGAAGGTACCACCCCCACTGAATGTGTTACACTGCCCCAGGGGGTATAAACCTCAACCACCGCTGTCTGGTAGTCTCGAGTGTCCCCATGGATGCAAATTACCCCAATAGTACTGGGGTGTAGTTTTGTGGGGTTCACACAATCCCTCCTGACTAGGGTCACCACACTACCAGAGTCTAGCAGGGCTGTCAGTGGCTTTCCATCCACTGAAATAACACACATCTGTCTTTCAATGCGACTCTGACATGATGCAGTACATGCGACCTGTGCAAATAAAGAAATACGTCTTTTCATATAAGCATAATCACATTGCATAGGTTCATCATTTATAGGACAGTTCGCAGCAATATGCCCTAATGCATGGCAACAAAAACATCTTATATGCTCAACCCCCAGTCCTCTCAACGGTCCCAAAGACCTTCCTGGCTGCTTTGGTCAGTCTCCAGGTCTAGGAACCACAGTCTCATCAGTTGGAACAACAGTCTTATCAAATCTCCCCAAGCTCTTGGACCCCGGAACAGTCTTACCAGAACCGCTGGGAGATCTTGCACCCCTAGACACACCGAAGTGGGGCGTAGATGGATTCACCAAGTCCTTAGTAGCACTGTACCTCTCCACTAGGTCGACCAGTTGGGCTGCAGTTTTGGGGTCGCCCTGTCCGACCCACTTCCTCAGAGCAGCAGGGAGCGCACACAGATAACGGTCCATTACCACACGCTCCACGATCTGCGGGCCTGTCAAGGTCTCTGGCTGCAACCACTTTTTGGTAAGGTGGACCAGGTCAAACATTTGTGAACGGGGTGGCTTGTTGCTGGAGTAGGACTGCTGATGCACCCGCTGGGCCCGGATTGCCATGGTGACACCCAAGCGTGCGAGTATCTCTGTCTTTAGAGTCTCATAGTCCTGAGCCTTATCGGGTTCTAGGTCAAAATAGGCCTTTTGGGGTTCTCCTGTTAGAAATGGGGCCAAGAGACCCGCCCACTGCTCTTTTAGCCATCGCTCGCGGTCAGCAACTCTCTCAAATTCGCAAGGTATGCCTCAACATCATCAGCAGATGTCATTTTTTGTAGGTGGTAGGGTGCATGTACCATCTTTGCTTCCACTGGCGTAGGAGGTGCGGACCCCTTTTTCAGTTCTAGCAGAGCCTCTGCGAACGGTTCATCTCCTGCTGGGCCGCCTGATGTGCTGCAGTGGCCTCCTGTTGTGCTGCCTGTTGTGCTGCGACTTGGCGGTTGGTTTCCCACGGAGCTGCATTGGCCTGTAGCAGGGCCTTTAACATTTCCTACATCTTCAGAAAATGCCCGCTGAATCCACCACGTGTGGGAGATTAGCTTGTGGGGATCAACTTTCTGAATCGCAGTCCGCAAACAGGCACTTTCTTAAAAGTCTGGCGGATGCCAGGTTTTATTTATAAGAGGTTTGCAGGTATAAACAAACAAAACAGTAAATAAATCCTTGCCGTCCAGCGCTAAACTAAACAAAATAGTATCCTCTCTATACAGTGCGGGGCTGGTCCCCGTCACCCACAAAACATGCGATAAAGCAAACCTTTACTTTTAATCCACTCCAACAGGTACCCTCCTGAGTCTCCAAAACCAGAGCCATGCTGTGCTCTCTTCCTGGATCTTTAAAGCCCAGCTGACTGTGGATTCCAGTGAACCCGAACAACTGGACCGGAACCCAGCCGACCACAGAGGCTGGAAAAGCCTGGGCCGGATTCTGGTTCAGTCCCTTACAATGGACTGAATGCGAGGTGAAATGTAGCTTTTATCATGTATCTCACCTCGCATACCGTCACACAATACATATTAAATACATCTTCATAAAATTTCCACAACAGCTCCTCCTCTTTGTCATATGCACCCATGTGTCCCTCGATGAATCTTGATCTTCTTCTTACACCTGGAAATGAATCAGTCCTTACAGTCCATATGAGTCCATAAAAATGAAAACACGGCATGACATGTAGACTCTGTTCTTCAGGAGAGATGACATGGTGAGCTGTAGTAATTGCCGGTCGGTCTGGGATCCTCCTGTGTCTTGTAAGTGGGTCAGGCTTCGGGCGTCTCATCGAGGAAGATGTGGTCATCTGCTCGGGCTCTGGTCACGCGTCCAATCAGGCAACAGGAGCACCTCATCATGACATATAGAAGGAATAGAAACAAAATGACATGAGTATATATATTCCTATTTTTTCTAGTTTCTAGTTTCTCAAACCCTTAAAAGGATTCCAAGGGTTGTGTCCAAGATGGCGATGGGACGTGTAACTGCTGAGCTCCCGCTCCGGATTTTGATCCTTCTCTGATCCTGGTGTAGAACAGCCACAACCTGCCTTTATAACGGTAATTCTGACTGCATGTGTCCCGGGAAATGCGGAGGAACAAGTCTGGGGGTCAGAGGAGACGGAACTCGGCTGCTGTCCATACCCCGCCAAAACCCGGGCCTACTGCTTCCCCATACGCCTGCCGCATGGAGGCTCAAATAAGGCCCTGCCGGAGGGTGTGATTCTGGCCGGCTCCCCTGCTTTTGACGCCCTGATGCTGGCCATCACAACCTGCCAATCCACCCTTACCGTGAAAATCGACCATGTTCAGACCGAGACTGCCCTCATCCGCCGGGACATGGACGCGTTCCACGAGCTGGTGACGGAGGTGGAGAGATGGGTTTCGGGTGCGGAGGACGTGCAGAGGGAGCACCACTCAGACTTGATGTCTCTGAAGTCCAGGGTGAAGGTGCTGGAAGCCAGAGCCGAAGACGCAGAGAACCGGAACCGGCGCAATAACTTGCGGGTCCTGGGCTTGCCGGAGGGTGCAGAGGGCACGGATCCGGTCACTTTTATGGAGCAGCTGCTCCCTTCTTTGCTCCCCAGGGCACGCTTCTCCCCGCACTTCTCTATTGAATGGGCTCACCACATGCCAATGACCAAGGTCCCGCAGGGAGCGCCGCCACGCACATTTATTTTCAAACACCTCCATTACCGGGACAGAGACACAGTTCTCCGCGCGGCTCGCCTGCAGGGTGAGCTGAAGTTTGAAAACACCAGACTCCTGATATTCCCTGACAACTCGGTGGAGACACAACGCCAACGCAAGTCCTTTGACCACGTCCGAGCCGTGCTACGTGAGAAAGGGATCAAGTACAGCATGCTATTCCCCGCTAAACTGAGGGTGCAAGATGGCGAACGCACACAGCCCCAAGGATGCCGCGGCCTGGGCTGAGACTCTACCTCGCTGAGTTCCCTCTCCACTGCTTTCCCTGCTCCGAGCTGTGAGTACAACAAATGGGGGGTCCTACTGTCTTACTGGAGGGGTGCTGGGTCACAGAGCAATCATAAGGGGCACACACTTTATCCCTGGTTGACTTCGGTATCCTTTTGGCTGAGGGTTCTCCCTCCGCAGGGTGGGAGGATGGATGGCTGGGAGCTTCTGGTTTATGGCCCCCCCTTCCCCTGGTCAGGTTCCTGGAGTCCCCTTTACACCTTGCCCACCTTTGTTAATGGCACTAGACTACAACGCGAGCACTGGAACATTCTCTGTGGCCCCACCTGCCTGGGACTTGAACCTGCATTACAGATGCAGCACACTCCCTTTTGTACCCGCTGTAGTTTCTGCAGGGAGACCCCCCCCCCCCCCTTAATGGAATGCAGTTTACATTATGACACTCAGGAATTGCTCTTTCAAGTTCTGTACCCCCGGGGCTCCGTGTTGACCTACACTATCTTTCCTGTACCGGATATCCACAGAAAGTTTTTTTGACCTAGTGAGGCTGATGGCCTTTTGTTCACTGCCTTCAAGTCTGGCCTAGGGGCTGGTTTGTTTTGGGATGCAAACTCTCCTCTGTGTTTTGGGGGGGGGGTGGGGTGGGGGGGTTCATTGTGTTGGGCTGCCCTGTTGGCTCCCTCTTTAATGTTATAAGTTGCATGACAGTAATGTTTTTGATCTTTCTAAATGTACTATTTTGGAGGCATGGTCCCTTCCTCGGCCCTGTACTGGCTGTTTGGAACGGCCCGGGCTCTTGGTTTTTGCTGCTCCTTATTGTATTTTTCTCGCAGGGTCATATGGCTACTCTTGATGTCCTCTCCTGGAACACACGGGGATTAAACGTTCCTTATTGTTTCAATTCATCAAGAAATACAATCCTCAGGTATGTGTGTTGCAGGAGACGCATCTGATGGGGTCTAAGACCCTCAGCCTTAAGAAGCCGTGGGTGGGACATCATTACCACTCCACATACTCTAACTACCCCAGGGGTGTCAGTATCCTTGTTCTCAAATCACTCCCTTTCAAGCTCCTTGACTTGATCCTTGACCCAGATGGCAGATTTGTGCTGATCCACGCATTGATTCATAATTTGTCATGGGTTCTGGTGGGATTGTATTTGCCGCCTCCTGCGTCCCTTGGGGTCTTGGGCTTGCTTTCATCTAAGCTGGCGCAATTCCCCTCGGACAATGTGATTCTGATGGGTGACTTCAACCTTGTCCCGGACTCTGCTATGGACAGGTGTGCCACGACTGGCACGACCCGTCAGGGTTTGGCCACATGGGCTGATACGTATGGACTTACTGATGTGTGGCGGTGGAGACACCCTGACATTAGGGCCTTCACTTGCCACTCTGCTACCCACAAATCCTTCTCTCGCATTGACCTGGCCTATGTGGGGGCGCCTGTCCGGGACATTACTATTCTCCCTAGGGGAATTTCGGACCACGCACCGTGGCTTTTATCCCTGACTCTGACGGCGGTCCCGACTGACAATCTATGGAGACTATCCAGGTCCGACAAAGTTCGACAAAATATGGTCAAGCTAGTTCGATGCCTCCGGCTGATCCCCCTGACAAGAGGCTCCCCTGGGTGTGGTGAGTGCCAGATGGCGCTGCGGGGGACCCTGGGTCCTTCCCTCTCCCTCCCCTCTTTTCCTCCTTCCCCCCCTCCCCCATTCCCCCTTCTCCTTTCCCTGCCTCCTCTTCCTTCCCCTCCCTTGTCCCCCCCCCCGTCCTCTTGTTTTTCTCCTGCCCCCACCCCTTTTTGGGAAGAGGGCTAATATAGTGGTGGGATGCTGCTTACACTGACTTGATAAGCTGATCTCCCTGTTCAATCCTCCTGTTTCAATGGTTTTGTTCCACTTCTTTGTCTATATTATTTTCTGATCTCTCAAAATGTACCTTTAATCCTTTGATTGACGTACTGATGTAACCTGTGATAAAGTATAAGGATCTTGCCTTTTGACCGTCATTGCATTGTAATTTGGTATTGTGTCAATAAAAAAAAAACTTTACTGTTAAAAAAAAAAAAGGATTCCAACCTTCACTAGCTATAGCTCTGGCTTCAACAGTTTAAATGAACATCCCATCCACAATGGATGAGAAATTGTTCAATCGTATCCATAAGCTGAAGCCTCCACCTTGTACATGCAGGAACCCATGCCCAGACCTGGTCGGGGTCGGTGAACAATTCCCGTCTAGCTGTCTATGCCATTCTTACCTTCTCTCTCGCCATCAGATCCTCACGATCGGCCGCGACATAAGATGCTGGGATGAGTTTCACCATCACACATGAACACCTTGCATTAGGGGGAATTACCTTATAAGCTGTAGATTCGCAAAAGCACCAAACTAAAGTTGAAACACACTTGTGGGCTACCTAGTTATCCCGATACCCAAACCGGTAAAAGGCAGAGCTATTGTTAAAACTATAACCAATTTTACCCTCTAGAAATGTATCGTTAAATTCTATTGACAAGTGTCTGTTTGGAGTCTTTACTAGTTTGTCAAAACTCCTCATACCAATATGAACATCATAAATAGCATATACCGCTGTCATCGCTGGGGACTAAAGCTCGGTGGAGATTCAGAGTAGACCCAGCAATTGGTCCTGTTCGCTTTCTTAGTTGGAGAATACACTTTTTAAACAATAAGTTGGGATGCTTTTCATCGTTACCCTTGCTAAAATTTACTAAACAAAAAATTTTTAATAAACGAAGATACTCCTCATTCTTTGGTGTGGTTGAGCGGCTTCTTGCAGTGGCTGCCGTGGTCTCATCCCTCAAGCTTCTTTACAATGACCCAGTCACCTGATTGGAAAGAATGTAAACTGGTTATTGTGTCAGGGTCCAGGAGGGACTTGTGAACCCTGTGGTGGTCCTTTTGAAGTTCATGTTACAGTGACTGCACCTACTTCATCAGCTGAGACACCTAATGAGGAAAGTACAACTCTGGTTTTGGTTGACCTCCAAACAAACCTCATATGGCAATAACCCAGACATGCGGGACTGTGGTCACTGCATAACCTGTGTGTGGCTTATCATCTGGGGTGTAATACCTGGAACCATTGACAAAAAGGTTCTTATGGGAGCGTCCTTCACCAGACTGCTGCTTGCTGATTCAAATTCAATCATAGAAAGACAGTCTTGGCACAAACTTGGTTAGAATTAGAAAGGTTAGTATTATTAGTTTGAAAAACTGTCATTCTTACATTTATCCCCCCATTTTCTTCCTCATTACAAACTGAAGGAAGAAATGCAGGGAGTGGTGCAGGAAAAAAAAGAAACAATGAAAT
Organism: Rana muscosa; assembly: GCA_029206835.1. Taxonomy (NCBI): domain Eukaryota; kingdom Metazoa; phylum Chordata; class Amphibia; order Anura; family Ranidae; genus Rana; species Rana muscosa. Next base: position 256,864 of record JARGYO010000126.1, on the reverse strand, counting down.
GGCTTATGATACTTTTACCTCCTTAGGCTTGTGTATTTATCCATATGTACAGCTGTCTACATACACCTGCTCTCTATGTACATACACTTTCAGAAACTCCTTGGACCTGAAAAAAAAAAATACTTGCAAGCAAAACTTATTACTCTATCCTTCATATTTAACCTGCAAAGGATGGCAAACAATAATGACATTCCTGTACATTGGTAAATTGTCAATGACATTCTTCAAAACCAATAAAACGAAAACCCTCTGTAACCCTTACTTTCCCGTTCCTACAAAAATACAACCCCCGCGACGCGTAGGAGGATCGCCGCGGTAAGTTCGAACATATTCATGTTACTACATACAAACGTTCAGATACAAATGTGGGGGAGATACTTCATGGTTTCCAAAACAAAAATGGAAAAGAAAAAAAAAACAGCCAGAATGCTGCCTTCATTCCTTTAGCGATAGAAAAAAAACACAATGGGAAAAACATGAGAGCAGCTCGAAAACCTTGCATGGATCAGCCATACAAAGTTCAAAAACAGGCATGAAAATTTTAACCACAAAAGCGTGTACTACGCATCCATCAACCCACTCATTACAGATTTCTGAAGCCACAGCTGGACTACTTCCAAGGTATTTTTATGCTGAGGTCTCGTACCTTCCAAAGGAATACACCTTACTGTACCCTCTGACCAGATATGTCATTCTTTAAGGGGTCTCATGTCCGGAGCCCCAAACCCAGACCTCATGTGCGGTGCAGCTGTCTGACTGGTGTGGAGCCTCATTTTTTTCCTCCAACGCATGGACCGACATTACCCATGATGATTCGAATCGCTTATGAAGTGTCCCTGCGTCCAGGGCACCATTGCACTAATTTTCAGAGAAGTACTGCTTAGTGACTATTTTTACAGTACTGTCACCCGGCGTTCTCCGATTAACTTACACAGCCTCCCGGTATGCTAGAATCTTCTCCTCACAATTTACATGCTCTTCAACCGATTATCGGCAGCCCTGTAAACGTGTTTGTCAGACAAACTACAAAGCGCTATGAAATCCTCCACTATTCAAAACAATAATATGGCTTCCTTCTTCCTGTATCTAGATGTTACAATAATAACGTGGATGCCTCCCGTTTACTCTCTACCCAAAACTGTATTACAGTATAAAACTTCACAAAACAACTGGAATTAAATTTAAAACACTTTTTCAAAAGCCAAAATGTTTTCCATTTTTTTCTTCCAAGCACAAATCTCATTTGCTTGTGTCATAGGACCCCAAGCTCCTCCCACCAACTTCCTGTTGCATGCTCAGCTCTAAGAACTAGGGTTGAGCGAACCCGAACCAATGTACTGTATGTTCGGGTTCGGTGTTCGGCAATGTAATGGCGCATTTTAAAAAGCTGCAGGCAGCCAATCAACATTAGTTTAACTTGTGTGCCCTTAGAAGCCATCACAGCCATGCCTACTAATGGCATGGCTGTGATTGGCCAGTGCAGCATGTGACCCAGCCTCTATATAAGCTAGAGGCACATAGCACAGCACGTCACTTTGCTTCAGTTAGTGTAGGGAAAGGTTGCTGCTGCTGCTTTGAGGGAGAGAATTGGATAGGAGTCCTGATTCAGAAATCAAATTACTCAGCGATCTACCTTGCTTTTGTTGTGTGGGTGCAGTGCACAATCTTTTTATCCTGCCCTGAGCCCAGTGCCAGAGAAAAGATAACTTTTATCCGTCTGTTAGGTTGTGGGCATTTATGCAAGCTCAGTGCACCAGCACTGCATATGTTACTGTGAGATACACCCTTTAGATACTGTTCTCCTATTCTGCTCTTCAAAAAAAAAAATTAGGGGCAAATTTTTTTGGTGCATTTTCTGCATATCTGTATTTGTGAGATACACACTTTAGATACTGTTCTCCTATTCTGCTCTTCAAAAAATTAATAATTTAGGGCAAAATATTTTTTTTTTGGTGCGTTTTCTGTCCAAAAAATTTTTTTGATGCATTTTCTGCATATCTCTACCTGTGAGATACACCCTTTAGATACTGTTGTTCTATTCTGCTATTCAAAAAACACCCATTTAGGGCAAGATCCTAAATTTGAGAAATATGAGGAGACCGTCAAATAAGAGACGTGGCCCCGGTCGTAGTGCTGCTGGTGCAGCTCCTGTTGCAGGGAGAGGACGTGGTCGATCTGTGCCAGCTACACGCACAAGTGAAACACCTTCCTCAGGTGCGAGTAGGCGATAGAGCCTGCAGCGGTATTTGGTCGGGCCTAATACGGCTCTACGAATGTTGAGGCCAGGACAAGTACAGTAGATTGGGTTGCTGACAGTGCCTCTAGTTCCTTCACATTGTCTCCCACCCAGTCTACTGCTGAAAGATCAGAGTTGGCACCTGCAGCCGATGTTCATCAGTCTTTCACCTCACCCCCTTGCAAAATAAGCCAAGCAGTCTGAGCCCCAAGTCATGCAGCAGTCTCTTCTGCTTTTTGATGACTCTGTTAGCAGGGTTTCCCAGGGCCATCCAACTAGCCCTGCCCCAGAAGTGGAAGAGATTGTGTGCACCGATGCCCAACCACTTATGTTTCATGAGTAGTACATGGAAGGACCATCGCAGCACGTCTCGGATGATGACGAAACACAGGTGCCAACTGCTGCTGCTTTCGCAATTGTGCAGATCGACAAGGAGGGCAGGGGTGAAGACTGGGTGGAAGATGATGTGGAGGACGATGAGGTCCTCAACCCCACATGGAATCAACATCATGCAGGTGACCACTGTAGTTCGGAAGAAGAGGCGGTGGTCGCACAGAGCCACCAGCACAGCCGAAGAGGGAGCAGGGTGCAAAAGCGGAGCGTCTGTCCCCTAGACAGTACGTCTGCTACTGCCCAATGCAGCAAGGGACCTAGCACACCAAAGCCAGGTCCAAGGAGTTCCCTAGCGTGGCAGTTCTTCAGACAATGTGCTGATGACAAGAGACAAGTGGTTTTTACGCTGTGCAATCAGAGCCTGAAGCGAGGCATAAACGTTCTCAACCTGAGCACAAACTGCATGACCAGGCATCTAAGGGCATTGGCTGTCCCACAGTATGTCCTGCCCTGCCGCCACTACTTTTACAGGCGAGCCATCCCTTCCCTGCACAACCAAGTGGGGGACAAAATCAGGTGTACACTGCGCAACGCCATCTGTGGCAAGGTCCACCTAACTACGGATGTGTGGACCAGTAAGCACGGTCAGGGACGTTATATCTCCCTAACAGCACACTGGGTAAATGCGGTGGCGGCTGGGCCTGAGGCGGATAGCAGTTTGGCGCATTTCCTTCCACCACCGAGGATTGCAGGGCGCTTCAGTTTGCCTCCTGTTGCTAACTCCTCCTACTCCGCTTCCTCATCCTCTACCGCCTCCTCATCTGGTCAGCGTAACACCTTTACCACCAACTTCAGCACAGCCAGGGGTAAACGACAGCAGGCAGTTTTAACACTTTCCTGTTTGGGGGGATAAAACTCCACACCGCGCAGAAGTTGTGGAGGGACATGGAACAACAGACCGATGAGTGGTTGGTGGCAGTAAAACTCAAGCCCGGCCTGGTGGTGTGCGATAATGGGCGAAATCTCGTAGCAGCTCTGGGCCTAGCCGGTTTGACGCACATCCCTTGCCTGGCGCATGTGCTGAATTTGGTGGTGCAGGGGTTCCTTAAAAATTACCCCGATATGCCAGAGCTGCTGCAGAAAGTGTGGGCCGTCTGTGCGCACTTTCGGCGTTCTCACCCTGCTGCTGCTCGCCTGTCAGTGCTGCAGCATAACTTCGGCCTTCCTGCTCACCGCCTCATATGTGACGTGCCCACAAGGTGGAACTCCACCTTGCACATGCTGGCCAGACTGTGCGAGCAGCAGCAGGCGATAGTGGAGTTTCAGCTGCAGCAATCACGCGTGAGTCGCTCTGTGGAACAGCACCACTTCACCACCAGTAACTGGGCCTAAATGTGAGACCTGTGTGCCTTGTTGCGCTGTTTCGAGTACTCCACCAACATGGCCAGTGCCGATGACGCCGTTCTCAGCGTTACTATCCCAGTTCTATGCCTCCTTGAAAAAACGCTTCGGGCGATGATGGAAGAGGATGTGGCACAGGAGGAGGGGGAGGAGGAAGAGGGATCATTTCCATGGCTTTCAGGGCAGTCATTCACAAGTGGCTCAGAGGGTGGGTTCCTTCACCAACAAACGCCAGGTACACAATTGTCCAGCAAGAGCACAGTTCTGGAGGATGACGAGGTGGAGGATGAGGAGGAGGAGGAGGAACCATGTTCACAGCAGGGTGGCACCCAGACCAGCTCATGGCCATCACTGGTGCGTGGCTGGGGGGATACAGAGGACACATACGATACACCTCCCACAGAGGACAGCTTTTCTTTGCCTCTGGGCAGCCTGGCACACATGAGCGACTACATGCTGCAGTGTCTCCACAACGACCGCCGAGTTGCCCACATTCTAACAGGTGCTGATTACTGGGTGGCCACGCTGCTGGATCCCCGTTACAAGGACAAAGTACCGTCCTTAATTCCCTCACTGGAGCGTGATTGTAAGATGCGCGAGTACAAGCGCACGCTGGTAGACGCGTTGCTGGTGGCATTCCCACCTGACAGCGGGGGCACAGTGGAAGCACAAGGCAAAGGCAGAGGAAGAGGTCGCCAACGCAGCCGGGGCACCGCCAGCACCTCAGAACGCAGCGTTAGCATGGCCCAAATGTGGAAAAGCTTTGTCAGCACGCCACAACAACCAGCACCACCAGCTGATATGGAACTTCTTAGCAGGAGGCAGCATTTCACCAACATGGTGGAGCAGTATGTGTGCACACGCCTACACGCACTGGGTGACGGGTCTGCCCCCTTCAACTTCTGGGTCTCCAAATTGGGCACATGGCCTGAGCTTGCCCTTTACGCCTTGGAGGTGCTGGCCTGCCCTGCAGCCAGTGTATTATCTGAACGTGTATTTAGCATGGCAGGGGGCGTTATCACAGACGAGCGCAGCCGCCTGTCCAGTGGACAAGCTCACGTTCATTAAAATGAACCAGGCATGGATCCCACAGGACTTGTCCGTACCTTGTGCAGAATAGACATGTATACCGTCGAAAATTCTGACATTTTTCGGAAATTCAAGAAATTCTTTTTTTCTTTTTTCGCTTTTTTCGGAAATTCGGGAAATTCGAAAAATTTGTTTTTTTCGTATTTTTTCGTTTTTTTTGCTTTTTTCCGAAATTCGTAATTCCGAAAATTCGAGATTCGAAAATTTTAAATTGTAAAATTCGAAAATCTAAAATTCGAAAATGGGAAATTCGAAAATGGGAAATTTGTAAAGTTGAATTTCCGAATTTTAAGAATTTCCGAAAACCAGATATTCGTTGTTTTCGTTTTATTCGTTTTTTTGGAAATTCTGAAATTCGAAAAATTTTTGAATTTCCGAAAAAAGCAAAAAAATTCTAAAAATTCGGAAATTCAACTTTCCAAATTTCCCATTTTCTTATTTTAGATTTTCGAATTTTGCAATTTTTTGATTTTTGCAATTTCGAATTTCAGAAATTCCGAAATCGAAAAATTCGGAAATTCAGAAATTTCGGAATTAACGAATTTTGTGAAAAACTATTTAGAAACTAAACTAATTGCACATGTCTATTTATCACCCGATTCGTAGTTCACCTTACGACAAAACTGTAACGCCGCTTTCGCCTTGTAGTGAAGCAAGTCAGTAATTTGCTTCCCCAGTACCGCCAAGTCTGTTTCCAGAGTCTTATTAGCAGCATATTTATGACTAGATTCCACAATCGCTAGTTTATCAAGTAATTCAGTAAGCTGTTTCATTCGTTCTTGTTTAATCTGAGCTCCATGCTGAATAAAAACACCTCTAAGAACTGACTTACGGTATGTGCTTCCCATAAAATTCCTGGGTCACAATTTGGTAGGTCATTCATCTGAAAGTAAAATGTCAGCTCTTCAGTCACGTCCTCTAGACTTCTGGTATCTGTAAAAGACTTTCGTTAGGTCGCCAGTAGCGATGTCTAGATGTCTGGGCTCCTGTCAGATCATAAGTCAGGAATACAGGGGCATGGTCTGACCATGTAATATTACCTATGGATGTAGCCCGGACTGCATGTAAACAGGTTTGGGGAATCCAAAAATAATCTATCTTGGAATAGATTTTATGTGGGGTGTGAAGGACTAGCATCAAAGTTAGAGCTTGAAGGACACCGCCACTCGCTGGGTCTTTTTTTGAGGGCTTTATTTGCCCATTTTTATTAAAAGTTCAAACAAAATCAAAGGTTTCCCTCGCAGGGGTTTCAACACTCCTTTTCATCAATAACATGACTGTGACAGGGGGTCACTTTGGACACAGGGTGAGCCAGGAAATAATGGACATTAAGAATATGTCTTGGATTGCATTAAATTGAAATAGTATATTAGTCCACCATATGTACTGGTTGTTTTTCTGAACTTAACGGGTTAATTGAGAGAGGCTGATGTGTTCTAAAGATCCTTTCATTGTGAATAGTGATAACACCTCTGTACTTGTGGGTATATAGATGACATGCATAGTCATCTAAACTGAAAAGGGATTAGCTAACGAACCTATTGTCTCAAGAGATGTCAAAATAATGTGTATTGAACTAGCAGACAGACCGTCTGCTGAACAGACAGGTCAGGTGTCTGTAGTTAATTGGCTCATGTAAATTATGTCTGGTCAAAGGTATATTGTCAGAGTAGAATGTAAGAACCTCCTCTTTTTGGTGTATAAAAAACCTGTAGTTTTCTAATAAATATTATTCCTGCTTGAACTTGAATACAGAGTGTGTCTCGTATCTCTGGACGGATTATTCTTATGGGAAGCGGTCGCCTGACTGTGGGATCGGTAGTGGATGTGTGTCCAGGAGAGGGAACATCGTAAACGGCGTTAATCCCCTTGATATTTGGGGACCCGTTACATTGGTTGGCAGCAGCGGGATCTTCCCTCCAGTTACTGGGACACTCCAAACCACCACAGTGAATGACCAGCTATGCAGCCTGCAGGAGAGCCACACTGAAAGACTTACTTGAGAGCCGTGGAGGCACCGGTGGGACAAAGAACAAGGCCACCTTGATCAGGGAACTAACGGAGATGGATCAGGGGGATGGTGATGCAGGACCCCAGTCAGTTGAAGACTTGTTTCAACAACGAGTTTGTCAGCGGTTGGCATTATATGGTGCTAACCCATCTGAGACCGACATACGGGAAGCCATTAGAGACATCCAGCGGCAGGATGAGCGGAAACATGAGCGGAGAATGGCGGAAATACGGCAATCAGAGACAACACCTAAAGATACAGCACCTTGCCGTAAGTTGCCCTTTCGGGCGTTCAAACTATTTAAGGAAGGAGAGGAGGAAATTGAAGCGTTCCTGCAGGACTTTGAGAGACTATGCCAGATACATGAAGTGCGGGCCCCAGATTGGGTCGCCTTACTGGCAAGTAATTTAACTGGCAGAGCGGCAGATGCGTATCGGGCCCTGGAGGATGAGGATGCTAAGGACTATGACCGGGTAAAAGAAGCTCTGCTAGCCCGATTTGCCATTACACCCGAAGCCAGCCGGATTAAGTTTTGAGAATCCCGGAAACACGCCAACATAACATACGTGGAGTGGGCACATCGTCTGCAGCGAGACCTTAAGGGCTGGCTCCAGGGAAGCCACGCTCATACCATAGAGGACATCACCCAGCTAGTACTCTTGGAACAGTTCTTTAACCACACCCCTTCGGTACTACGGGATTGGGTGCGAGATAAGCGACCACGGACTGTACAGAAAGCGGCTACGCTGGCCGATGAATATCTAGACTCTCGAAGGTCAGGCGGAAGCGAGCGCTATCCACCATCTCGGCCCACTTTATCAGCCTCTAACCCAGCTTCAGCACCAACCCCAGCGGGCACCTATCCTCAGCAGCCCAGGTTCAACTCCCAGGACTACGCACAACCCATCAGGTGTTTCAGATGTAAACAGCTAGGGCACAAAAAGCCAGACTGTCCGTTGAATCCAGCCATCCAGTCCCAGTCATGGAGACAGCCAGCAAGGGGGAGCCCCCGCACGTCCATGCCTGCGGCCCACTGCGTTGAGGAGGAAGAACATTGGAGCGTCCTGCACGAGGCTGATCCAATACAAGCAGCTAACCGGCAGCAACGCAGGCAGACTGTCTGGGTCAATGGAAAGATAGCCAATGGCTTACGTGACTCTGGTGCCACCATGACCCTACTACAGAAGAACCTCATCCCAGAGAGCCAACATACCGGAGACACTGTAGCCGTAACAGTAGCGGGAGGCACCGTCTTCCAGCTGCCCGTTGCCTGGGTTCACCTGGATTGGGGGGTTGGTTCGGGACACGTGAATGTGGGGGTAATGAAGGATTTGCCAGCGGATGTACTACTGGGGAATGATTTGGCTCCCCTCGTTTCTGCTTACGCCCCGATGGGGCCCGCTGAAGCCAACCCAGTGACTACCTGTGCCCAGGCCCATGCTACTGGAACTGGCCTGATTGCGGCTGCGAATGGGGTAAGATTATCTTCCCCGACAGGTACCCTAGATCAGGCACAATATCACAGTCTAAAATTGGAATGTGACAAGTTGGCCAGGGAGAAATCGGAGATGCAACGACTAGAGGTCGACCGATATATCGGCTGGCCGATATATCGGCCGATGTTTAGGCATTTTTGATAAATCGGCTTTGGCCGATTAATATCAAAACTGGCCGATATTATTCACTGGCTGCACTTCCTCCCCCCTCCTCCTCCCTCCTCCACACTTCTCCACACTCAGCAGCATCAAGCGCCGTGCTGTGTGTGTGTGTGTGTGTGTGAAACTGAAAGTAAGAGGAGAGAGAGAGGATGTGTCAGCTTGATGTCGGGGGTGGGCGGGACCCAGCAGATATTACACCAGCCAATGGGATGGTATCTGGGCGGGCCACTACGTCTAAAGCAGCCCAATCATTGGCTGGTGTAATTTAGCTGCTGGCCCGCCCACCCCCACATCGAGCTCAATTCTAACAGCTCTCTCTCTCTCTCTCTCTCCTCTCTGTCAGTTTCACACATTACACTCGGCTTAGTGTGAAACCTGCCAGTGCCCCAAGCCAGTGCCATCTGTCAGTGCCCAAGCCAGTGCCATCTGTCAGTGCCCCCAGCCAGTGCCATCTCTCAGTGCCCCCAGCCAGTGCCATCTGTCAGTGCCCCCAGCCAGTGCCACCCAAATCAGTGCCCCCAGCCAGTGCCATCTGTCAGTGCCCCCAGCCAGTGCCATCTGTCAGTGCCCCCAGCCAGTGCCATCTGTCAGTGCCCAAGCCAGTGCCATCTGTCAGTGCCCAAGCCAGTGCCATCTGTCAGTGCCCAAGCCAGTGCCCCAGCCAGTGCCCCAGCCAGTGCCCCCAGCCAGTGCCATCTGTCAGTGCCCCCAGCCAGTGCCCCCAGCCAGTGCCATCTGTCAGTGCCCCCAGCCAGTGCCATCTGTCAGTGCCCCCAGCCAGTGCCATCTGTCAGTGCCCCAGCCAGTGCCATCTGTCAGTGCCACAAGCCAGTGCCAATCAGTGCCACCGCCAATCGGTGCCATCTGTTAGTGCCACCAGCCAGTGCCAATCAGTGTCACCCAAATCAGTGCCCCCAGCCAGTGCCATCTATCAGTGCCCCCAGCCAGTGCCCCCAGCCAGTGCCATCTGTCAGTGCCCCCAGCCAGTGCCATCTGTCAGTGCCCCCAGCCAGTGTCAGTGTCACCGCCAATCGGTGCCATCTGTCAGTGCCACCAGCCAGTGTCAATCAGGGCCATCTGTCAGTGCCACCCAAATCAGTGCCACCGCCAATCGGTGCCATCTATCAGTGCCACAGCCAGTGCCATCTGTCAGTGCCCCCAGCCAGTGCCACCAGCCAGTGCCATCTGTCAGTGCCACAAGCCAGTGCCAATCGGTGCCATCTGTCAGTGCCACCGCCAATCAGTGCCATCTGTCAGTGCCACCGCCAATCAGTGCCATCTGTCAGTGCCACCAGCCAGTGCCAACCAGTGTCACACGCCAGTGCCACCCAGTTCCAATTGCAAGTGCCACTGCCAATCAGTGCCATCTGTCCCAAACTAGTGCCATCTGTCCGTTCCAAACCAGTGCCCCCTGCTGCCAATCGGTGCCATCTGTCAGTTCCGAACCAGTACCACCTGCCAGTGCCATCTGTCAGTTCCAAACCAGTGCCATCTGTCAGTTCCAAACCAGTGCCACCTGCCAGTGCCAATAGAGCCATCTGTCAGTTCCAAACCAGTACCGCCAGCCAGTGCCACATGCCAGTGCCATCTGTCAGTTCCAAACCAGTGCCATCTGTCAGTTCCAATAGTGCCACCTGCCAGTTCCAAACCAGTGCCATCTGTACTGAGGACATCAAGTGTGTGCTAGAGTGACAGGAGTAAGCAGGAAGGAATAGAGTGGGTGAGGGTTTTTTTTTTTTTTTTTTTTTTTAATCGGCCTAAAATATCGGCCACAAAAATCGGCATCATATATCGGCCATCGGCCGCCCCAATTTCAAAATATCGGCATCGGCATCGGCCAGAGAAAAACCCATATCGGTCGACCTCTAGCAACGACACTACGTCATGTATTATGAGATGTCCCATGGCTTGAACATTGAAATGCACAAACAGGCTGAAATTGTCAAAAGGTTAAATGGGATTTGCGCCCAGGTTTTGCCGTACCTTTCTCAAGAACACCAGCAACAAGTTTTGGGAGCCATTGAGAGAGCAAAACAAGTGACTGTTCCAGAACTGAATTCCCTTATTCGTCCTGCAACCCTACAACTGCACCCCAGCTACTGACCCGGTAAGCAAAATGGCAATGCTGATGAGTTGCCCAGGCACCAGAGGAACGGAACTATGGACTAACTTTGGAATCAACCCGTCTGGGGTCTCGTCCTGTGTTAGTCTCCTGCCGAAAGGGGAGATGTGTGACAGGGGGTCACTTTGGACACAGGGTGAGCCAGGAAATAATGGACATTAAGAATATGTCTTGGATTGCATTAAATTGAAATAGTATATTAGTCCACCATATGTACTGGTTGTTTTTCTGAACTTAACAGGTTAATTGAGAGAGGCTGATGTGTTCTAAAGATCCTTTCATTGTGAATAGTGATAACACCTCTGTACTTGTGGGTATATAGATGGCATGCATAGTCATCTAAACTGAAAAGGGATTAGCTAACGAACCTATTGTCTCTTAAGAGATGTCAAAATAATGTGTATTGAACTAGCAGACAGACCGTCTGCTGAACAGACAGGTCAGGTGTCTGTAGTTAATTGGCTCATGTAAATTATGTCTGGTCAAAGGTATATTGTCAGAGTAGAATGTAAGAACCTCCTCTTTTTGGTGTATAAAAAACCTGTAGTTTTCTAAGAAATATTATTCCTGCTTGAACTTGAATACAGAGTGTGTCTCGTATCTCTGGATGGATTATTCTTATGGGAAGCGGTCGCCTGACTGTGGGATCGATAGTGGATGTGTGTCCAGGAGAGGGAACATCGTAAACGGCGTTAATCCCCTTGATATTTGGGGACCCGTTACAATGACATTCAGCCTCCTGGCTTATACATACAGCAGTGTTGCTTAGGCCTTCCACTTCAGGCTCTTGTCTGTCTCCTACAATTCCATTGGCAACACCGTCCATTTAGATAGCAGCCCCTCACTGCTCTGATCCTTAGACCTGGGTCTCTGGCTTCCAGTGTGCAGACAACCACTCTCTGGCTTCCCCCAGTGCACACCTGCACTCGTCAGGAGGGTGGAGCCCAGAATGCTGGTCCTGACTCCATTATCAGGCCCACACACACCTGAACAATCAGTGTGCCATTGGAGTCTCAAAACCCGGATCCAGGACTGGGGATTTCATCCCACCCGGATCTCTAAGAAATCCCCAGGCTCCAGGTTCCAAAGTGGACTTGAGTAAATCATGAGGAAACGGAAAAGCCAGTTTCCTCCAAAACAAGCAAATACCCCGGAGCCCCTCAACCTGCCTGGTTTAGAATCCTGTATTCTTCCACTGGAGGGGTACCACACTACCACAGGGGGTAAATAAAACGAGTAATCTCGTTCCCCAGAATGTTGCAATCTCCATACGTCAATCAATTGCGCTTTATGAAATAGTTTTGCAGTACGTTTCAGTTGGCTAGGAGGGATGGATGATACCCCCGTGGAGGTACCTGTTGATGAAATCAAAGGTATATTAAAAATCCCCTCCTAGTATCAACTGCCCCTCTGCAAAATCTAAAAGCTTCTCTAATGCCTCATCTAGAAAAGAGGCCTTATTTTTGTTGGGAGTATAGATTGTTGCCAGTGTCATCTGCTTGTTCCCCAGGAGGCCCTTTATATAAATATATCGTCCCGTAGGGTCTATCAATGATATTTGATGGCGCCAGGGTATTTTGCTAGAAATTAATATCGAGACCCGTTTTGATTTAGCCATCGAATTAGTAGCATGGTATGTCAACGGGTAAAATCTGTTTTGGAGATATTGAAGTCTGTCTGTCTTGAATAAAAGCTATATCAACACGGAAATGTTTCAGATCATGTAGTAGCATACGTAGTTTCTCGGGTATGTTAAGACCCTTAGCATTCAGGGACATCACTACTATACTATCCAGCGCCATTTTAGGAGTAAGGGAAGGGAGAGAAAACAAAAAAAGGGGGGGGAGGGAAGGGAAAAAAAAGGGGGGGGGAAAGGGAAGATATCACTCCTCTTTTAATTACCCTCAGGAAAGCACCATCTTCTGGTCTTACTGGACCATGTAGGCGCAGGCCTAACTGGGAGAGTGGTCTGAGCTGTGGGGCTCTCTACTTTTGCCCTCCAGCAAAAATAAATAAGAATATCTTTTACCAGTTTAACACAAAATTTCAATATCAACATCATCATTGTTGCCCTGGTTTCATTTATATCTATTTTATTTACATAGGGGAGGAAAAATTTGAAAAAAAATGGAAGTTGTGGAGATAGGAGGAGGGGAAGAAAAAGCAAACAGAATTCAATAAGATATATAGTTTAACATATGAGGGTCAAAATACCTCTAAATAAAGACTTCTTAAGCCTCTTACACACGACCGAGTTTCTCGTTGTAAAAAACCCGTAAATTTTCTCGACGAGCTTCTTGTCAAGCTTTCCTTGCATACACACTGTCAATTCCAAATCTTGTCGTTGTTCTACGCAGTCACGTACAGCAAATACGATGGCAGTATAAAGGAGAAGTTCGATTCCAATGGCGCCACCCCTTGGGCTGCTTTTGCTGATCTTGTGTTATCGCGTGTTAGTAAAAAATTTGGTGAGAGAGACGATTCGCGCTTTTCAGTCTTCGTGCTTTCAGTTCGTTTTAGTGTGACGAATGTGCTATCTCTATTACGAACGCTAGTTTTACCAGAAGAAGCGCTCCAGTCTCATACTTGATTCTGAGCATGCGCGATTTTAAGACTCGGAAAAGCATATACACGACCGGTTTTCTCGTCGCAAAACAGGCCGAAGAGAAACCCGACGAGAAAAACGAGAATCCTGCCGAGAAAATAGAGAGCAGGTTCTCTATTTTTCTCGTCGAGATTCCCGGCAGTTTTCTCGACGAGAAACCCTACACACGAACGGTTTTCTCGGCAAGAAAGCTCTCTCTCCCTGTGTACGAGGCTTGAAACTTCCTCCATTTCTCCTTCTTTAGTCTATTAATAAAGGTTTCCTCATATCTTTATCTCTACTTAAAGACCCAACCTCTCTGCCCTATGTATCTACTTTCACACACATGTGAGATTATCCTGGGGGGTAAAAAAAAAAAAAGAAGAGAGAACTGTTATATATTAGAAAAAATTAGGGGGAGGTTTGTAGATACCTACAACTACTCCCTTAACCCCTATGTCAGTGATATGCAATTAGCGGACCTCCAGCTGTTGCAAAACTACAAGTCCCATCATGCCTCTGCCTCTGTGTGTCATGCTTGCTGCTGTCAGAGTCTCGCTATGCCTCATGGGACTTGTAGTTTGGCAACAGCTGGAGGTTCGTTAATTGCATATCCCTGCCCTATGTCATATTGTATTGTATCTTATTTTGTGCTATAAGTATAGAGTGACTTTTTGTCTATGTGATATTCTCACCACCATATCCTACCCCCTGTCTTAGGGGGAAACCTTGAATCTCTGAATTTTACTTTACTCATATAATCATAATTGACATAAAGTGATAAAAAAACTGATAAATAAATAAATAAAATGTTGTAATTCCTTGCCACCTTAAACCACTAAGTGATAATAGTCTTAATAAATTTAAATAATCTTCTCATACCATGAAAAATAAAACCCTCATCCCCAATCTCACAAAAAAACAAAATCCCCGAGAAAAATGGGGAGAAAAAACAAAAAACAAAATCCCCCCCCCCCCCAGAAAAATGGGGAGAAAAAACTGAAAAAAACAAACAAAAACACTCACAGCAATCCCAATACCTCCCCTCCCCCCATTTCCAATCCCACCTTTGTTCTGTTTGAGTAATCAGAAACATGAAAATAAGAGCCCCTTTTATCCATATGGATCCATATTTCCCAATAATCTACTCCAACAAAAAAAGGGGGGGAGAGTAAAATTTTGTCCAAAAATTATTTTTTTCTCTTTTTCCCTCCCCTCCCCCCTCCTTGACTTCAATTGTTTCCTCACAGTCCTTCCATATTTCTCTTCCATTTTTAGCTTTCTGCCAGAGTCTCTTGTTGATTTCTTTGCTCTTTTAATCCTCGAGATTCCGGGTCTGGTCTCCTTAGTTCAGCAGGCCTTCGCCGTATTTGTCCCGGGATTGCTTTTAGCCAATTGGGAATGGGAATTGCCTCTGTCTCCAAAAAGGAAAACAGCCCAGGTAAGTCTGCTGGGCTAGACGAGAAAAAAGATGAGGGGCCTTTCCTTATGGTTAACGAGATGGGGTACCCCCACCGATATGTGCCCCCCAGTTGCCTAAACTTGTCTAGTAGTGGATGTAGCAACGCTCTCCTTTGCAATGTATTCCTCGATATATCTGCTAATATTTTTATAGGAGATCCATTGAAAATAATCTCTCCCACGTCCCACGCCTTGTGAAGAATAATCTCTCTATGTGTATAGCGAAGCATACAGCATACAATGTCTCTAGGTCTTTTTAAATCTGTGGAGCGGGGATCCAGCGCTCTATGAACCCTCTCAAACTTGGAGTCCTGGGGGGCCACGATAGCGCCAGTTGCTGGTATATTTTCAATACTATGGATTGTAATGTCTCCTCACCTGTATCTTCTGTGACCCCCCTCAGCCGTAGATTGTTGCGACGGCTCCAGTCCTCAAGCTCTTCCAGGTGCAGCTGCAATGCGAGAGCCTGTACAGCTTGCTGATCCTGTCTGCTAAAGCTGAGCCACTCTCCTCTCCAACAGAGCCGATGCTGTTTCTCCAGTAGAGACCCTTTCCGCCAATGATTGTACCTCTACCTGGATAGCTTGAAAGTCTTTACGATGGGTCTCCTCCACGCGAAGGATCAGCGTCTCCATATAAGCACGAGTAGGTAATGCCTGGAGGAGAGCTTTAAGGGCCTTGATTTCTCCCTCCACGGTAGGTAACAGTACACCAACTTGCTGTCTCTGCTCCTGTGTAGTCTGCTGTATGATAGAAGCACAGATAGTTTCTGTAGCCACTACGGGAGTCGACGCTGGTAAAGCAGCCATTACAGCTTCCGAATAGGAGGCAGACTGAGCCCCTGTAGTACGGTTCCGTAGGCTGGCGGGTCTTGTCCCTGGAAAGTAGCTCTGTATCTCTGGCTGAAATGTCGCTGCTGCTGTGCACTTCTCTTATTCCTTCCCCCTTCTTGCGGTACTCATACCGGGAGGGCTATTATTTTACCGGCTAGTTTGCTGGAGGACATCAGGAGCTCTGATAGCGCATGTCCTCACTCCTCGTTCATCTCCAGACCACGTCCCACTCTGAGCTCTCCTGCTATAAGCTTTTAACCTGCATAGTGTGGGGGTCCTGTGTGGGTAAATTATATCTCAGTCTGAAGTGGGGCTTTAATAAAATGGAAACCTGAATGGTGAGGAGGATTCTGGGAACATTGATTTGATTTTGCTATTTGTGTTTAGATCTAGAGTTTTCCTCCTGTGAAGTCTGGAGATCACCTGACCATCACATTGCCTCCACCTCCCTCCCTGATAGAATAGAGAAATACAAAAAAGATTCTAGAAGTCACCAGAGAGATGATGGAGGAGAGGTGAGCGGTGCCGGGAATTCTGGGACATTATCCAGTAACAGACAAGGGATGTGTCTGGATGGTGACTGTATCATTGTGTGTGTCAGGTTCCTATAAGGTGTCAGGATGTCACTGTCTATTTCTCCATGGAGGAGTGGGAGGATTTAGAAGGACACAAGGATCTCTACAAGGACGTCATGATGGACAATCAGCCGCCCCTCACATCACCGGGTAAGAGGAGACTTTATTGTAAAGGAGAGAGCAGTACGGAGGCTCCACCTACATCCCCTATCATCTGATAAACACATAGAAACAATCTATTCAGTCAGTGTGTGTGTTTCCTACAGATGGATCCAGTAATGGGAACCCACCAGAGAGATGTCCCCGTCCTCTGTATTCCCGGGATTCCACACAGGAAGGTCACACCATCCCCCATCATCATCAGGTAGGTGATTGACAATTATTGGTAGATCTGATTTATACACAGCATGATTGTTACAATGAATGTTTTTTATTATATATCCAGAGTGGAAACCTTGGGGATGCTAATATTGATGTTAAAGAAGAGTATAAAGAGGAGGATGAGGAGTATGGAGTGATGGAGGAGTTATCAGAAGGACACAAGGATATGATGGAACCACCTAATACCAGGAACCCACCAGAGAGATGTCCCCGTCCTCTGTATTCCCGGGATTCCACACAGGAAGGTCACACCATCCCCCATCATCATCAGGTAGATGAGGAACTATCACTGATAGTTAAAATTTATACACAAGCATAAAAATTTCAATGAATATTTTACTATATTTCAGAGTGGAAATCTTGAGGATTTTAATATTATTGTCAAAGAAGAGTATAAAGAGGAGGATGAGGAGTATGGAGTGATGGAGGAGTTATCAGAAGGACACAAGGATATGATGGAACCACCTAATACCAGGAACCCACCAGAGAGATGTCCCCGTCCTCTGTATTCCCGGGACTCCACACAGGAAGGTCACACCATCCCTCACCATCATCAGGTAGGTGAGGAACAATCACTGATAGTATCATTAGGATTTGTACATTATCTGCATTGTTACCATTGATGTCATTTTATTCTATATTCAGAGTGGAAACCTGAGAGATTCTAAAGTTAAGGTTAAAGAGGAGGATGATGAGGATGGGGTGGTAAAGGAGTCAGAGTCTCTAAAAGAACACAAAGATCTGTACCAGGACACCATGGTGGAGTCATCCAGCTACAGAAACCCACCAGAGAGATGTCCCCGTCCTCTGTATTCCCGGGATTCCACACAGGAAGGTCACACCCTCCCTCCTTATTTAAAGGTTGGTGGGACGGAGTATTCAAGAACATGAACTTGAGTAGGCAAGGGGATTTATTTATGTGATGTCACAATAATAATTCCTATTGTTTACAGATGATATTCTCTTTAATTTTCTTGATTTAGAGTGGAGATCCAATCGATATAGAATTTGAGGTGAAAGCAGAAGAAGAAGAAGAGAGGTATGTGAGGGATGATCAGCAGTCTATGGAGGAGGATGGAATAACGGGGACATTTATAGAGGAGGACACTCCTACAGAGATCAGCACAGGTGGGTCATTAACACTAAATCCATTCCTCCACCCATACTGCTCACTGATTGGTCCAGAGTAGGGCGGGGACTGGGTGATAATCTTCCTTCTCTGTGCTGCAGACACAACTTATGTCTCTAGACTGGATTTATGGAGATTCTGGGGTTCAGCTGGCAGCAAAATGTTAATTTTCACCATAGATGTTACTAGACATAGGCACCTGGGACATGTGCTTTGGGTCTTCTGCCCCACACCCGGGTATGACAAGATCTCTGACAGACAATTCTCCCAGAATTACTTGTTTTGTTGTCTGCTGGCTGTGCCGGGTGGAGAGATATGTCTGTATAGTCTCAGACCCAAGTCACTGAGTGCAGTCTCAGGAGATGGGAGGCAGCGGTGTGGGACCTCTGCAACTTGTCTTGCGTAAACATTTAATCTTCCACTGATTACTAAATACCAATATTATGAGTCCTGACCCTTACACTATATACTCTATATCAGGGCCGGCGCTACCACTAGGCAAAGTAGGCAGCCGCCTAGGGGCACACTACCACCTAGGGCACAACCACAGCCTCTGTCCTGGGTGAGATCGGCTCTCCTCTCCTGATCGCTCGCCCCATTCAGTATCGCCGCCAATCCCCCATGTGTAGCGCTAAGCGCCCCCCCCCCCCCCGCTGCACTGTCACATCTCCTCAGACAGGTATCACACAGCGCCGCTCCGGGACTCCTTTGCTCCAGCCTGTCCCTCTGGTGCTGCACTGTGTGTCTGTGTGTGCAGCGGAGGGGCGGGGCTCGACCAAGATGGGAGCATTGAAAGGAGCAGCTGACCTCCCGCCCAGCGAAGAACTCCGTTAAGCGGGTGGATGGATGGAGCTGGCCTGACCTCTGAGCAGAGGTAAGGTGGAGGACGGATCCTCCCCGTCCCCGATCTACATTG
Source organism: Rana muscosa (assembly GCA_029206835.1). Lineage (NCBI taxonomy): Eukaryota > Metazoa > Chordata > Amphibia > Anura > Ranidae > Rana > Rana muscosa. The sequence continues at coordinate 238,135 of JARGYO010000126.1, read as the reverse complement.
AGCTGTATGAGGGGGAGGGTGTGTGTGTGTGTGTGTGTGTGTGTGTTTGAGTAGTGCAGGAAGTAGGAGTCAGGGGGGTCACTGTATGTGTCAGGTAAGGGGGGGTCACTGTATGTGTCAGGTAAGGGGGGGGTCACTGTATGTGTCAGGTAAGGGGGGGGTCACTGTATGTGTCAGGTAAGGGGGGGTCACTGTATGTGTCAGGTAAGGGGGGGTCACTGTATGTGTCAGGTAAGGGGGGGGGGGTGTCACTGTATGTGTCAGGTAAGGGGGGGGTGTCACTGTATGTGTCAGGTCAGGGGGGGTCACTGTATGTGTCAGGTCAGGGGGGGTCACTGTATGTGTCAGGTAAGGGGGGTCACTGTATGTGTCAGGTAAGGGGGGGTCACTGTATGTGTCAGGTAAGGGGGGGTCAGTGTATGTGTCAGGTAAGGGGGGGATCAGTGTATGTGTCAGGTAAGGGGGGGATCAGTGTATGTGTCAGGTAAGGGGGGGATCAGTGTATGTGTCAGGTAAGGGGGGGTCAGTGTATGTTTTAGGCAAGGGGGGGTCAGTGTATGTTTTAGGTAAGGGGGGGCAGTGTATGTTTTAGGTAAGGGGGGTCAGTGTATGTTTTAGGTAAGGGGGGGGTCAGTGTATGTTTTAGGTAAGGGGGGGTCAGTGTATGTTTTAGGTAAGGGGGGGGTCAGTGTATGTTTTAGGTAAGGGGGGGTCAGTGTATGTGTCAGGTAAGGGGGGGTCAGTGTATGTGTCAGGTAAGGGGGGATCAGTGTATGTGTCAGGTGGGTCAGTGTAGGGGTCAGGTCACATGTGTTGCAAGGGCAGGGTAAAGTGCAAAATTTAGGTTTCGCCTAGGGTGTCAAAGATCCTTGCACCAGCCCTGCTCTATATTGTACATTACATACTCCTGACCCCTGCACTATATACTCTATGTTGTACATTACGTACTCCTGACCCCTGCACTATATACTCTATGTTGTACATTACATACTCCTGACCCATGCACTATATTCTCTGTGTTGTACATTACATACTCCTGACCCCTGCACAGGCCCGGACTTGGACAAAAAATAGGCCCGGGCATTTTAGACTGAGCAGCCCGGTGGGGGGGGGTGCGGTGGCGGTTAATGATGGAATTTGGGGTTCCAGCACCTTGTACCTCTGGACCCCTTTACATTACATAGCACCGCACCTCTGGACCCCTTTACATTACACAGCCCCCCACAGTATGTTACACAGACACCCTCCTAACAGTTCTGGACCCCCTGCATGTTACACACACCTCCCTACAGTGAAGACCCCCTCCCTACAGTGCAGACCCCCCTACACAGTACAGACCCCCTCTACAATGCAGACCCCCTCCCTACAGTACAGACCCCCCTCTACATTACAGCCCCCCTCTACTATACAGACCCCCCTACATTACAGCCCCCCTCTAAAATACAGACCCCCCTACATTACAGAACCCCCCCTACAATACAAACCCCCCCCTACATTTCAGACCCCCTACAATACAGAACCCCCCTACATTTCAGATCCCCCTATAATAGAGAACCCCCCTACATTTCAGACCCCCCTACAATACAGAACCCCCCCTACAATACAGAACCCCCACCTACATTTCAGACTCCCCTACACTTCAGACCCCCCTACATTTCAGACCCCCCTTAAATACAGAACCCCCCTACATTACAGAACACCCCCTACAATACAAACCCCCCTACATTACAGACCCCCCTACAATACAGAACCCCTCTACATTTCAGACCCCCCTACAATACAGAACCCCTCTACATTACAGACCCCCCTACAATACAGAACCCCCTACATTACAGACCCCCCTACATTACAGACCCCCCTACAATACAGAACCCCTCTACATTACAGACCCCCCTACAATACAGAACCCCCACCTACATTTCAGACCCCCCTACATTTCAGACCCCCCTACACTTCAGACCCCCCTACATTTCAGACCCCCCTTCAATACAGAACCCCCCTACATTACAGACCCCCCTACATTAAAGAACACCCCCTACAATACAAACCCCCCTACAATACAGAACCCCCTCTACATTACAGACCCCCATTCAATACAGAACCCCTCTACATTTCAGACCCCCCTACAATACAGAACACCCCCTACAATACAGAACCCCCCTACATTACAGACCCCCCTACAATACAGAACCCCTCTACATTACAGACCCCTCTACATTACAGAACCCCTCTACATTTCAGACCCCCCTACAATACAGAACGCCCCCTACAATACAGAACGCCCCCTACATTACAGACCCCCCTACAATACAGACCCCCCTACAATACAGAACCCCTCTACATTTTAGACCCCCCTACAATACAGACCCCCCTCCATTTCAGACCCCCCTACATTTTAGACCCCCCCCTACAATACAGAACCCCCCTACATTTCAGACCCCCCTACAATACAGAACCCCCACCTACAATACAGAACCCACCTACATTTAAGACCCCCCTACAATACAGAACCCCCTACAATACAGACCCCCCTACAATACAGACCCCCTTACATTTCAGACCCCCCTACAATACAGAACACCCTACATTACAGATCCCCCTACAATACAGAACCCCCCTACATTTCAGACCCCCCCTACAATACAGAACCCCCCCTACATTTCAGACCCCCCTACATTTCAGACCACCCCTACAATACAGAACCCCCCCCTACAATACAGACCCCCCCTTCAGACCCATAATGTACCTTTAGATCAGCGCGGGACTGCATGTTGGGTCCCCTCCCCCTGTGTGGACATAAAGGAGGAGGGGGAGGCGGCTTCACTCTGCTCAGCTGTGTGAGACAGCCGAGCCGAGACTGATCAGATCATCAGTGCCGCGGCCACCTTGCTAGAGAGAAGGGGTGCGTTGAGGGTCCCGGGCCTCCTGATGTGCAGACGGGTGTCACTGTCACTCGAGTGCGGCTCCGACTCGCAGCTGAGAGTGCACTGGGGCAGTGGCGTCACTAGGTTTGGTGTCACCTGGTGCGGCAAAACATGGTGTCACCCCCCTCCTGTATATCCTGCCCAGCGCCCTGCAGGCAGCGCACGGTCACGAGACGCACCCCCAAATGACCCCTGTAAATTAAAGTATAGGGTGGTATTGGGCCGACTGGGGCGATATAGGGCAGGTTGGGGTAATATAGGGCAGGTTGGGGTGGCACAGGGCAGGTTGCGATGGCATAGGGCAGGCTGGGGTGGTATGGTGCCAGGTTAGGACTCTATGTAGTGACATGTGCAGCAGTGCAGTAACTTACAGCATGCCTGGAGATGAAGACACTCTGGCTGCTGTGTCCTCGTTTCTTTCTCCTTCAGCTGTGGGATCAGCCAGAGTGAACGAATCTGTGGGAGGAGTGGAGGGGGCAGCCACATTCCCAGCTCCGCCCACCAACTTCGGCTGCCTACAGAGACCTTGGAGATCCACAAGGGACGGGGGAGTATTACGGGCCGCCACGGCCCACCGGGCATATGCCCGGTATGCCCTATGGCCAGTCTACTTTATGGTGAACCAATTGACAAGGCAAGACTGTTGTTCCCAATAATAATTAAAGGGGGTCTTACCTGTTCAATTGGATCTTCCCACTTCTGACACCACTTGAAAGGTTCTGGTTCTGTTTGGTTCTGTTGGACCTTCTTGGCTCGAGCTGGACTCAGGATCTGTGGAATTGTCTCTCTGACCGGTCGGATATTCAAGACACCAATACATAGTGAATAGGTATACAAGAATATATCGTTTAATGGTTACATGTCCTTTTTATGCACAGCAAGAAGTGTTGCCTCCCTCGTGTGAACCAATCAGCAATAAGCAGAAACACCATGAGTTAGACAAAAATAGACTCCAACAGATTTTTTGACTTCTGCAAAATCGGTCAATCAACATACGTCAATTGCGGTCAAACTGAACATGTCCTGACATTTGAAACAGGAAGATAAGAAACACCATATGTCAGTGCGGTTCAACCTGGCAGTTAAAGCAGAAGAGATGAACTTTTTCCCGGAAAAAGCCTAACCACAAAGTTACATTTCAACCTAAATATACATGCCTGTCAGTTAAAACAGAAGAAAGATAAGTTTGACCACAAGGTCACATTCTGCTTTACAGTTCAGAAAAACATATTCTGTACTAATACATATATTTCAACATATATATTTAAGGAGAACTCTAATCATGAATATTAGTTCATATTGGTTCATACCTTACAACCCCTCCTTATGATTATGGCTTCAAGAATTGAAGCCCATAGATCATTAGATTTATTCATTATACCATTTTTGTTTAGTATGTACCGTGGACATCATCAAGATTGTTTCCTAGAGCTAAAGGTCGTTTGTTGAATATTATCATCATTTCATCAGAAAAACCAGAAAAGGTTAAACTTGACAATAATTTTCCTACTGTGGAAGTGGAACTGGAGTTAAGAAAGTTTATTAGAGTGGTGTTTAGGGCAGGTTCTGAAGTGTGAAAGAAAGGGCTTTCAATTGAAGTCATTGAAAAGTTAATTGTAGCTTGTTGGCACACTTCAGCTCCCTTTGTGGAGTTTCCCAACCTAAAACACCAGTCTGGGGAATGACTTCTACCAATAATTTGGAAAGTAAGGTTATTATCTGAAAACGTTCTTGTGACATTTGTAAGGACGACAGGTGGTGTGCCGTTTAGGAGAGGGGTGAAGTTTAGAGGTACTGCCATTAGGGGAATCCTAGCAGTGCTAGGATGGAGTGTACTACATATCCAACATTTTTGAGCATAAGCATATTAAGATTTAAGCAGCAGCATTTTACCACTAAAATTGTCTTCCATACTTCTTTTTGGTCTGTTAGAATTATCTGACCAACAGTGTCCTATGATTATGAGCATTAAAATAAACAATGTGGTTATTAAGGAAAAAAATAAAAAGTTTCCCCGAAGTGATACCTCCTTTTGGACCATTAGTGTCTATGGGTATGGAACTCTGAGTTTCTTGTTTTCTATAGTCCACTAGGGAGTATTTTCCAGATCCTTTTCTGGAATACTCTCCAGAACAGAGGTCTTTGTCTTCTCCTTCACCTTCTTCCAGTTTCCCTTCGGAAATGTCTTTAGTCTGGATGCATGGATCCATTGTGGTCCTTGATCTGTAAGAACGGCTGTTCTGGCAACCTTCAGAATTTCAAATGGTCCTTGGAAGATGGGGCCTGGTTGTTTCCGGACAGCAAGTTGTTTTATCAGTACTTTGTCTCCTGGGATATACGGATGTGTAGGCTCTGTGGAGAGAGGAGGGAAAGTGACAGCAACCTTGTCCTCTGTTTCACTAAGGCTACTTACCAGATGTTTCACGTACTCTTCCTGTAAAGAATAAAGATTAACCTCCTCTCCCTCATCAGGTTTCCTCTGTGCTGGCCTACCCATAAGTATTTCAAATGGTGACAATCCTGTTCTAGAATTAGGGGCTGTCCTAATTTGAAACAAAACTGCTGGGAGGTAATCAATCCACCTTTTCATGGTTCCTTCTGTTGCCTTTTTAAGTTTATCCTTTATATTTCTGTTCATTCTTTCCACTATTCCTGCGCTTTGTGGATGATATGGAATATGTAATTTCCATTGAATGCCCAGGAGTTTTGCAAGATCCTGGGTAAGAGCAGCTGTAAAAGCTGGACCTTGGTCTGACCAGATTTTGGCTGGTAACCCATACCTCGAAATCCAGTGATTTTATTAGTGCTCTTGATGCTATTTTGGCTGTCTCTCCTGTAGTTGGGATAGCCTCGACCCAAGAACTAAACTTGTCCAATATAACTAAAAGATATTTTATATTTCCTTTCTGTTTTGGCATATGTGTAAAGTCTATTTGTAGATCTTGGAGGGGGCCTATAGGGGGGGGCAAGTTTCCATGTATACCCTGCTTCTTGCACTGTACATTGCACTGTGCACAAGTAAGACATGAATCTATCAACTGGGCAACGAGGTGTGTATGATTGACCGTGCTGAAAGACTGTCTGTACATTGTCAAAACTGTTTTTCTTCCTAGGTGACCTGGACCATGTAAGTAAGAAATCAAAAGAGGGGCAGCTGACTCTGGTATACCTATTACTCCCTCCTTGCTTGACCAGATGCCACTTGGCACGCTGGTCAAGTTCTGACCTTCCCAGAAAGCTATGTCCTCTCTTGATGCTTTGTCCTGTAACATTCTCACAGTATTTGGGAATTCTGGTGAACTGAAATCTGTAGCAAACAGTGTTAGATTGGGCTGGGCCCCGTGTGCCGAATTGGCTGCTGTTGTTGTGTGTCATATCTTGTTCGGGGCGGATACCGAGATCTTGGTTGAGATCTCACTCTGTAGCCTCCCCTACATCCCCTAGGGAAGTTATCCCTGGCTCCCTTTCTTTGGGGACATTCTGATTTCCAGTGGTTTGGATCCCCACAATTAAAACAACCCTGATCCTGATTATGGGGAGGATAATTCCTTCTAGGTATGGCTCCTGAACTTGGTCCACTAACCATAGCTATGTTTGGATTTTCTTCTGTAATAGAGGTGAACAATCCTCCTTTGGTGTTAAATACCCCTGAGGATGCCCTCTTCTTTATGTCAGCTATGAATCTATCTGAGGTCATTACCGCCCATTTTGTGTTTATCAGTTTGATTATTTGGGTGGCCCTTGGATCTCCATTATTTATGGCTGTGCTCACGAATAGTTGATCATTGTCTATTCCACAACTTTTATATAATTTATGTAATCTAGTGACAAAGGTGTAGAAATCCTCTCCTGACTGTTGTTTGCAAGATATCAAATCATGCAACATAGTGGTGTTTTTATATGCCTTGAGCCAAGCCTGTAACAATGAGTTCCAAAAAATATTCCGATCCTCCCCATCCTCATATAACTTTGCGTCCTTGGCCCATTGACCTATATTTATGTCAGCTTGGGAATCGGGGTCTACATTTTGAATTATGGTATTAAGATCTTCAGGAGACATTCTTGTTCCTGAACAGTATCTTTTCAGAAAGGTCACCGCCTGTCTGGGGTCCTTTCTTGGTTTGGGACATGTGTCTCTAATTTCCTTGACTGTACCCAATGGTAATGGTATTTGTACCTGTGTATCTCCCATTGTAATGAAAGGAAAAGCCCGACTAATTGGAGCTGTCAGATCATTTTCATCATCTGATGATGTGGGTGCCTGGTGTTGAGGGGTCATACTGAAGCTACTCTGAAAATCCTTACTTAACCCATCTCCAGATATATATTCAGCCTTCTTTACTAGATTGGTTTCTGGGTAGCCCGAGTTTCTAAATCCACATATTATCCCCTTTATCTCTTCTAATCTATCTCTACGTTCCTGTAACTCTCTTCTATATCCTTCTATCACTTTTTCTTCATCTTCCTCTTTTTTAATACACTGTTCTTCCTCCTTTACTAATTGACTTAAACGTTCCTGTATCTGTCTTCTATCTTCCCCCTCTCGTAACCAATTAGTTCCCTTTTGTTTAGCTATGGTTAATACTCCTGCTATAACATTTGGATCTAATGAGGGGTATATTTTCTTTGGGACAAGGGATTCATCTTTTACCATAGCATATGGAGGGGGTTTTTCTTGATAAAAATTAGGGGGAGCTGATGGACTTCCTATTGCGTCTTCTAATTGCTCTTTCTTTTCCATTTTTACACTTGTATATTTCTTTCTTTAACCACTTGTCCACCGCCCACTGTGTATTGACGGCGGGCGGAGGACGCTCTCGTTCTGGGAGGACGTCATATGACGTCCTCCCTTTGAACAGGGATTGCGCGCGATCGCGGGCGCGCATCCGTGTGCTGTCGGTGGCGGCGTGTCAATGAGACACCGCTCGTCACTGACAGGGGTAAATAGCCGCCGGCAAGTGCGGTTAACCCCGTGATCGGCCGTGATAAAGTCACGGCTGATCACAGATTCTTCCTGCTTGTGTTACACGCTGCAGGCGCAAGATCGGGAGCGCGCTGCGCGTGTCCGTCGGTGACAGTGTGTTCCCGAGAACACTACTCGTCACCGACGATGGTACACAGCCATTGGCCAGGGCTGTGTGCCATGTGATCGGCTGTGATCCATTCACAGCCTGATCACTAAATGTAAACAAAGATTTGTATCTAACTGTTGCCAGCTCTTCTCTCCTCACACACCGTTTCCAGTGTGAGGAGAGAAGAGCCAGGAGCAGTGAGTTACAGATCTATGTCAGTAGTGTCTGCATCAACACCACACCTGTCCCATCGCCCCCCCCCAATTGTCATCTGTCACCCAACAGTCACCCCATAAGTGCACCTGTCACATCAGAGACTGCCATCAGTGACCATCAGCGGTGCAATCGTCACCCATCAGTGACGTGCCCTGTCACCCGTCGCCCATCAGTGACGTGCCCTGTCACCCGTCACCCATCAGTGACGTGCCCTGTCACCCGTCACCCATCAGTGACGTGCCCTGTCACCCGTCACCCATCAGTGACCGTGCCCCGTCACCCGTCAGTGACCGTGCCCCGTCACCCGTCAGTGACCGTGCCCCATCACCCGTCACCCATCAGTGACCTTGCCCTGTCACATAAGAGACTGCCATCAGTGACCATCAGCCCTGTCACCCGTCACCCATCAGTGACCGTGCCCTGTCAACGGTCACCCATCAGTGACCGTGCCCTTTCACCCGTCACCCATCAGTGACAGTGCCCTGTCACCCAGTAACCGTGCCCTGTCACCCGTCACCCATCAGTGACCATACCCTGTCACATATCACCTGCCACATAAGAGACTGCCATCAGTGATCATCAGCGGTGCAACCGTCACCCATCAGTGACCGTGCCCTGTCACCCATCACCCGTCACCCATCAGTGACCGTGCCCTGTCACCCGTCACCCATTAGTGACCATCAGCGGTGCACCCATCATCCATCAGTGACCGTGGCCTGTCACCCATCAGTGACCATCTCCCGTCACACCATCACCACCTATCAGTGAACGTCACCTGCCACCCATCGCACAGCCCATCAGTGATCGTCACCTGCTACCCATCTGTCACCTGTCGCACAGCTACCCGCCACACAGCCATGTCCAAAAGACTCTATACCAGTGAGGAGGCATTCCAGATCCTCTCCATGACTGATGAGAGCACCGGGGAGTTCTCAGCAGATTCCAATTCTGATTCCGAATCAAATTCGGAATTTGAACCGATCGAATACAGTAACGATTCGGATGAAGAATGGGTCCCTCCTAAAAGGGCACGGCACTCTGGAAACCAGGCAGCCGCCAGCAACCAGGATTATATTCCCAGGCCCAGTACCAGCGCTGCCACCACCAATAGACCCCGGGAACAAAGGCCTAGTACCAGCGCTGCCGCCAGCAAAAGGCCCAGTACCAGCGCCTCCGCCAGCAAAAGGCCCCAGGAACAAAGGCCCAGTACCGATGCTGCCGCCAGCCAAAGGCCCCAGGAACAAAGGCCCAGTACCAGTGCTGCCGCCAGCGAAAGGCCCCACGAACAAATGGCCAGGGCCAGTACCGGAGCTGCCACATCACACCCGAGTACCAGCACAGGAAATTTAACTCCCCCAACTACTGGAGTGTCACGTCCCCCAAGAGCCAGTTCTACATACATGCCAGATGGTCTTGCCAACCCAACATGGCTGCCTTCCGACTCGGGATCACCAATTATTCCCCCTTTCACAGCACAGCCAGGTGTGCAGGCCAACACCCAGAATTTCAGAGAGCTTGATTATTTTCAACTTTTTTTGCCCGATACTATTCTGCAGTTCATTGTGGAGCAGACAAACTTATATGCCCAGCAGTATATTGCCGACAACCCCCAATCATCTTATGCCCGTCCATTTGAGTGGAGAGATTTGGATTTGGAGGAGTTCAAAATGTTTTTGGGCCTCACCATAAACATGGGGCTTACAAAAAAAAATCAAGGACATGCCTATTGGTCCATAAAACCCATCTACCACATGCCCATGTATTCTTACGTAATGCCCAGGACCCGATATGAGATGATAATGAGATTCTTGCATTTTAATGACAACCCCCAGTGCCCTCCCCGCAACCATCCAGATTCCGATAAGCTGTATAAACTTCGCCCACTGATAAATTTCCTTTCCAATCGATTTGCAGAACTCTATGTCCCCGAGAAACATATATGTGTGGATGAGTCCCTGGTACCCTTTTCAGGCCGGCTAGGAATAAAACAATATATTCCTAGCAAAAAGGCCAAATCCGGTGTAAAATTTTACAAGCTCTGTGAGAGAGCCACGGGATATCTTTCTGCGTTCCGCATATATGAAGGAAAAGATTCCCAGCTCCAGCCCCCTGAGTGCCCGGCCTACATGGGCACAGCTGGAAAAATTGTATGGGATCTGGTTTACCCACTTCTAAAACAAGGCTATCATTTATACCTGGACAACTTTTATACCAGCCTGCCCCTTTTCAGACACTTGTACCTCGAAAAAACCCTGGCCTGCGGAACCACCAGGAAAAAATAGGATTTTTATAACAGCTTACCTGTAAAATCCTTTTCTTGGAGTACATCACGGGACACAGAGCGACATAGTCATTACTAATGGGTTATATAGTTACCGTCAGGTGCTGGCACTGGCAACTTCCAAAACCGGAAGTACCCTCCCCTATATAAGCCCCTCCCATCCGGGAGCACCTCAGTTTTGTAGCAAAGCAATAAGTGTCCCCAAAGAGGGGTGGGAGCTCTGTGTCCCGTGATGTACTCCAAGAAAAGGATTTTACAGGTAAGCTGTTATAAAAATCCTATTTTCTTTTTCGTACATCACGGGACACAGAGCGACATAGTCATTACTAATGGGATGTCCTAAAGCAATGCCAAATGAGGGGGGGGATACACCATATATAAGCTGAGCGCTATCAGACATGAGGATCTTTTGCGGCCTGCAACACACTGCGCCCAAAGGCGACATCCTCCTGACTTCTAACGTCTACCTGGTAGAATCTAGTAAACGTGTGTACCGAAGACCATGTTGCGGCCTTACAGATTTGAGCCAGGGAGGCCTGGTGATGCACTGCCCATGAAGTTCCAACTGCTCTCGTGGAGTGCGCCCTAACTTTGAACGGAGGCGGTCTACTTCTCAAGCTATAGGCTTGTATTATGACCTGTCGAATCCACTTGGCTAAAGTAGATTTTGACGCTGCCTGACCCTTTCTGGGGCCTTCCGGCAGAATAAACAAAGTATCCGTTCTGCGAATCTGAGCAGTGGCTTTTAGATAAGCTTTAACTGCTCTTACTACATCCAAAGAATGCAATAACTTTTCCTCTACCGAAGTAGGCTTGGGGAAAAAAGAAGGAAGAACCACATCTTGGTTCAAATGAAAACTCGATACCACCTTAGGAAGAAAGGCTGGATGAGGACGTAACACTACTCTGTCCTTATGGATAACCAGATATGGCTCCTTACAGGACATAGCTGCTAATTCCGATACTCTTTTAGCCGAACAAATGGCTACTAGAAAAATCAATTTCCTGGTGAGAAGCACCAAGGAAATATGCTGTAATGGTTCAAATGGTTGTTTCTGTAGAACCGACAGAACCAAGTTTAGATCCCATGGACATATGGGAATATTAACCGGAGGACTAATACGCATCACTCCTTGTATAAAGGCTTTGACTAATGAATGCGAAGCCAAGGGCCTTTGAAAAAATATTGACAAGGCCGAAATCTGACCCTTGATAGTACTCAAGGCAAGCTTCCTATCTACAGCCCACTGTAGGAAGTCCAGAAACCTACCTATTACGTACTTATGTGGATGCCATTTCTTGGCCTCACACCACGCGATGTACGCCTTCCAGATTCTATAGTAGATCTGCCTGGATACCGGCTTCCTGGCATTGATCATGGTAGATACCACAGCATTAGAGAGCCCTCTCTTTTTTAGAATGTGGGCTTCAATAGCCAGGCCGTCAAACCTAGGGCTGGTAAGGAAGGGTGGTATATCGGTCCTTGCGAAAGCCGGACGACGTGGGAGAGTCCAAGGACTCCCCACTGAAATTTTACAATCTCCGCGTACCACGCTCTTCGGGGCCACGCTGGAGCCACCGGAATCACTGGTTTCTTTTCTACCCTGATTCTGCGGAGTAATCGAGGTAACCATTGTGGCGGTGTGAATGCATATATCAGCTTGAACTGATCCCCAGGGAACACTAGGGCATCCGAGCCGCAAGCTAGGGGATCCCTTGTCCGAGAGACAAACCTATCCCCCTTTGCGTTGAATCTGGATGCTAGAAGATCTACATCCGATGTTCCCCACCGCTGACATATTGTCCAGAAAACCTCGGGGTGAAGGGACCCTTCCTCTGGGCCTAATTGCTGGCGACTTAGAAAGTCCGCCTTCCAATTCTCCACTCCTGGAATGAATACCGCAGATATGGCTGGGACATATTTTTCCTGCCCATTTCAGGATGTAATTTACTTCCCTCTGGGCTGCACGACTCCTGGTGCCCCCCTGATGATTGAATTCTGACAGGGGACCCTTGGAGTTTGGATGTCCATGCTACTAGGGCATACCGGGCTGCTCGTATCTCTAAGAGATTGATGGGCAGGGCCTTTTCTGCATCCGACCATCTGCCCTGGAGAGACTATTGCTCCAGTACTGCTCCCCAGCCTATAAGGCTGGCATCTGTAGTGACCACCTTCCAAGAAATCGGACTGAAGGATTTCCTTTTTTCCAGATTCTGGGGAACCCACCACCAACGGAGGCTCTTGCGAACGGAAGGGGACAAGGACATTGTAAGTCTAGGGCCTGAACTTTTTTGTTCCAGGCTGACAGTATGGCCCCTTGCAAATTCCTTGAATGGAATTGACCGTAGGGTACTGCTTCGAATGATGCCACCATTTTTCCCAGCAGCCTCATATACAGGCGTATGGACGGCTGTCTTTTTTGTACCCACTAAGTGGATCAAATCTTTCAAAGACAACACCTTTCCTCGAGGCAAGAATATTTTTCTCTGGCCTGAATCCAACCTTAGCCAAGTATTCCAGACTTTTGACTGGTTTTTAGGGCTGACTTGTCTCGGTTGATAATCCAACCGTGAGATTCCAGATACTTGATCGTCTTGTGAACGACCACGTCTAGTTTTTTCACTGAGTGGTCTATCAGCAACAAGTCATCCAGATATGCCATTATCATTACACCTTGTGTTCTTAGATTGGCCAATAAAGGGCCAGAATTTTTGTAAACACTCGTGGTGCTGTGGCCAAACCGAAGGGTAAGGCTCTGAACTGAAAATGGCGCCCTTCTACTGCAAAGCGTAGAAATTTTTGGTGGACTGGAAAGATGGGAATGTGCAAATAAGCATCTTTGATGTCGATCGTGGCTAACCAATCCTCCCCTTGTAGGGCAGTGGCCACCGATCGGATCGACTCCATCGGAAAGTCCTGATATACAGGAATTTGTATAGCCCTTTTTGAATTAATATGGGCCTCCCGTCCGCGTTTGCTTCGGGACTGTAAAGAGGTTTGAGTAAAACCCGAACCCTCATTCTTCCAGGGGAACTTCCATAATTACTCCTTGGAGCAATAGTTGTTCTAGTGCCAACAGGAGGGACTCTCTCTTCCGGGGATCCCTTGGCACGTTTGACCTTAAAAATGGGAAGGAGGAGAGTCTTTTAACTCCAAACTGTATCCCAAACCTACTGCGGAGAGCACCTATCTGTCTTGATCGTGTCCCGCCAGGTCTCCTTGCGAACAACTGGAGTCCTCCCCCCACCCGACTGAGTGGGGGCTTCAATGAATTTAACTTTGGGGGAGGTTTTGTACCTCCCCTGACCCAGGGTTTCTCATTACCCTGCTACTGTCCCTGTTTTTTACCCCCGGGATTTGACCGAGGAGGCCGTCGGAACTGTTACACAGCCGATGCCCCAGGGACTGGAGAAGCAGGCCCCTTAAAGAGGGACCTCTAACTCTGCTTTTAACCGGCAAGAGCGTATTTTTACCGCTGGAAATTTTCTGGATATATTTGTCCAGGTTTTCCCTGAATAAGCGTTCACCATGAAATGGGACGCTAACCAGCCATTCTTTACAGGGAGCTTCAGCAGACCAGTTTCTGAGCCATAGGAGCCTACGCATATGTACTACAGACAGCGTAAGGCGGGAGGCCTGATGGACTGAATCCTCTATGGCGTCAACCGCAAAGCCTAAGGCTCTAGGTAGATCAGCTAGGGCAAAGCCTGCTGATCTGTCAAGTCCCTCAAGACCTGTTTCAACTGATCCTTCACTGCTTAGCAGACCCCAATAGCTGCTACTGCTGGTTGTATCACCAAGCAGATTTTCATAAGGACTCCAATCTTTTATCTATTGGGTTCTTGAACATTTGGACATTATCCACTGGACATGTCAGTGATTTATACATACAAGAGATGGCTGCGTCCACTGTAGGGACCTTCCATTTTTTTTTTTTTTTTTTTTTGATGAACTTATCCTCCATGGGATAGACCACCGGAAATCTCTTGGGGGAATAAATATTTTCTCAGGACGTTCCCAATCCTGGTAAATGAGCCCTTTCAGTAAAGGGTGAAGTGGAAAAGAACAAACAGTCTGGGGGCTTCTAGCGACCCCAACGAGGATACAGTAGTGGTTGATGGTTCCGCAAGGTGCATTTTTAAATGCTGATCGGACCATGTTAGTCAGAGACTGAACCCATAATCTTTCAGCTTGAGATGCTGAGAAAAGGTTCCCCCACTGTTGATTCCTCTATAACAGAATCAACCTTATCCTGATCCCCTTCAGGCAGGTCGATCCCTGTATGGGACTGTTGCTCTGCTAACAGGCACTCTGAAGGAGGAGACGGAGATCGGGCGTGCTTTCCCTGACAGGGAGGCAGCGATAAATTTTGACAATCTCTCTCTAATCCTCCCAGAGCTGAGGAAAAAACCTCCTCTGTTACATACACAGGAGCAGGTGACTGAGGACAGCCACAGTACCAAGTACCCCTGCGGGGTCTCTACGGTCACTTACCTCTGAACTTCAGGGGAGACTGGTGCAGCAAGAGTATGCCCAAGATCCTCAGAGCCCGATGAGACCCCCTTCGCTTCCTGGAAGATTCAGTTCCGGAGCTACTGGACGGCATATTCCTAAGCCTAAAGCTGAGGTATTCCAGCCGTAATACACCACTTTTACTGAGAATAGTCTAGCACAATTGCTGCTATATCACAGTTGGTGTCTACTAATGTGCCCTTCTAGGGGATGCCTGTATCAACCGCTTGCTGTATGCCTTTAAATGTTGCCAGCTCTGTCTCTGTACTTCATAGCCAGCTTACTGCAATAATGTGGCTTTTTAAAAACCTGCTGGGACGCCCGCACATGCGCAGAAGCGCTGCGGCGCGCACAGAGCGTCATCCCCCAGGCCCCGCCCCTTTTTCCGGCCACCTCTATATATAGAGGCGCGTGCACGCGCACGCGCGCGGCCACGTGCGCCTCGGCGCTAATTTTCAAACATGGAAACCAGGGACAGGAGCCAGGGCCCCCTTTGCCGCAGGCCGGGGGATAGACGAACACTGCAACATGGCAGAGGAAACAGTTTCCTGTAGGAGAACTCACCAGCTGCCTGGACTTTGCTCTCTGAGAAGAAACTAGTCCATATGACAAGAAAAACATTCCACAGCGGCCTCTAGTGGACAAACACAGGTACCGCAGTTTAATATACTAAACATATATAAAAAAACATTCCTTTTTTTTTTTTTTTTTCTTGACCACCATTAAAAATTATTACATTTTTTTAGTAGTTACAGGCATGCACAGAATCTTGCGGGAATACCATTAGGTAACAGACAGAAAGACAAATTAGGCTTGGGGGTCCCCCAATAGAACCAAGTTCCTGGGGGCCCCCACTTACCTGTTCCCCGCCGCAGGACTTTGTTTGGTCCACAAAAGCCCAAACTTCACCTATCACGGCAGGCATTGTAATCAAACCTTCAGGGACCGGGTTCCCAAGGATTCCACTCCCCTGGACCTGTATAGCACCCTGCACAGAAAACATCTTGGTCGTGGGTATGACCAGAGCTCTGGATCCCAGGGTCCAGCTCTCCTAAGAGAAGCATTACAGGCAGAACCTTGCTCTTCTCTGCAAGGCCCGGGTACCGACCGTTTAGCTATGAAGCTTTTTTGGTCGGATCCGGAATAGCTTACTGAGGCCCAAAAGAACCTGTACGCAAGCTCAGTGAAAAACACATGTTTCTTCTTGGCCAACACCTTAGACACTGGCAAAAAACTGAGGTGCTCCCGGATGGGAGGGGCTTATATAGGGGAGGGTACTTCCGGTTTTGGAAGTTGCCAGTGCCAGCACCTGACGGTAACTATATAACCCATTAGTAATGACTATGTCGCTCTGTGTCCCGTGATGTACGAAAAAGAAATAGGAAGGGCTTCCCACAATCAATTGCAAAAGGGGGAAAGAGCAACACTGAGGTGCGACGAAGTGCTGGCCTTGAGGTGGAAGGATAACAGGGACGTGCACATGATGTCCACCATTCATGATGACACTGCAGTTGTAGTTCAGCGAAGACGAGGTCCCATCGAAAAGCCGACTTGTGTCCAGGACTATAATCTCTACATGGGGGGGTTGATTTCAATGATCAAATGATTCAGCCCTATTTGTCCATTAGGAGGTCCCGATTCTGGTACAAGAAGGTAGCAATTTATCTCATCCATTTGGCCATGTATAATTCCTACGTAGTTTACACCAAATCAACAGACAACCCAGTCCCCCTCCTACTATTCTCAGAAGAAGTAGTCACATCCCTCATCTATCAACAAAGACCCCCCGAAGAAAACCTTCGCTCTGATGCTGTTAGCAGACTTCATGGATGGCACTTCCCGTACAGCATCCCACAATCCGAAGCAGGCCGAAGACGGCAAAAAAGATGTCGTGTGTGCAGCAAAGGAGGAATTTCAAAAGATACCAGCTACCATTGTCCCCGGTGTCCCTCCCAACCTGGCCTTTGCATTGGTGAATGCTTCGAATTTTATCACACATCCGTAAAATATTAGCCCATATTTTTAACCATTTCCTCCCCATTTTCATAATCTGTGCTGACCATTTTCCATGCTTCCCTAAATAACCATGCCACTGCCTTCCACGTGAACTGACCCTGGCCTGCTTTTTGACTATGCCTCTGCCTACTGTTTGGACTGCTTCCACGTGAACTGACCCTGGCCTGTTTTGTGATTATGCCTCTGCCTACCGTTTGGACTGCTTCCACGTGTATTGACCCTGGCCTGTTTTGTGATTATGCCTCTGCCTACCGTTTGGACTGCTTCCACGTGTACTGACCCTGGCCTGTTTTATGGACTATGCTTTTGCCTACCACTTGGACTGATCTGTTGCCCTGCTACTGTAGTACACAGGGGTCTCACATATGTGAGGGGCTCCAGAATTGTTTTTCCGGATGGAGAAAACAATTTTTTTGTTTTCTCCGGGTTTAATTTCCGGATTAGGGTCTGGAGTCCGGAGGCTTCATAGAGATTTGGGTGGGTCGAAGCCTCTACCCCTGTGCCCCTGTGCACAGGTCTTACCCGATTTCCGCCCTCAGCCTGCTGCTGACTTACTGCCATCATGCCTTTGCCTGCCGCATGAATGGACCACACAACTGCCTGCTACCTGGACTATGCAAATAATTAGCTGTGGCAAGAGGCAGTATGTTTATGAAGGGCTGGAGAGCGGTACAATAATGAGTGTCTGCAGGTAACGGTGAACCAGGACCAATAATATGGCTGTACTGGCTGTCTCTGCCTGGACAATTTCTATGGACAAATGCTTTGGCTGTGCTGAAAATATCCTTGTGCTGACCATAGACAATATTCCTGCCTGCTGCATGGATAATTACTATTGCTGTCGCTAAGCACATGCCCGACTGCTGCCTGGACCAGTGCTCTCTTATGTGGACACTACTAAAAGCACAGGTAATACTTTTTTTTTACGCAATAGAATTTATTTTGGATTGTAATTCTTGGTATGTACATGCTATGTGTTAGAAATATGAAGGGCCTTCAAAAATAATAAGTTGCCAGGAAATTATATATGTAATGTATGCTCCTAGAACGCCTGATGGTGCTACTTCAATGTTGGGCCTCTGTATGTGGCCAGGCTGTGTAAAAGTCCCACACATGTGGTATCCCCATACTCAGGAGGAGTAGCAGAATGTATTTTGGGGTGTAATTTGTTGTATGCATATGCTCTGTGAGAGAAATAATCAGTTAATATGACAATTTTGTAAAAAAAAAAAAGAAAAAAAAAATTCTTCATTTTGCAAAGAATTGTGGGAAAAAAATACAACTTAAAAACACTCACCATGCTACTTAATTAATACCTTGGAATGTCTACTTTCTAAAAAGGGGTCATTTGGGGGGTATTTGTACTTTTATGACTTGTTCGTATCTCAAGAAATGAAATAGGCCGTCAGTACTTCAGGTGTGATCAGATTGATCAATTTTCAGGGATTGGCACCATAGTAGACTCTATAACTTTCACAAAGTCCAAATAATATACACTAATTTGGGTTATTTTTACCAAAGATATGTAGCAGTATAAATTTTGACCAAAATTTATGAAGAAAAATTACTAATTTGCTAGCTTTTATGACAGAAACTAAGAAAAAGGCAAATTTTCACAAAATTTACGGTCTTTTTTTATTTATAGCACAAAAAATAAAAAACCCACTAGTGATTAAATACCACCAAAAGAAAGCTCTATTTGTGTGAAAAAAAGGACGCAAATTTTATTTGGGTACAGTGTTGCATGACTGAGTAATTGTCATTCAAAGTGTGAGAGCACCGAAAGCTGAAAATTGGTCTGGGTAAGAAGGGGGTTTAAGTGCACAGTATTGAAGTGGATATTCCTTCATACCCTTTGCCCAAATCTTACAACATTTAGTCATGTAATCTTTGTCAAGGTCTTTTATGGGATAATTATACTGTTTATGTTGGCCACATATTCTGGTCACTTCTTCCCACTCTTCCTCGGAACATGGTCCGTATTCCCCCAAACATGGCACTTCTAACTGATGTGCTCTTTTTAAAACTAGTGACCAAAAAGGATCAGTATAATTTTTCCCATAATTGACTTTAATGTAATCAATCGGAGAGGGTTGGTGCTGCTTACCTTCAGCTTACTTTCCTGCTTGATTACCCATTATAGCAAACAATAATACTTATACTTTAAAATTAAAAAAATTCTGTCTTGCTTTCTCTATTTCGTTCCAGGGGCGGAAAATGTCCTTAAACTTATGACAATTTATAGATTTATGACAAGAAACCCAGTGTTCTCCTTTTTTAAATACAACCAGACACTGTATTTCTGCTACACTTAGTCCCTCGAACACCGGACTGGGGGGTAGTATGTTGTGTATATTAAACCTTAACATATGTTGTTTTGATCCCTGGAACATAGGACCCTTGCCAATTTTGACATGATACCCCCCTGGAACAATTGCCACTAATGACGTGGTCTTCCCTTTGTAAGCAAACAATAAACCAGTTTTACATTCAGGACAACAATATACAGTTGACATTTAAAAAGGTAACCCTTTTTGTGTACACCTTTTAGATATAGAGTTTCCACAGATCCGTCCTATGTAGAGAAGAATTTAATATTCTTTCTCAATCTAATAACCTGGTCTGGCCAACCTAGCGAGACGATCTGTATCTATTCTAAATCTACCTTTCAATCTTAACAGAGTCCCAGAAAACTTGTAGTTTTCTCGAGAGTCTACTTTATGGTGAACCAATTGACAAGGCAAGACTGTTGTTCCCAATAATAATTAAAGGGGGTCTTACCTGTTCAATTGGATCATCCCACTTCTGACACCACTTGAAAGGTTCTGGTTCTGTTTGGTTCTGTTGGACCTTCTTGGCTCGAGCTGGACTCAGGATCTGTGGAATTGTCTCTCTGACCGGTCGGATATTCAAGACACCAATACACAGTGAATAGGTATACAAGAATATATCGTTTAATGGTTACATGTCCTTTTTATGCACAGCAAGAAGTGTTGCCTTCCTCGTGTGAACCAATCAGCAATAAGCAGAAACACCATGAGTTAGACAAAAATAGACTCCAACATATTTTTTGACTTCTGCAAAATCGGTCAATCAACATACGTCAATTGCGGTCAAACTGAACATGTCCTGACATTTGAAACAGGAAGATAAGAAACACCATATGTCAGTGCGGTTCAACCTGGCAGTTAAAGCAGAAGAGATGAACTTTTTCCCGGAAAAAGCCTAACCACAAAGTTACATTTCAACCTAAATATACATGCCTGTCAGTTAAAACAGAAGAAAGATAAGTTTGACCACAAGGTCACATTCTGCTTTACAGTTCAGAAAAACATATTCTGTACTAATACATATTGTGACAGCAGGAAGGTAAAGTCACCTGGTTGCATCCAGGGGGGTAGATATTTCTCCCAGATTCAGGCTTTATGCCGACTTATACAACTAGGGAGTTGATGAAGCCCAGCTGAGGCTAGTGGGCTCATGAATGACTCATACCTCTAGGGAGAGTGCTGGGCGTCGTGAGGCAGGGAGTTGATGAGACCAGCTGAAGCTTGTCAGCTCATTTAGGCCTCTATAAGAACTCCCAGATTCATTAGGTGTTAGCTCATGCCTGGAACCAGACCTGTGTGGACTGTCTAGGGAGAGTGAACCCCTGTGCAGTGAGGCAAAGCCTGTGTGGCTATTTGTTTGGACTTTTACTAAACCAGGGACTTAGGGACTAGGACAGCACCAGGCTGATCCCAGTTGTTAGTTTAGGAAACCTGCATGTTTAGTCAGAGGTCAAACTGACCAGGATTTATTTTGTTTATGTTTCTTTTTGGCTTTGCTGTGTTTTTGTCACTGTACATAGAGAAATAAACCGCACCTTTTGATTTTGAAAACCACAACCTCCGTCTGCTGGCCCTGTTTTTGTGTGGGGAGCCCAACCAGGGGGTCACACACACCCGCTACCGAGTTAACCCCCTCACAGTTGGTGGAGAACCAGTGGCAGTTTTTTTTAAGCCAGCATGGAGGAGATACTGAAACAGCTGGCTCTAGCAAATGCCAATCAACAGCAGACAAATGCAGGTTTGCAAAGGAGCCTTGCAGCCCAGCAGCAAGCTCATCAACAAGCCCAGCAGCAATCTGAGGCCCGCTTCATAGACCTGTTACAGAAGCAAGAGCAGAGACTACAACAAATGGAAGCAGTAATGCAGCAACGTCCGCAGACCAGTGAGGAAAGCCGTCCCACTAATACCGCGTCCTTTGGGGTGAGTCGTTTATTGACAAAAATGACTGGAGAGGATGATCCAGAGGTATTTTTGACCACATTTGAAAGGACTGCTGAAAGAGAAAAGTGGCCTGAGGAGCAGTGGGCTGGACTGGTGGCTCCTCTGTTAACTGGTGAATCGCAGAAGGCTTACTATGACCTAGAGCCTGACCAAGCAAAAGACTATGTGATGCTAAAAGCTGAAATATTGGCAAGGCTGGGTGTCACCCTGGCTGTCCGGGCACAGCGTGTGCATAACTGGACTTTCCAGCTTGGAAAACCCCCCAGGTCTCAAATGTATGATCTCATTCACCTGAGCAGGAAGTGGCTACAGCCAGAGACTTTGTCCGCACCAGAGATTGTGGAACGTGTTGTAATGGATCGGTTTTTGAGAGCTCTTCCTACTGCCATCCAAAAGTGGGTAAGCCATGGAGACCCAGAGACGGCCGGTGGTCTTGTGGATCGTGTAGAGAAATACTTGGCTACAGAGAACCTGACGGCCTCTTCCAGAGACTCTCGGACTTTCCACCCTAAGACCAGACCATCCCCAGGGGCGGATAAGAGGATTCCAAGGGGTGAGGGTGGAGAGGGTGGGAGCTCTACCCAAAGTTTGGCGAGAACAGCCTGGGAAGTCAGGGGCTCAAGAGGCAGCCAAATGGATTGTTTGCTACCGCTGCCGGCAAGCGGGACATATTGCAGCAAATTGCCCGGTTGTGGAGGAACCCATGCAATGTGACTTTCTGATGGACAGACGTCAGTCGCTGTGTGCGACAGTCGCATGCACTGCCATTCGGGGAACTGAGAAACATTTATGCAAAATGTGTATTAATGGTAGAAATGTTGTGGTATTACTGGATTCAGGTAGCCTTGTGACCCTGATAAAGGCTGAATTAGTTAAAACAGAGGTCTCTGGGAATAGCAAGGTAGCTGTTATTTGTGTGCATGGGGACACCCGAGAGTATCCAGTGACTACAGTGTGTTTCGAGACCCCCAAAGGTACCCTCTCTCATCCAGTGGGGTTAGTATCTCAATTACCGCATGATGCCATTGTGGGAAGGGATTTTCCGAAGTTCTGGGAACTGTGGGATGATCCTGAGCCCCCCACTGGTGCCCCTATGTACCAGGAATGTGATAGCCAGAACTCCTCTGAGAGTGGTGAGGACTCTCCAGAATTTCCCTTGTCAGTATTGGCAGGGGAGACTCAAGAAACTGGAGAGGAGCCCACCTCCTCAGACGAAAACCTACCGTCTGTGGAGTTTTCTGATCTGGAGGTTCACAGGGAAAATTTTGCCACAGAACAGTTAAAAGACCCCGCCCTAATAAAGGCACGGGAAAACGTAGTGGAAATAGATGGCGAGTTAGTGAACCCAGATAATACCTGCACTTACCCATACTTCAGCGTAGAGAAGGACCTACTGTATCGGGTGGCAAAAAGGGCAGAAGAAACCGTTGAGCAGCTTGTGGTGCCCAAACCTTACAGGAAGTTGGTGTTGGAGTTGGCCCATGGGCACATTCTTGGAGGTCATCTGGGGACAGAGAAAACCCGAGAGAGGGTATTACAGAGATTCTATTGGCCTGGGGTGATGAAGGACATAGAAAATTATTGTTCCTCCTGCCCTGTGTGTCAGAGGTCGGCCCCGATGCCACATTTCCGTAGCCCGCTGGTCCCTCTACCCATCATTGAGGTCCCGTTTGAGAGAATCGCAATGGATTTGGTAGGTCCTATAATCAAGTCCGCTAGGGGGCACCAGTACATATTGGTTATAATGGACTATGCCACCCGTTATCCAGAAGCGATCCCTCTCAGAAATACCTCGGCCAAAACCATAGCCAAAGAGCTATCTCTTGTTTTTAGCCGGGTGGGTATTTGTAAAGAACTGCTTACGGACCAAGGTACACCCTTTTATGTCCCGGGTTATGAAAGAGCTGTGTAAATTGCTCAAAGTGACGCAATTGCGTACATCTGTGTATCACCCCCAAACCGATGGGCTGGTTGAAAGATTCAACAAAACCCTAAAACAAATGTTGAAGAAAGTGGTGGATAGAGATGGAAAGGATTGGGACTGTCTACTTCCTTATTTGATGTTTGCTATTAGGGAGGTGCCCCAATCCTCTACGGGATTCTCCCCCTTTGAGTTACTGTATGGGAGACACCCAAGAGGGCTGTTGGATATTGCCAAGGAAACTTGGGAAAGTGAGAGTTCTCCCCACAGAAGTGTGATTGAGCATGTCGCCCTGATGCAAGATCGAATTGCACAGGTAATGCCCATCGTGAAGGAACATTTGGCCCAAGCGCAGTTGGCACAGCAGAGAGTGTACAACCGTGGAGCAAAGACCCGTACCTTTTCCCCGGGGGATAGGATATTGGTACTTGTCCCTACGGTTGAAAGTAAATTCCTTGCCAAATGGCAAGGCCCCTACGAGATAATGGAAAAAGTGAGCGAAGTGAATTACAAGGTCAGACAACCAGGAAGGCGAAAGCCCGAACAGATATATCACGTTAATCTGTTGAAAGCCTGGAGGGATAGAGAGTCCCTAGTCGCAGAAACTTGGTCACCAGCTCAAACTGGTTGCGTGATTCCGGAGGTTGGAATAGCAGCCACCTTGTCACAACCCCAACAACAGGAGGTTAAGGAGTTTGTGCTTCGCAACAAGGAGGTGTTCTCTGAGCTGCCGGGACAAACATCTGGGGTAGAGCATGATATTATTACCCCGCCCGGTGAAAGGGTGAAGTTAAAACCCTATCGGATCCCAGAGGCCCGACGGGAGGCAATACGGGAGGAAGTACAGAAAATGCTGAACTTAGGGGTGATAGAGGAGTCCCAAAGTGATTGGTCTAGTCCCATTGTGTTGGTGCCTAAACCGGATGGGAGCTGGCGATTTTGTAACGATTTTCGTCAGTTGAACAAAGTTACAAAATTTGACACCTACCCCATGCCACGTATAGATGAGTTGATCGACCGGCTGGGAACAGCCCGATACATGACGACTCTTGACCTCACAAAAGGGTATTGGCAAATTCCCCTGGCCAAGTCGGCCAAAGAGAAAACCGCATTTGTAACCCCAGACGGGGCGTTCCAATATAAGAGAATGCCGTTCGGGTTACAGAATGCGCCGGCCACATTCCAGCGGAAAATGGACCAGATACTGAGGCCCCATCGGAAGTATGCTGCGGCTTACCTGGATGACGTAATTGTCCATAGCACAGATTGGGCCTCACATCTGCCAAAAGTGCAAGCAGTCCTAGACTCTATCCGGGAAGCGGGGTTTACGGCTAACCCCAAGAAGTGTACCATTGGGCAGGAGGAGGCCAAATATCTTGGGTACACCATTGGCAGGGGAGTAATAAAACCCCAACTCAACAAAGTCGAGGCCATCCAGAGTTGGCCACGTCCCAACAGCAAGAAGCAGGTACGAGCCTTTCTGGGAATCGCGGGTTATTATCGGCGCTTCATTCCCCACTTTGCTTCTAAGGCTGTGCCCCTAACCAACCTGACGAAAGGGAAAGGGTCGGTCATGATTAAATGGACCCCCGAGGCGGAGGCAGCATTCCAATTCTTGAAACAAGCCTTATGTAGCCAGCCAGTGTTGTACTCACCCGACTTCTCTAAAGACTTTGTCGTACAAAGTGATGCGTCAGATGTGGGGTTAGGAGCAGTATTGTCCCAGGTCTGGAACAGGGAAGAGCACCCAGTCATTTACCTCAGCAGGAAGTTGAAGTCCCATGAGGTAAATTACGCCACGGTTGAAAAGGAGTGTTTAGCGGTGAAGTGGGCTCTAGATTCCCTTCGGTACTATCTGCTAGGTAGGCACTTTGACATGGTTACGGATCACGCTCCGTTAAAGTGGATGGCTCAAAACAAGGAGACAAATAGAAGAGTGAATAGGTGGTTCCTGGCCCTACAGGAATTCAACTTCACAGTAAAGCATCGCCCTGGCGTTCAAATGGGGAATGTGGATGCTTTGTCTCGAGTACATGAATGCCTGATTGCTGGTGTTCCAACCCCAAGGTTAAAACAAGAGGGGGGGTATGTGACAGCAGGAAGGTAAAGTCACCTGGTTGCATCCAGGGGGGTAGATATATTTCTCCCAGATTCAGGCTTTATGCCGACTTATACAACTAGGGAGTTGATGAAGCCCAGCTGAGGCTAGTGGGCTCATGAATGACTCATACCTCTAGGGAGAGTGCTGGGCGTCGTGAGGCAGGGAGTTGATGAGACCAGCTGAAGCTTGTCAGCTCATTTAGGCCTCTATAAGAACTCCCAGATTCATTAGGTGTTAGCTCATGCCTGGAACCAGACCTGTGTGGACTGTCTAGGGAGAGTGAACCCCTGTGCGGTGAAACAAAGCCTGTGTGGCTATTTGTTTGGACTTTTACTAAACCAGGGACTTAGGGACTAGGACAGCACCAGGCTGATCCCAGTTGTTAGTTTAGGAAACCTGCATGTTTAGTCAGAGGTCAAACTGACCAGGATTTATTTTGTTTATGTTTCTTTTTGGCTTTGCTGTGTTTTTGTCACTGTACATAGAGAAATAAACCGCACCTTTTTGATTTTGAAAACCACAACCTCCGTCTGCTGGCCCTGTTTTTGTGTGGGGAGCCCAACCAGGGGGTCACACACACCCGCTACCGAGTTAACCCCCTCACAATATATTTCAACATATATATTTAAGGAGAACTCTAATCATGAATATTAGTTCATATTGGTTCATACCTTACAGGGACACTCGTCCTATAATCCCCTCATCACTGTCACTCCTATAAAAGACAGTTCTCGTTTCCTCACTCTCTGACTAAGGTCCATAAATAAAGAAATTATCTTGTAGGAGATCAGAGGACCCATTTACTAGTTACCATGAGGAGGGAATTGTAAGATCCTCAGAGACAAAGCTACCTGATGTGGACGGAGTCCTAGTTTAGGGGAACCAATCAGCTCATGTCTAGTAATAATCTTTGTATTTCTATTTTAGTAGATGGACGGGAGATGAGGAAAACCTCAGAGGATTGTCTCACTTTGTCTCCAGACTGTAAAGTAGAAGATGAGGACATCACACAGTATAGTCCAGGAGAAAACCCGACTACTTCAAATGTCCATCCGGCACCACACAGTGTAGATGGACCATCGTATTCCTGTTATCCCGAGGAACCTCAGACTGTGCGGGACGGTGCTGTCCTTCCTACAGAGAAGAGCTTTCCCTGTACTGAGTGTGGGAAGTGTTTCCCTTCTAAATCCCATCTTAATGTGCATATAAGATCTCACACAGGGGAGAAGCCGTATTCCTGTCCTGAGTGCCGGAAATGTTTTTCACATAGGTCCACTCTTTACACACATCAGAGATCTCACACGGGGGAGAAGCCGTATTGCTGTCCTGAGTGCGGGAAATGTTTTTCAGATAAGTCTGATCTTTACACACATCAGAGATCTCACACGGGGCAGAAGCCGTATTCCTGTCCTGAGTGCGGGAAATGTTTTTCAGATAAGTCCAATTTTTACTCACATCAGAGATCTCACACAGGGGAGAAGCCATATTCCTGTCCTAAGTGTGGGAAATGTTTTTCACAGACGTCCATTCTTTACAGACATCTGAGTTCTCACACAGGGGAGAAGCTGTATTCCTGTCCTGAGTGTGAGAAATGTTTTTCACTGAAGTCCAGTCTTTCTAGACATCAGAGATCTCACACGGGGGAGAAGCCGTATTCCTGTCCTGAGTGTGGGAAATGTTTTTCAGATAAGTCCTATCTTTACACACATCAGAGATCTCACACGGGGGAGAAGCCGTTTTCCTGTCCTGAGTGCGGGAAATGTTTTTCACAGAAGTCCAGTCTTTCCAAACATCAGAGATCTCACACGGGGAAGAAGTCGCATTCATGTCCTGAGTGTGGGAAATGTTATTCCCGTAAGTCCCATCTTTCCAAACATCAGAGATCTCACACAGGGGAGAAGCCACTTTCCTGAGTGAGGGAATTGTTCCTCACTGAAGTCCTGTCTTCCTGTACATCAGGGATCCCACACAACCCTCGAGGTGTATTAGTGCCTTGAGTGCGGGAAATGTCTTGTATATTGAATGTTGCTCTCATGTGGGGAAGAAGCACACCCTGATATACACCTCAGATATACTCCATGGCTGATCTTCATCATGGAAGAAACAGTTGATAAGGAGATCAGAGATCACCAAAGACACGGATGAAGTGTTGTACCGTGTTGGCCATTGATAGCAGGAGAAAAATAAAAACGGAGTCATTACCTCTCATTGGCTGAGTACATTTTGGGGTGAAGATTTCACAAACACTTAGAGGTCTGTTTAAAATAAAAATAGTTGAATGAATGTGAGCGGCCATGATGAATATTGGATGTATTTTATTTCATACACTTATTTCCTTGGCTCCATCTAGTGGCCATAAAGCGTTACTGTGCTATTTTTACTGATTGAGGTATTTAATGAAAAATACAGTTTTATGGCCACTAGATGGAGCTGACAATCATAGAAAATCACTGTGTTATATTCTAGCATTATGTGTAACAGCTGAATGAATTTCCTATAAGTAGAGCCCTTAGTTTGCTCTGTCAGACATGATTTCATACTAATACCTGAGATCATACTCATACACTTATCAGTACAGCAGATATTGGGGGATAGAAGATAAAGTCTATGTAAGCCTCACCTTGTAATACAACCCATTCAGTATAAAATAGAAATGAAAGCCAAAACATTTGTGTATAGATATAAAATATATTATAAGTACTTTTCTACCCTTTTTTATAAGTGATCACATTCCCTCTGTTCTCAGCTGCAAAAGAGTTGGGATAGGCAAAACCATAACACACCGGTCCTGAACCCAGTGAATGGTTGTGAAGGGGGGAGGTTGTAAGCACAAGTATGATCATTGGAGGAAAGCAGGTTGACTTCCAAGCTCAGCACAGCCAACAAACTGACCATGTTGTGCTCTCCTGCCTTGTGTGGTCAGTTCTTTATTTTCAATTTATCTTTATTTTACATTTTCTTAATACAAAAAAAAATTTCAACAGTTAACCAGGATACTGTTACATTATATGTCTATATATACATATTATTTGAATACAAAAACCTGATCAATCTTCAAAAACCCTGTTATCATAAAACAAAATAAACAACATCCTTACACCTTTCGTTCCAGTCATCCACATTCATCCCACATACCCATCAAGAAAAAAAAGAGCGCCCCCTCCCTCCCCTCTTTTCTCCTCTTTGCCGTACACTGTTTTATTCTGATTCCTTCTCTTTTATGATTCTCTTATATATTTTCCCGCGTTTTCAATCACAAATATTCTTCCATTCTTTTTGAGAGCCTGAATTCATCCCATTTTTGCCATATTGTTGGCATTTGACTATTTAATATATCCTTCTTCTCTTATTTGTTTTTCCATATATTGTATTTCGTTCATTTCACATATCCAATCTTCAATTTTTGGGCTTTTATTTTGTCTCCATTTACAGGCTATTATTGTTCTATCTGCAGACGTCATATGGTGGAAAAATATATTTTTCTTAATGTTCTTTATTGATTCTGGCATCAAAGATCCAAATTTTGACTCCTCTCTATTCCCGATACCTTCTGATTATATTTCATAAACTGTTTTCCAGAACTTTCTCACCGTGGGACATTCCTACCATACAGTATTATGTGTTCCGTAGTTCCTATTTCGGTATTACATCTCCAACATATTTCTGTTTGAACTTTTATTCATTTTATTTAATGCTGCGGGACTCCAATACCACCTCCATGACTATTTTATAATTCCGTTCTTGATATTTATTCGCTATGGTCGTATTATGAATTATTTTGAATATTTTTGTCTCATTCAGTCTCTGATATTACTCTTCCTATTCCTTTTTCCCATTTTTTTCATTCCTGTTATCTCTTTAAGGGGGTCTGAAGATAATTTATTTTTTGGCTGTTGTTCTTCTGTTAACATTTGTTCAAATTTCGTTTTTGGTTCTATTTATTAAAGATCTCTCTATCTTATCAGTAATGTATGTTTTTAATTGATAATATTGTAACCATTTATGAGTATGTGTTCTGGTCCCAAATCTTGAATTTCTGGTACATTCCCATCCACCAGAATCTGGGCTACCCTTATGTTCTCCAATATATTCCATTTCAAGTATTTTGTGGTTGCTAAGGCTGGCGGATTTTCCGGATTGGAGAACAACGGGGTCATTGGTCCCATCCTGGTAGATCATTTCCCCTTTTTGAATTCTACATCCCATATTTTTAACGTAACTCTTGCAAAAAATTGATCACTTTTTTTAATTTCCAGGTCTCAGATGGGGCTTTATCCAGGGGAGGGCTTTAAGTTGATTTCCTATAATGTCTTGTTCCAATTTAACCCATTGTTTGTCCTCCATGTTATGATGCCAATCTACTATCCTAGTCAGAGAAGCGGCTTGTAAATATTTTGAAAAATCTGGTAATGCTGGTCCCCCTTTATCCTTAGTCCTGATTTATATTTCTCTTTTAATTCTTGGGGTTTTATGTCCCCAAATAAAACTTCCTTTTGCTTTCCTTAATTCAATCTTAATTTTTTTTTGGGATACCGTGTATACTCGAGTATAAGCCGAGTATTTCAGCACATTTTTTTGTGCTGAAAATGCCCCCCTCGGCTTATACTCGAGTCACCTTTTTGCGCCTGATCTCCCAGATTTTGGGGACGAGGTACCGACCGGCCGTAGGTGCTCTGGACCCCAAACTTTGCACACACTCTTCCTCTACAACTGTGCAAAGTTTGTTGTCCAGGGGACTTACGGCCGGGGAGCATCGATTTTTCAAAGCCCGGCACCCCTTCCATAGACTCCCATGTTAAACTGTAATTTCTCTGGTAAATTTGGGGACCTGGTACCGGCCGGTCATAGGTCCCCTGGACTCAAAACTTGGCACACATGTAGCCCCAGTTGTCCTCTATATGTGTGCAAAGTTTGCAGTCTGGGGGACCTAAGGCTGGGGAGCACCGATTTTTCAAAGCCAGGCACCCCTTCCATATACTCCCATATTAAACGTAAGTCTAGTCATGGGCACAGTGAGGCATGGGCACAGTGAGGCATGGCCATGGACACAGTGAGGCATGCAGATGGACACCCTAGGCTTATACTCGAGTCAATACGTTTTCCCATTTTTTTGTGGTAAAATTAGGTCCCTCGGTGTTGGGTGAGGGACAACTGTAAAAACAATTAATGTCCCCTACCATCAAGGCGTTTAGTTCCATTATTCAATAGAGCCAGGTTAACTTCAACAATGGTTGTTTATTCTTCGGAAAGACAAGTAAAAGACAATGCTTACATAATGACAGCTGGTAACACAAGGTAAGTTTGTAGCTTCAGAAGGGGAATGAGGTGTCAGATCTTCAGATGGTATATCTTCGAGAAGGGTCCCTTGACCTTCCATAGCGAAGGATCACTTCTCCCGACAGTTCTCCAGGGCCCCATTGCCCGACATTCCTAACTCATGTTCAAAAGCCTTGGGTTCATATACTGTTTAATAATGTTATGTCAGCATTATTTACATTTAGAATCGTTCCAAAGAAGGTGATGTTACTGTTCACCGAAGTAACACCCACTTGTGTATATTAGGTAACATAACTCCACCCATTGTCCTGACATAGTTCCTTAGAATAGCTATTACATACACAGCAAATGTCCCTTGTCTGTCCCCATCAACCTTCAAAATTTAACATGTTTCAATAATGAGTTCAGAAGCTTTTATCACTTAAAATAAGAATAAATTCAATATCTAACACTCGGCTTATACTCGAGTATATACGGTAATTAGAGGGATAGTTTGGAAAATGTATAATAATTTTGGTAATATATCCATTTTTACAATGTTTATTCTTCCTGTCCATGAGTATGTTACCTTTTTATATTTTTGCAATCATTTTATTGCTTTTCGAACTGCCACACTGTAATTCAACTCTTGTCGTTTATTCAGATCTCTCGGAATATAAATTCCCAAATATTTAATTGCCACTCGTTGCCATTTGAATGGAAAATCCTTTTGTAGTAGTGATTGTATCTTTTGTGTCAATGATACGTTCAACATTTCAGATTTATCATAATTAACTTTTAAAATGACTTAATTCCCCCAAATCGTTTAAATTCTTTTATTAAATTTGGTATTGTGATGATGGGATTGGTTACATAAATTAGTAAATCATCTGCATAAACTGCTGTTTTGTATTCTTTATCTTTAATATTAATTCCTTTTGTATGTCTTTGATTTTTTCTTATTGCTTGTGTAAAATGTTCCATCACTAGTACAGGGTTCGACAAACCCCCGGGCGCCAGGTCGCCATTGCGACTAGAATTGGCGATCGGGCGCGGCACAGCTGGGGTATCCTGTGTCTCCGTGCGCCGTTCGTGTCGGGCCACGCGGCTTTGCGGCCTTCTGCAGGCCTATGCTTCCTTCTGTGATCTGGCGCCAACTTGTGGTGGCCGTTGCTATGACAAGACAACAAGCAATGCTAATGGAGCTTCTCCTGTCTGTTTTCACTGCCATCTCCTTCCCTCTAATTATAACCCCCAAACATTATATCTATTTTTTATTATAACACCCTAGAGAATAAAATGACGGTCGTTGCAATACTTTCTGTCACACCGTATTTGCGCAGCGGTCTTACAATTTTTGGCGAAAAAATACACTTTATTTTTTATTAAAAAATAAGACAACAGTAAAGTTAGCCTAATTTTTTTTTTTAGATTGTGAAAGATAATGTTACGCCGAGTAAATTGATACCCAACATGTCACGCTTCAAAATTACGTCCGCTCGTGGAATGGCGACAAACTTTTACCCTTTAAAATCTCCATAGGCGACGTTTAGAAAATTCTACAGGTTGCATATTTTGAGTTGCAGAGGAAGTCTAGGGCTAGAATTGTTGCTCTCGCACTACCAATCGCGGCGATACCTCACATGTGTGGTTTGAACACCGCTTTTTTATGCGGGAGCTACTCACGTATGCGTTCGCTTCTGCGCGCGAGCTCGGCGGGACGCGGCACGTTCCTGTCTCCTAACTTTTTTTTTTTAGCTGGCTCCTAGATTTCAAGCAAATTTGTCAAGCCCTGTACTAGAATAAAGGAGACAACGGGCATCCCTGTCTTGTTCCATTTGAAATGTCTATATATTCCGATAACATTCCATTTGTTCTAATTTTTGCGCCGTGAGTTGGAATACAGTGCGACAATCCTGCCAAGCATTTTTGGACCCATCCCTATCTGCACTAATGTTTCCTCCAGGAACTGCCATCCCACCCTATCAAACACTTTTTCAGCGTCAATAGATGGTAGACAGGTCGGGATGGCAGCCCTCTGTGCATATTCTACCAACATACAAGTTTTCATAATATTATCCCTTGTTTCTTGCCCTTTTATAAAGCCAATTCCAGAAAGAACAAAAAATAGGAAAACAAAAGAAATTTCAGAGGGATACTTTAGACTTTGAAACTGGCAATATATTAGATCTAGAGAAAAAGAGAGGGAGAAGTATGTCCTGCAGTAGATCAAATAAACAGAGTGGTAGAACTAACAGTCAAGAAGGAAACAATAATAATAAAAAAGTTACTTTTTTAGAGAAGACAGATGGGATGGAGAACCCCCCTGGGGGGGAAGGGTATAGAAAGAAAAAACGAAGGCGAAAGAGAAACCGGAAAAGAAGCATCACACGGAATACAGGATCAGAATATATCCAAGATGGGGAGCTCTACTTCAAAGGAGGGAAGGATAACAAGGAGTGTACAGAAACAAACATATATGTTATCAACTTAACAGAACACACTTTGAACACTAATCACCTATCCGTACTGAGTAAAGGCTTGGGTTTTTCGCCCTGCAACAAAGGAAATTCTTTTGAAATCTATAAGGACATATGTTTATTTTTGAGAAGAGTTAATTTCAAGTTGATGTTTTATGGAAAAAACATGGATATAAAAGATGAAACTGAATTGAATGCACTTATGGAGATCGATGACTTACAACTTATTGATTACCTTGAAGGAAACACCTGGATAGACTCCACATTATTGGATCTACCACCTAAGTCAGGATTGGTCAATAAATCACAACGCTTTCCGAGTCTCTCTAACAACAAATACTTACAAATGTTTTTAGAAGCAGCATCTGAGGACATAAGAACTATAAAATGGGACAAAATAGAACCTATTATGGATAATTTGACAACTGAAGAAAGGAAAGCCTTACATGAATTAAAAAAGTTACCAAACTGTGTAATCAAACCCAGTGATAAAGGGGGAAACGTTGTCTTATGGAATGAAACGGATTACTTGGAAGAAATCTATAGACAACTTGAAAATCCAGAATGCTATGAAAGATGGCCTATGAATCCGTTCCCAGACTTAGTAAAGGAAATCAACTATCGTTTGATTAGAGCTCAGGAGGTAGGATTATTGACTCAAAAATAATTTATCTTTCTCAAAGTAATTAATTTTAATACACCTACTTTTTATATTACACCCAAAGTGCATAAGAACCTAAAAAAAAAAACCCGGTTGGCCGATTGTATCGGGAATGGGGGGTCCCCTTGAAAGAATTGGGAAATATATAGATAAAAGAATCAACAAAGAGTTACCTTCATATGTGCAGGATTCCGCCGATATCCTGAGAAAATTGGAAAACCTGCAAATACCAGAAAATTCACTACTAGCAGGAATAGATGTGGAATCGCTCTACTCATCCATTCCTCATCAAATAGGGTTACAAGCAGTATCCCAATGGTTGGACGCTAGGCATCCCCTAGCGGGCCCCCATAATGAATTTCTATTGGAACTACTCAAGCTGGTTTTGAACAACAATTTTTTTATTTTTGATAACAAATATTACCAGGCAAAAACGGGGCGTAGCGATGGGGGCATCATGTGCCCCCTCATACGCCTGCCTACATCTTGGATGGTGGGAAAAAGAGGATGTATATAGCCATCCTGCCTTCCAAGAACATGTAGCTCTATGGGTACACTTTATCGATGATGTCCTGGTGGTGTGGAAAGGTACTACAATACAATTTGAATCATTTATAGAACTCAACAATAATACAAGAAATATATTTCTCGCATACAAAGTGGACAAGGATAAAATCGAGTTTTTAGACCTGATTCGAAAAGAAAATACTATGATTGTAACCAATACCTTTAGAAAACCAACTGCAGGAAACACTCTCCTCCATGGCCTCTAATTAGAGGAATTCCCACGGGCCAATTTATCAGGATTCAGAGAAATTGTTCTAATATAAAAGATTTCCATAAAGAAAGTAAAGATCTGAGTCAAAGGTTTAAACAGAGAGGGTACCCCAACTCAATAATTAGACAAGCAAAAACCAAGGCATGGAAGAAAAGAAGGGAAATCATTCTAGGTCTAGAAGTTGATGAGGAAAAAGAAAAAAGAAATAAAAAGAATGTGGACAATATAGGTGTAGTAACCACGTATGGCACTCATTGGGAATATCTTAAAAATATATTGGGCAAACACTGGCATCTCCTTATGCTAGATAGCAAACTGAAGGAAATCTTAGGTCCTTGTCCTAGGATAATAGCAAAACGAGCACCAACAATAGGAGATGCCTTAGTGCATAGCGAATACATCAGAGTGGATAATAAAATTTCCACATTTCTGTCTACTGTGAACAGTCAGGGCATGCACCCATGTGGGCATTGCACCGTATGCAAATTTGTAAAGAAATCGGATACCTTTAGTGACTCTGCTGGGAAAAATGTATATAAACTATAAAACCCTTTGTTAATTGTTCAACAACCTACATCATATACCAAATAATTTGCCCTTGTGGGAAAATATATGTAGGAAAAACCATAAGGGAATTCCGCAAAAGAATTGGGGAACATATATCCAGCATTGTCACCAAAGACAACACATCACCAGTAGCGATCCACTTTAGGGATAAACATGAGGTGAGGCCGGCTGGCTTAAAATGCATGATTATCCATAAACTAAAATTATCCAATAGACGAGGAGATTGGGACAGGATTTTGCTACAGGAAGAAGCAAAATGGATTTTTCTTTTGAATTCCATGATGCCAAAGGGGTTAAATAGCGATTTGTCCTTACAATGCTTTTTGTAATGTAATAACTCCCCATAATGTGATGCCGGCCCCCGCCCCCGGGGGGGCTTTTTAGAAAAGAATGTCACTTTATTAGGACTGCCCTTGAATTTGATGAGTAGTTGAAAATAAACTGGGATCTAACTTAGCAAAACCTTACTTACTTCTCCTTCTCCTTCTCCTTCTCTCCCTCTTCCTATTTTCCCCTGCCTTCCTCTCTTTATGTATACCTACTCGATATCTGTTTGAGATATCCAGTGGAGTCAGCAATAGATCGATCTATAAATATAATAGGATGTACATGGTAGCATATTATGATTAATAAATTACTTGATGTTAGTGAAACTATTAAATGGCCGATCTATAAGAAAAATATTGGATATGTGTAGTGACATCTTAGATCGCTACTCATCAAATGCAAGGGTGGAATGAGAATTGGGATACATGTCGCTTTACCTGATGATAATTTACTTTTTGTAAATATTTGTTTGTCCTTAATAATAAATAATATATAATAATAAAAAATATACCCACCCCATGAGGAGGGATAGTATAGATTCCAGTTCAGAGGTATAGTAACTGAACTGATTGGAAATTGGACAGGCGATATGTACCCCAACCCTTATCCTTTCCCAAAAAACATGTATAGTTATTCCACTGACTAGGTATACAAATAAGTCGGTTAATATAGGTATATTTAATCATCTGTATAAAGGACTAGTTCCACTATAGATGTAGTGATATATTCTATCTATACCTATGGGACAATACTTAAATCCGATATAACATCATTTCATATTAATACTCTAGTAATCACAGGGGTATGTATGTGTATATATCTGCACATATATTTGGATATGTTTTTTCTGGATTCTTCCGCTTTCTTGCGGAGCAGCACACCACTGCATATGTTTTTAACCTTTTTTAATATAGTCACAATAGGGTGTAATAATAGGGTATGTAACACCTGCTAATCATTCCCAATTATAAGTAGGTTGTGGCTGTGTATTTAAATTGGTGACTACCGACCAATCCCTTAGTTCTGACAAAGTTCCGGGAGATCGGAACCAAACATGTCAACTGTTGGGGTGAACACCCCCTCCCGATACCTACCCAAGTAATCTACATCCCTGGAAAACGACTTTACAATTGCCCTGTGGAGCACTACCCGAACATATCACTTTGAATTCAAGATCTATATAAATCCTGCAAGCTGAACCTCTGAAGGACCTATATGCGATTTGGAAATAGAGATTGCTATAACAATCAACTTCATCAATTTGATGCACTGCCAATGACTAATGACCAGATTACTGGGGATGTTCACACACAGATCGATCCCATTTGGTGATCTCTGTGAAATCATCTAAACGATTGGAATAAAGCTGAGCTGATTACCCCCGAACACCATCTATTGCTGATCTCAACAAGAACCGTGAGTAAATATACAACTCTGCCGCTTGTACTTT
Organism: Rana muscosa; assembly: GCA_029206835.1. NCBI lineage: Eukaryota > Metazoa > Chordata > Amphibia > Anura > Ranidae > Rana > Rana muscosa. Next base: position 201,301 of record JARGYO010000126.1, on the reverse strand, counting down.
GATTCATATAACCGATGACTAATGACCAGACTACTGGGGATGTTCACACACAGATCGATCCCATTTGGTGATCTCTGTGAAACCATCTAAACAATTGGAATAAAGCTGAGCTGATTACCCCCGAACACCATCTATTGCTGATCTCAACAAGAACCGTGAGTAAATATACAACTCTGCCGCTTGTACTTTGATTCATATAACTATAGGGATATTTACCTGCAGTGTGCAGGAATATCTATTGCGGCTAAAACAGATTTCTTGAGATTACATCTGTAAACATTGGGAAAATAGACCTTTGGTGATATCAACCTTTATAGTTTCAATATCTGGCCAGTTTACCCAGGATTACTTTGGAGATTTTGCCATTTACTTTGGGACTATTCACATATACATATCTCTCCAATAATACAACCAGGTATTAATCATTACGGCAGTATTAGCACTATATCTCTATTTCCCCACAACGACTGGAGCCGACTTCTTTTACTCTAGTCGGGAACATTTTTTTCTCACACATCTTCCATCAATAACCTTTGATTTCTTTTTGGTCCTTCATTGTTCACCAACATATTTTTTTTCGAGTATGTTTAGATACCTCCCCTCCCTTCATGACTGACTAATTTATGATTGATTTGCGGGACTTACTCCTGATCTCCTGGGGTTGGGCTTTTCCAATCTGTGGCAGCGACAATTACCTAATATAGGTGTACGCTGCTAAAGTTTAGGAATCACATATGTGGGAACAATTTTGTCTATAAGGGTAATCTTGGGGTAAATAAGGTTCATATAGGGGGTGTTGTTTCACACAGGGGGAGGGAATGGGAATGGGTTTGCCAGCTACCTAGTCACTGTGCTTCTTCCGGTTTGAATTTTCAGTGATCTGGCGGCTGCATAAATGGGTGTCTGATCTGTGTATTTCAACCTGGGATGATATAGCAATGTGTGTTTTTTAGCCAATTTGACGCCTCACATAGGCTAATAAATATTTTTAGTAAACTCATTTAGGGGTGTGGAGGTCTTTTTGCTTATTTTTTTCTAGTTCTTGATACATGTATATTGACCACACCCCCGTTTATAGTCGGTGAGTACTACTGCTTTCACTGATAGGATTCCCACTTTGGCCTCACCTTTTGCATTTGTGACATGATCAGTGATAATACTATATACTATCACTGTACTAATGACACCGGATGGGAAATGACATCACCAGTGACACCAATACAGAGATCAGTGATAATACTATATACTGTCACTGTACTAATGACACCGGCTGGGAACTGACATCACCAGTGACACAATACAGAGATCAGTGATAATACTATACACTGTCACTGTACTAATGACACCGGCTGGGAACTGACATCACCAGTGACACCAATACAGAGATCAGTGATAATACTGTGACGGATTAGGTAAAATGCCCATTTTCTATGCATCTTTTCTATACTATAAAGACTTTATTTTTCCTGTATATAAACTGCTTTTATATTCCTTGCTCAAAATAGCCGCTCGTAGCACCCCCTCCCATCGAGTTAATTATGTAACTAAAAGATGGCGCCTCCACCAAGGACTACACCCTATCTGATGACGCTCAGATCCTGGAGGAAGTTCACCTTACATGGACACAACCAATCAGAAGCTACGAGTATGTACATAACGTTATGCTAATGACACATTTGCTTACAGAATTAGTCACTCACCTATAAAACCCCCATGAATCCGGAAGCAATAAAGAGAGTATCATCAATCTGAGCGCAGTCTCAGTGTGGTCCTTTTCTCGTGCATGCGCTACATCATATAGGACTAATCAGGACGGGGGCATATACTCACCAGACGATTAGTCTGATCCAAATCGGCTGGCGCCCTAATGTGGGGCCCTGGGTTGTGAACCAACGGGCAGCCAATCGCGAAGGCGCCGAGGTGGACCAACGCGGACGGGCTGGAGACTGATCACCTCCAGAGTACGGTAAGACATACCTTACCAGTACGTGACCCATCTCCATTGTTGGTCTATCTCTGTGTCTGATGTGGCTGCCGGCAGTCACCAGAGACAGGTAATTACTTGCCCGGGGTCTAATTTGTATCGAACCTGTACCTGAGTATCTGCTCACCGGTTTTGTGTTTGTGGAAATGTGCCATCTGGTCTTGGAGAGAGGGGAGAACCTGAGGGGGAGTGCTGTGCAGAGGGTATTGAATTGACACGGGAACCCCTTGTTCACGGCAGCGCGGTGTGCACGTCGTGAGAGAAGGTGTTGAGTGCGCATCATGGGTGGTGACCACGCGGAGACTCTGTGGGGGCCCCTCTTCTCGGAATATATATCTCTCTCTTTGCGGCCGGTTGATAGGTCATGTCCTAAGTGTGTTTGTGGATTTAATGTTTGGCATCCATGAGGGTGGTTGGGGTTTACAAAGAGTTAAGGAGTCAGGATATAGTCAGGGACTACTAGGACGCCACCCTCTGCTGCCCGAAAAACCTGAAGTCTAATGCCACATACACACGATCGTGATTCACAGCGGTGAAAACACCGCCGTGAATCACGACAGGAAAAACGAGGGAACGGCTTGTTCCCCCACACACAGCCGTTTTTCCCGTCATTTTTTCTCTTGGCGAGAAAAACGACCGTGTGTAGGCTCCGCGGCAGTGTTTCCCTATGGGAAAACTGCAGCGGAAAAAAATGACAGGAATAACGACGGGAAAAATTAGAGCATGTTCTAATTTTTCTCGTCGTGATTAATGCCGTTTTTCCCGTCGGGAAAAATGACAAAAAGCCCACAGACGATCGTTTTTCTCGTCCAAAGGAAAAAATTTCATTTTTCCCGACGGGAAAAATGATCGTGTGTATGCAGCATTAGTCTTCCACCTGAACGTTCACTATCCAGTTAAAGGGAAAATAGGAAAGTGGATACAGCAGATAGAAGTAGAGGCTGAGCGGGAGGGGCACCGGTATCGAGAGGTGTCCCTGTCATCAGGAACAGCCAGAAGAGTGTGAGGGGACAGAGAAAGAGCGAGTAAGAAACCTTGGGTTCTTGTTGGGAGGGCCCCAGCAGAGAAGAGACGATGGGACAGAAAACAGTTAAACCAGAAAAGGGAGTTTCAGCATCTGACCTTGTGGCAGAAAGGGAGGGTGTGGACAAAAGTATGTGGGATGACCACGAGGGGAGGCTGGCTACAGCCGGAAGAATGGCGGAAGATAATGAAAGACAAACGAGGCGTTTTGTCAGATAACAACTTACTGAAAACAGCAGAAGCCTGGTATAATGTGGAAAAGGCCGTCCACAGAGATCAATGGATAGAGCAGGAAGTGCAACAGGGGAAACAGACGGTGTATGTGTATCACCAATGCATTGATAAGAGTGAACCATTATGCGTGGTGATTGAAAATAATCAGCTGCCTCCCTATGATGACTGTAACACTTGTCACTCCATTGAGCCCCACCTGCCAGCAAATACCCCATTGCTACCTGTACTCCTGCCCCCAGCCCAACACACTCCTTCTGGTGGCCATCTTAGTACACCAAGTAAAGATGCCGGAAGACTCCCTATGACTCCTTCCAGTGGCAGCCATCTTGGTACACCTAGTCAGAGCACCGGAAGGCCTACAGGCCCTGTAAACCCCCCTCTACCCGGCAGTGAACGGTACTTACTACTTACCTCCCCCAATGATCCAAACCCCATCATGCCTATTGTAATGGGTACCACCGCCCCAGCCGGGGGAGTCCCAGTGCTCGCTGATGCAGCAGCGAGACCAGACGGGAGCCTGCATTCATATCAGAACCCTCCGGCATCCCTATCGGACTCCTTTCCGGCCCTTTTCTATGAGGGGGAGTTGATTACCTGGAACAATCGGCCATTGGCCCACCCAATGCCACGGGCATCAACGGTGGTACCTAGGCCGGTAGCCGATGCACCTGTTATGTATGTCACATTCACCCTATCCCAGGCATCCGCTTTAGTAACCATCCTACGAGACCCAGAAAAACACCCTATGCCTTTCTACCGAAGGTTGGCCCAGATCCAAGAAACCTACTCAGCAGCGTGGAGGAACCTAGTTAGCTTGTGTGAGATAAAGACAGGAGACGCTTACTGGCTAATCATGGAAAAGTGTTTCCAGGATGCAAGGATTGTCAATGACAATACCTTTACTTCAGGTGTGGAGTTCTGTGAACAATTGCGCAGATGGGTGAGGGAAAGACTGGCCGACCAAGCCACTAGTATCCAAGATGTCACCCAAGACAAAACAGTCAGTGGAAAAGTTTTATACTAGGCTGACACAAGTTTTCTCAGATTTGGGATTCACCACCCATAACAAGGCACACAGCCAGATGCTGTCTTCAGCCTTCGTGGCAGGCCTCAAGGAGTCCATAAGAAAAGGCCTCACTATGGCCCGGCGGGAGTATCTTGTGCTGCCCCTAGACATGCTCCTTTTGGTAGCAAAGGGTCTGGAATCCTCTCAGACCACCAAGAAAACCACACCACTTATGGTTGCATAGAACACCCTATACACACCGAGGCCACCACCAACCTGTTTCAACTGTGGGAATCCTGGACATTTCAAAAGGTATTGTAAAGTAGGGATGGGTGAACGGTTCGGCCCGAGCATAAGTTAAGGCCGAAATTTCGTTGTTCGGGAAACAGCCGAAATTTTGGGTCATTCGACCGTTTGTTCGGCCCCCCCGAACCGACCACAATGCATTGCGACGCTGAACAGTGCATTGCAAGCCCTGATTGGCTGAAGCAGTGAAAGCTTCAGCAAATCAGGGCACAAAGCACTGTCAGAGTCATGATTGGACACTGTCATCATGACTTTATCCAATCATGACTCATTCCCGCCCCACAGTATAAAAGTATTCTTTCCATGGCAGCCATTTTCAGTGTGATTTCGGCGTGGAGAGAGATAGAACAGGGCTCTGTTCACTGCTATTAGCTAGTTAGTGTGCTACTGCTATACTGTGCTATTTTGCTTCAATTGTCAGTGTAGAATATTAGTTTAGTGTCAGTCTAGGGATAGTGTGAGTGTAGTGAGGAGGACCAACATTCAGCTTTGCATAGTGTGCAGCTAGAGTAGGGACAGCTCAGATAGTTTTGGTGTAGTGTAGTGAGATCGTGGCATTCATACATACATTAGTGTGGAGTAGGGACAGCTCAGATAGTTTCAGTGTAGTGTAGTGAGACCGTGTCAGTAAACTTGACATTAGTGTATAGCTAGAGTAGGGACAGTTCAGATAGCATCAGTGTAGTGACGGTTGAACACCGTCTATTTGATTGCGTTTACTGCCAGTTTAACGCCATTTACTTCTGTGTGCGTTACTTTCAGTTTAACGCCATATAGTTTTGTGTGCATTACTGCCAGTTTAACGCCATATAGTTTTGCGTGCGTTACTGCCAGTTTAACGGCATATAGTTCTGTGTGCGTTACTGCCAGTTTAACGCCATATACAGGTCCTTCTCAAAAAATTAGCATATTGTGATAAAGTTCATTATTTTCTGTAATGTACTGATAAACATTAGACTTTCATATATTTTAGATTCATTACACACAACTGAAGTAGTTCAAGCCTTTTCTTGTTTTAATATTGATGATTTTGGCATACAGCTCATGAAAACCCAAAATTCCTATCTCAAAAAATTAGCATATTTCATCCGACCAATAAAAGAAAAGTGTTTTTAATACAAAAAAGTCAACCTTCAAATAATTATGTTCAGTTATGCACTCAATACTTGGTTGGGAATCCTTTTGCAGAAATGACTGCTTCAATGCGGCGTGGCATGGAGGCAACCAGCCTGTGGCACTGCTGAGGTGTTATGGAGGCCCAGGATGCTTCGATAGCGGCCTTAAGCTCATCCAGAGTGTTGGGTCTTGCGTCTCTCAACTTTCTCTTCCCAATATCCCACAGATTCTCTATGGGGTTCAGGTCAGGAGAGTTGGCAGGCCAATTGAGCACAGTAATACCATGGTCAGTAAACCATTTACCAGTGGTTTTGGCACTGTGAGCAGGTGCCAGGTCGTGCTGAAAAATGAAATCTTCATCTCCATAAAGCTTTTCAGCAGATGGAAGCATGAAGTGCTCCAAAATCTCCTGATAGCTAGCTGCATTGACCCTGCCCTTGATAAAACACAGTGGACCAACACCAGCAGCTGACATGGCACCCCAGACCATCACTGACTGTGGGTACTTGACACTGGACTTCAGGCATTTTGGCATTTCCCTCTCCCCAGTCTTCCTCCAGACTCTGGCACCTTGATTTCCGAATGACATGCAAAATTTGCTTTCATCCGAAAAAAGTACTTTGGACCACTGAGCAACAGTCCAGTGCTGCTTCTCTGTAGCCCAGGTCAGGCGCTTCTGCCGCTGTTTCTGGTTCAAAAGTGGCTTGACCTGGGGAATGCGGCACCTGTAGCCCATTTCCTGCACACGCCTGTTCACGGTGGCTCTGGATGTTTCTACTCCAGACTCAGTCCACTGCTTCCGCAGGTCCTCCAAGGTCTGGAATCGGTCCTTCTCCACAATCTTCTTCAGGGTCCGGTCACCTCTTCTCGTTGTGCAGCGTTTTCTGCCACACTTTTTCCTTCCCACAGACTTCCCACTGAGGTGCCTTGATACAGCACTCTGGGAACAGCCTATTCGTTCAGAAATTTCTTTCTGTGTCTTACCCTCTTGCTTGAGGGTGTCAATGATGGCCTTCTGGACAGCAGTCAGGTCGGCAGTCTTACCCATGATTGCGGTTTTGAGTAATGAACCAGGCTGGGAGTTTTTAAAAGCCTCAGGAATCTTTTGCAGGTGTTTAGAGTTAATTAGTTGATTCAGATGATTAGGTTAATAGCTTGTTTAGAGAACCTTTTCATGATATGCTAATTTTTTGAGATAGGATTTTTGGGTTGTCATGAGCTGTATGCCAAAATCATCAATATTAAAACAAGAAAAGGCTTGAACTACTTCAGTTGTGTGTAATGAATCTAAAATATATGAAAGTCTAATGTTTATCAGTACATTACAGAAAATAATGAACTTTATCACAATATGCTAATTTTTTGAGAAGGACCTGTAGTTGTGTGTGCGATACTGCAAGTTTAACGCCATATAGTTTTGCGTGCGTTACTGTGACGAACCCTCTGTCCTCAAACAAAACTTGGTCCGCCGTCAATGCTTCCTCTGTTCAGAACCGGCATCATCCAAGACTCTCCAGCCCCCCCAGTCACCAGACAACACCTCAGTGTAGGGTACAAACCACCAGACTACTTTATTAAAGCACATGTTATACAGATCTCACTTCAAAACACTTTCCCCCACCCTTGGAAAACAGGGCGGGATAAACTGTCCAATGACAATGGACACACAGGTCAGGTGTATTTTAACTTCTCATAAGTTAACAGTCTTAGCAGGGGGCTGCTTGAGGAATCCCCCCTCCCTCTTTCCTCACAGCAAGATACTTACACATCCCATAATAGTTGAGGCAGACAGCCACAATAGACAATAGAATACAGTGTTGTGGAAATATTATGAAGATGTATTTAATATGTATTGTCATAGTGTCACCCAGTGTTAGTACTTCCACAACCCGCTCTGAAGAGCTGACTGGGACAGACTGAGGCTTGTTGAATCTCGTCTGGTAGTGGAAACCGTTTTGAGGTTGGAGTGTGATGTTTGCAGCGTGCGGATATGCTCGCCGACGAGGGGCCCTCTGTGCATTAGCACGGACGATCGTTGAGGAGGGGATATGCTCGCTCTGCAACGACATCATTGGTTATAGGCAGATGTGCACTCTTGTCTCGGCGGTGTGTTGATCAGCATTGGTCGAGATTTGTAGCGCGCGCCTGCAGATAGCCTCCCTTCCACAAGCAATAATAGTATAATCTGCATATGCGTTATTCTATGGAATGGCGCAAAAATAGGATTTTTTACTCACCGTAAAATCCTTTTCTCTGAGTCCATGGACCGACACAGCTTCTCTATTGACAAAGTGGGTATTATCCGTTAATTAGGAGTGACTAGGCAGAAAAACTTGTAAAAAGTGTTGCATCACACCTTCTACAGTACCGCCCAGGGGGCGGACCCTCTGGGTATACCCTCTCAGTCTGCATCTTCGCAGATCAGTTCGTCAAAAAGCAGTACAAACTTAAAAGGAGGGGTGGGTGCTGTGTCGGTCCATGGACTCAGAGAAAAGGATTTTACGGTGAGTAAAAAATCCTATTTACTCTTTCGTCCATGGACCGACACAGCTTCTCTATTGACAAAGTGGGACGTCCCAAAGCAGTGTCAGAGAAAAAACGAGGGGTGGTAACAGCATAAAAATAAACTTCACCCCAAACACAAAACAGCACTCCTCCAACGGAGGAGTTCCAACTCTAAACAGCCGCTTGCAAAACCTTGCGGCCAAAAGAGGCATCCGAAGATGCACCTACATCAATTTTGTAGAATTTTGTGAAAGTGTGAGCGGACGACCAAGTCGCCGCTTTACATAATTGGGAAACAGACGCTTGATGTCGGAAAGCCCAAGGAGGCACCTATTGCCCTGGTCGAATGCGCCGTGACAGGAAAGGGGGGCGCCTGACCCTTTAAGGCGTAAGCCTGGATTACTATCTGTCGGATCCACCTAGAGATGGTGGCCGATGAGACTGCTTGGCCCTTCTTGGGACCAGCCACCGAAACAAACAGTGAGTCTGACTTCCGGAACAGGGAAGTAGCAGATAGGTATACTCTCAAAGCTCGGACAACGTCCAAGGAATGCAACGCCGACTCCTTAGGATTCGATGGCTGAGGACACAAGGATGGAAGTACAATGTCTTCGTTGAGATGAAAAGCCGAAACAACTTTCGGAAGAAAGGAAGGCTGCGGCCGCAGCACCACCTTATCCTTGTGGAAAATCAAATAGGGAGCCTTGCAGGACAAGGCTGCCAGCTCAGAGACTCGTCTAACTGACGTAACAGCCACCAAAAAGACCACTTTCTGAGAAAGTGTCAACAGGGGAATATCTCTAATATTCTCAAACGGTGCCTTTTGAAGCACCGAGAGGACCAGGTTCAAGTCCCACGGAGGTAACGGGGGACGGACCGGAGGGGCCACCTGTCGGACCCCCTGCACAAATGTACTCACGAGAGAGTGAGTCGCCAGGGGTCGCTGAAAAAAGACAGCCAGGGCAGATATCTGTCCCTTAAATCGTACTTAGGGCAAGCCCTTGGTCCACCCCATGCTGTAAAAACAGCAGGATTCTGGAAACCAAATAGGTACGCGGATGCCATTTCATTTCCTCACACCTGGAGATGTAGGCCCTCTAAGTGCGGTGATAGACCTTCCTAGAGGACGGTTTTCGAGCACTTCTCATAGTAGAGATTACTGAGTCTGACAGGCCCCGGTCTCTCAGTACCCGGTTCTCAACAGCCATGCCGTTAAAGCCAATGACTGTAAAGCAGGATGGAATATGGGACCTTGCGATAGCAGGTCCTTCCGTAGTGGTAGGCGCCAGGGGACGTCTGCTACCAGGCGTACTAGATCGTCGTACCAAGGACGCTGAGGCCAATCTGGAGCGATTAGGATCATTGGAATTCCCTCTGCCTCCACTCTGCGGAGCAGAAGAGGAAGAAGCCTTAAGGGAGGGAAGGCATAGATTAGCCGATACTGACCACACGATGCTACCAACGCGTCCGTTGCGTCTGCCCATGGGTCTCTTGACCGGGCCACAAATCTCAATACCTTCCGATTGAGTCGGGAAGCCAGAAGATCTACGTCTGGTGTGCCCCATCTTTGGCAGAGGAGTTGGAACACCTCCGGGTGTAAGGACCATTCTCCCTGGTCCAGCATCTGGCGGCTCAGGTAGTCCGCCTGCCAGTTTTCCACACCCGGAATGTACACGGCCGACAGTGCCGGTACGCTCCTCTCTGCCCACTTCAGGATGCGAGCGATCTCCGATGCTGCAGCTGAGCTTCTTGTTCCTCCTAGATGATTGACATATGCCACTGCTGTGGCGTTGTCTGACTGGATCCTGACTGGACGCCCTTGCAGTCTCTGAGACCATTTGAAGAGGCACAGCTTGATCGCCCGGATCTCCAGGACATTGATCAGCAGGAGGGCTTCCTCTGGGGTCCAGCGACCCTGCGCCGACTGGACACCCCAGACTCCCCCCCAACCTGTAAGGCTGGCGTCCGTCGTGATCACTATCCAGTAAACCGGAAGAAATGACTTCCCGGCCATTACAGCCGGTGCTGTCAGCCACCATACCAGGGATCTCCTGACTAGGTGGCTCACTCGGATTTGATAATCCAGAAATGAAGGGCATCTGTTCCATCTGGACAGAACTTCCTTCTGTAACACTCGAGTGTGGTATTGAACATATGGGACCGCCTCGAAGGAGGCTACCATGAGGCCCAACACTCGCATGCAAAAACGGAGTGACGACCAATTCCTGGAAGTCAGCTGCCGTACTGCAGCCCGGAGGGTCTGCAACTTCTCCACAGGGAGGAATACCTTTGCCTCTGAGGAATCCAGAATCAACCCCAGGTACACTAGGCGTTGAGTGGGCACCAATACTGACTTTTGCGTGTTTAGTATCCAACCACAGTCTCGAAGAGTCTGACAGGTAATGGACACGCTTACCTCTAATTCTGAGCTTGAAAGGGCCTTCAGCAGAAGGTCGTATAAGTAGCCTGTGATAGCGATACCCCACTGTCTTAGAAGTGCCAGAATCGGAGCGAGCACCTTGGTGAACGTCCTGGGTGCTGAGGCAAGGCCCAACGGGAGGGCCACAAACTGGTAGTGGTCCTTCCCGATAGAAAATCGCAGAAACCTCTGGTGTCTGGAGTATATGGGGACATGCAGGTATGCGTCCTTGATGTCTAAGGAGGCCAGAAAGTCCCCCGGATGGAGAGCCGTGACTACAGATCGAACCGACTCCATCCGAAAACTTTGTACCTTCACAAAGCAATTGAGGGCTCTGAGATCCAAGCTTGGACGAACCCCCTCCTTCTTCGGCACAATGAACAGATTTGAGTAAAAACCCTGTTCCAGTTCTGGAACTGGAATAACTACCCCGCGTTCCAGTAGACCCTGGACCGCCCCATACAGGGCCTCCCGACGGGTTGGTAGTAGCTGGAGATTGGAGGTGTTGAACCTGTCCGGTGGACAAGAGAGAAACTCTATCTTGTAGCCTGAGGAGATTACTTTGCAAACCCACCTGTCGGAGATTAGTGCTGTCCACTGAGTCGCGAATTTGCAAAGACGTCTCCCCACCCGAGAGCTGGGTGGGGGTGGACCTTCATGCGGACGCAAATTTGTCCGCAGGCTTATTGGGTATGCGGGACCAGGGACGCTTTTGTCCTTGGGCAGGCGCTTTATCGGCCTGGGGTCTTTTCCCTGTCGCCCTAGGGGGACGAAAAAACCACTTGTGTGCAGTAAAGGAGGGCCCTTGCCCTTGGTGTGGCCCCTTACCCTTGCTAATTTGGGGAAGCAAAGTGCTTTTACCTCCTGTGGCATCCTTGATGATGTCATCCAGAGAAGCCCCAAAAAGTCTGTCGCCCTTAAAAGGCAGATCCAACAGGGCTTTCTTGGAAGTCTGGTCCACAGACCAGCCTTTTAGCCAGATCAGGCGGCGTATTGCTACTGCATAAACCGAAGTTTTAGACAGCAGGGGAATAGTATTCATGTCTGACTCGCAGACAAACCTAAGGCCCTGGACCAACAGGTCGGCCAATGTTATCTCATCAGGAGGAGCATCTCGCTCCTTAACCCCTGGAGTAGCAATCTTGCCCATTCAGTAAGTGTGTGAGACACTAGGGCCCCCGCCAATGCCGGGCGTACTGCCGAGCCTACCACTGAGTATAGGTAGCAAGCGAGTGCTTCAGCCTTCTTATCCACAGGGTCCTAGAAAACAGGAGCCCCTTCTACAGGAATTGTGGTGGCTCTATTAAGTCTGGACACCGGAGGGTCCACTATAGGGGGGAGAGGTCCATTTCTTCAGAAAACTCTCCTCAAAAGGGGTACCGTACCGCAAACCTCTTTGGGGCTGTAAAGACCCTCAGTGGGTTCTCCCATTCCTTGTATAAGAGTTTATCAAAAGACACACAAGGGAACACCTTAGCAGTGCGGGCAGGTCTATGAAACCCAAGTGGACCGGAGTCTCTGCTGCTTCTGCAGTATTTTCCAATTTTAGCATATCCCGCACTGCAGTAATAAGGTCAGATACCAAAGCCGTCTCGCGTACTGACCTGGACTTTGAGTCATTCTCACTGTCCGGTCACGGTCTGCAGTCTCTGATGCGTCAGAATCTGGGCCCCGAGCCGTAGCTGGACCTGGTTCTGCACCAGAATTATCCCCAGAAGCTTGCAGGGGATGGGGCGTTTACTACCCCCTGTATTCCCGTGTGCTGCTTCCACCCTGGCAGCAAACACCTCTAGGATTGCAGTCATAGCGTTCATAGACACCTCAGGGGCACCAGCTGCTAAATCTGGTGTTTCAGGGGAGAAGACATCTGTCTCAGATGCCATGCTGACCACACGCTGACACTCACAGGGCTCCAGGCAAGATATCAATAGGCCACCCTCCTGTGCTGCAGAGAGGCCGGGTCACCCAGAGGACTCACCACCCTGGATAGGTACTGCTATGCTGCGCCTGTGATGCTGTCCCCCTGCTGCTGTGTCAGTCTGCTTCTTTTATCAGCACTTCCTGTGTGAATTTTCGCGCCAGTGTAATGCACCCTAGAGGCCGGAGGCTCTCGAAAAATGGTTGCCAAAAACGTCTGTATGGAAGATAATGTGGGCTCTAAGAAAATGGCCGCCGACAGAAGATAGAGGTCAAGCAGCCATAGCCCACAAAAAGATGGCCGCCGAACGGCAATATCTGCATACAGGGTGGACAAACATGGCCGCCGATCAGCTGATAGGGGCCAGTGGGTGTGGCCGAACCACAGGAAGATGGCCGCCGGGCAGTCACAAGAGGCCAAACTTGGCATGGACCACCTCAAAATGGCCGCCGACAGCATGGAGGAGGAAGGACACAAACACAGGTAACAAAAAATTACATTTCATTTAAATGTTAGTTACAGCCAGCCCCGCTCCAGTGGGACCCCCTAGGTGACCCCCAGCACCCAGCAACCTTTAGCTAGAAGCCCAGGGAGGAGGGAAAGGCAGGGAGAGAGGGAAGAAAGGGGCCACAACCACTTACTTGATCTCTCCAGGAATGTCCAGCTAAATCACCCAGCCGAGGCAGGGGAGTTTTACTTACCTATCCTGCATGTATTCTGCTGGAAGACATTCCAAACAGATCGTCCGCGCACGGAAGGTGACTGTTGGCCAGGCATGCTGTGATTGGACCCAGAAGGGACGATCTTATGTTTGCCCTGGAGCATGACGCTCACCGGACAGGCTGCTGCGACTCGGCCGTAAGGTCAGCCGAAGCTGAGCGGTCCGATGCAAGCCTTGGAGCGTAAGCTCACCGGCCAGGCTGCTGCAACTCGGCCGTAAGGTCAGCCGAAGCTGAGCGGTCCGATGCAGGCCCTGGAGCGTAAGCTCACCGGCCACCCGTGGAGCGACGGGCATGTCGTGGAAAACCCAGCACGTAGCTAGGGTTGGCACACGCTCGATGGCCGAAACTGGGGAGACTACAAGGATCGAGGATCCAGCCTGTCACCCAGTCGGCAGTTGATCGAAGATCGCAGGAAACAACAAATGTAGCAAAAAAAAATAAAAAAATATATATATATATCTTTTTTCCCCGGACCAATGGGCCCGAAGGGAGCCATGTCCTACTTGCTAGACAGAAAAAAACTGATCTGCGAAAAGGTGCAGACTGAGAGGGTATACCCAGAGGGTCCACCCCCTGGGCGGTACTGTAGAAGGTGTGATGCAACACTTTTTACAAGTTTTTCTGCCTAGTCACTCCTAATTAACGGATAATACCCACTTTGTCAATAGAGAAGCTGTGTCGGTCCATGGACGAAAGAGTAATAAGGATTCCTATCAGTGGTAATATGAGAGCTTATGAGCGTTTTCAGAGTCAGGGAAAGTGTCCATGTTTTAAAGCAATACTGCTTCGTTTGCTAGGAGCATACACGCTTTCCCTGCCCGGACACGCCCATAATACTTTAGCCATTATTGTATTCACGTATTGTATGTATTTAAATAACCCTGTTGGAAGGGATATCCTTGTATGGTCATTTTCCTGTGTGGAGGGGACATCCTGTGATGTCCCCTCCCATGGAGGAGGTGATTGGCTGCTGCAGCCATTACTTCCTGTTTGTGAGATCTTTTGTGATAATAAAAGTAGCCTGTGAGGGCGTCGGTGGTGCTGGGATGCCGAGATGATAAGAACAGTGTGGTGATGTCTCTTGACTTGAATGAATGGCAAATCGAATGAATGGTGAGTGAATTTTAGTTTAAGAAGCATTATTGCATTGAGATGAAGGGTGTGCTTATTAGCACAAGGAGAAATGGCTGTGTGCTCTGCAAACAGAATAATATCTCCATATCAACAGTCACACCGCAAACCATCACAGCAAATAGTCCAACAGCATGAGACAGCACACATTATATATACATATATACAGCATTGAGTCTGACTAGCACAGATCATAGTGGGGTTCTCATTCACCCTGTGCCCCTATTAGAGACACAGGGTGATTTACACATAAGAGGCGTCTGGGAAGCTGGACAAGGAGCCTCCAGAACTCTCCAGGGCAAGCTGAGCCGCACAAACCCCCGACCCCAAGTCAGTCCTGTCACACATCTCTCTTTTCGGCAGGAGACTAATGCAGGAGGAGACCCCGGACGGGTTGACACCGAAGTAAGTCAGTAGTTCCAGTCCTCCAATGCCAGTATCCACACAGTACCCCAAATAAATTGTCCCAAACAGAGCATTACTTACCCAGCCAACCTCTGCCTCTCTCAGAGAACATACCCACCGCTGGGGAGAGGCCTGGACTGGCCCTTCTCCCTGGAGTCCTTTCAGCTGCTGGAGAGAAGACAGGTTGACTGGGCTCACTCCGTCATGCTGTTTGGGGTCTGGGCCGACTGCCCAGCATCCCTGGAGTATACAAGTGGGGACTGAAGTCTGTTAGAGGAATTATACTCGAAATGTCAGCCATGAAAACGCCATTTTGTACTCTAAGTATGCTAAATACAGCTGTAGTGGGGTGCATTATTTAGGGGAAGTATCTGAGTGGTAGTATGACTCAGACACACTAATTGTTAGGCTTCTTGGACCATTTTTGTCCTTGGGAGATAGTGTTGGTGTGCTGTTCCCTGTGGCCTACAGGTGGCGCTGTTGCCGTGGGCCAGGGTTGAACCACTGATACAGAGCTGTGCCTTTTTTGTCCCCTCTCGGCAGTGGTGACGGCGGGGCGGGGAACCTGCTGTGCCTGTCGGGAGAGGGTATAAAAAGGGGCAGCCATCTTCCAGAGAGGGCGTCGTGACGCTCAGGCACCTTCGGCCTGGGTCGTGCGTGTGTCGCCTCTGGTTGCCCTAGGCCCGGGGGGCCGAGTTCCTGTTCCATCCCGGACACCTTCGGTCTGGAGGGAGGTACTATTTAGGAGGCCCAGAGCTCAGCCCCTTCGGCTGGGTTCCGCCGGGGATTGAGGGCTCCCAGGGTGCCGACTTGTGAGGGGACCCATATCCAGGATCGAGGAGGCCAGGGAGGTGACCCCCTTCTGAAGACCCAGTGCAGAGTCGTGGTGACAGTGGGGGCCTCTGGTAGCTCTCCGGAGGGAGGTTCTTCTCCTTAAAAAGGGCCAAGTTTCTTCAGAAGGAAGTGCATGTTCTGTAGGTCATAGTGGCAGTGACTCTACGCACACTAGGTCAGTGGCAGTGACCAAATAGGGTAAGGCCCTATTCACCAGGTCAGTGGCAGTGACCAACTTCAACAAGTCAGTGGCAGTGACTTTTCATATTCACCCGGTATGTGGCAGAGACCTTGCGTCCAAGCCTGTTCGTGAAAGTAGAACAGTAAGAGAAACCTAAATTGAGTTTGTGCCTGGACCTCCTCCCACCTTATCTGACCTGTGTCTCGTATCAACCTGTCTGCTCTCATAGAGACTATTTGTTATCCGTGGTGAAATAAATATAAAGGTTGGACTTTCAGTTGGTGTGGACAGTTACTTTACTGGGGAGAATTAAGGCTGTGTTTTTTTGCCTTCCTCTGGATCAACTGTGGGTATAGAATTGGGTATATGGGATTGTACGATATTTTGAATTTTATTTTTTAGTTATTTTTTATGGTTGAACTGGATGGACTTTGTCTTTTTTTCAACCTGACTAACTATGTAACTTGCCTCTGGCTAAATGCAGGGGCGAGATCAGCTGGAGAGGATTCTAACACCAGCCGCAGACAAGCCTGAGAAACTAACACCGCTCAACCTCCCCATCCAGGAGGGTGCGGGCTTGTGGTCCGGTGTGCCTCATTCTTTCCTGTGGAGGAGCCAAGTAAAAGAAAAGCAGGTAAAGTCTGGGGTGAGTGCGCTAGACAGCCTAATGCTCAAATATAACCTTGATTATAATTATGCTTAGACTTACATTTTTATGTCTTGTTTTTCTGTATATTTGCAGATGGCTTGGGGACCATCCAAGTCAATATCCTGCATCACCATATTTGAATAGAGAGATAAGATAAGTCTGTAATGGATTTTTCCACTTCTCCAGAATGTTCAGAATTAAAGTAAAGCCGTGTACACAAGAACAGTTTGACCGATGAAAACAGTCCGAAGGACTTTTTTCATCAAACAAACCGAACGTGTATGGGCCCCATCGGTCTTTTTTCCATCGGTGAGAAAAAATAGAACATGTTTTAAATTTATCCGATGGAAAAAAAAAACGATTGCAAATTCCGATCGTCTGTGTGGAACTCCATCGGAGAAAAAACCCACGCATGCTCAGAATCAAGTCGACGCATGCTCAGAAGCATTGAACTTATTTTTTCTCGGCTCGTCGGAGCGTTGTACGTCACGGCGTTTGGGACGGTCGGATTTTTGACTGATGGTGTGTAGGCAAGACTGATGGAAGTCAGCTTCATCGGATTTCCGATGGAAAAATCCATCGGATTAGAATCCATAGGAAATCCGATCGTGTGTACAGGGCTTAAATGTACCCGATTGTATATTCTGACAAGAGAAGGGGGTGTCCAAGGGTCTATATAAGACATATGCCATAATGTTCTTACCAGAAATGATGACCATATAGTCTGCAATGCAATAAACTCTTATCTTAATTCCTGAGGACGGTCTAAGACGGTAATTTGTTCCGTAACAGGGAGACTCGGGTCCTGCCCCAGGGGACATGTATCAATACAAAAAAAGTTTTAAAAATTGAAGTTTTTTCGGGAGCAGTGATTTAAATAATGCTTAAAGTGAAACAATAAAATTGAGATATAAAAAAGTTTAAATATCGTACCTGGGGGTGTCTATAGTATGCCTGTAAAGTAGCGCATGCTTCCTGTGTTTAGAACAGTCCCGCAGCAAAATGACATTTCTAAAGGTAAAAATGTCATTTAAAACTACTCGCGGCTGTAATGAATTGTCGGTCCCTGCAATATAGATAAAAATCATTGAAAAAACCAGCGCCAAAATTTTGTCAAAATGTGGCGTGGGGGTTCCTTCCCTAAAATCCCTTCAGGTCTGTTATGGATTTTGAGGGGAACCCCGGGCCACCCATTTACATCACCGGCTGGCCCCCCCCTTAACTATATAACAGCTGTCATCATGAAAAGGCTGCAGTCGGCTGAACGCCTCCCCTGGAGGCGGAGTTTTTTCATTTTATTTAAAAAAAATATCGGGTCGTCGGCGCTGTGATTGAAGATGGATGGACATCGCCGGACACTGCCTGTAAAAACAATCAAGTGACTGAACACTTCCCGTTATGATTGTTTTTACAGTGCAGGGAATCGTTGGTGGAAAAAAATTATATCTAAATGATGCCTGCAGCTGCACCCATCACCAGATACCCCACTCAAAGCCCAGGATGTCATAGGACATACGGCGTCTGGGAAGTGGTTAAGAAATCCAATAGGGAATGGGAGAGCTAGTATGTAGGGAAAACCAAGCTTGGATTTTGGGGACTAATTTTGCAGACATATTGTCAGTATAAAGAAAAAAGATCCCGGCCTCCCTCTGGGAAGGCACAGTCATGCAGTGCATGGAGACCGCACTCCCAGAGGGAGGTTCCTTCCGCTGGACCACATCCCTTATTACCCAAGGGGGGGGGGGTGACACAAACAAACTACTCCTACAAAGCAAACTGAGGTGGATCTTCCACCTCAAGGCCACCTCACCACAACGAGGCCTTTAACTTTAAACTATTTTTGGGGGGATTTAGGTCGGGGGTCTGCGAATTGGATCTATAGATATGATCTTCCCGATCTTTCACCGACATAAAATCATTTGGTACATTGTATTGATCGTTGTTTTCTCTCATTTTTGTCTGTTATCTGCTATTAGACTGTTTTCTGTTGCCTTGTACACACAACCGGTTTTCTCGGCAGGATAAAAACTGACATTTTTCCCAACGGGATTCCTCTCAAGCCTGCCTTGCATATACACGTTAAGGCCGAATACCGCCCGTCCTAAGCGCGGTGATGTACAACACGTACGACGGGACTATGAAGGGGAAGTGCCATTCAAACGGCGCCACCCTTTGGGCTGCTTTTGCTGATCCTCGTTTTATTAAAAGTTTGTTGAGCGACGATTCGCGCTTTTCAGTCCGTTACAGCATGAGGAATGTGCTATCTCCATTACGAACGCTAGTTTTACCAGAACGAGCGCTCCTGTCTCATACTTGATTCTGAGCATGTGCGTTTTTTTTCCCCTCGGAAAAGCATACACACGACCGGTTTTCCCAGCGAGAAAAAGCCTACCGGGAATCCCGACGGGAAAATGTTCTCTTTTTTTTCCCCGCAGTTTTCCTGACGGGAAAACTGCGATGGAGCATACACACAGCCGGGATTCCCGGCCAAAAGCTCTCATGGCAGTTTTCCTGCCGGGAAAACCAGTCATGTGTACGGGGCATAAGTATCAAGATACTGTTGGAGGAGCTTCTCTCCATTGGCCACCAGGGGGTGCGATTCCCGTGGATTGTGATTTGCAATACCGACTGGACGCTGTGTTATTACACACATTGCCTGCGATTCACTTTTGCCATCTGGGGTCAGGCGGGTGATTCGGAGGCCGTACCCCACTGCCCGGGACATGCGGAGGTCTCATTTTGGGGCACTGGTTTGTGGCCCCACTTGGGACACCTTTGCCCTTCGGAGCCTGCCTGTATGACAGGTTACTTCCTGTTTGCGCTTCACTGTAAAGCACAGGCTGGCGGGCTACAATGCGCATCGGTGGCGCGGTGATGCGTGACCCCGCCCCCTGGGACAGGCTTGTGCCGCATGTCATCGTGCCAAGGGACTCTGTGACAGATCGAGGTTGCCATTGGTTGAGGACCTACGATCTGTCACACTGACCATCAGCTGTTTTGAATTGCACAATGTGCAATTGATTTCGACCAGCCCCACCAGGGGTATATTAGCCCTTCACCCCAGACATCCACAGTGATGCCGTGGTGGTGGTGGGATGACATATTACAGGACACACAGTATGTGAATAGCAAACAAAGTTTTCACTTCTTTTTTAAAATCTTAAACTTACCTTGCTCTGTCTGATCCGCCCCTTTTAGCATACTCATGTCCTCAGACAACAAGGTTTATTTGCTTACATACTCACTTATTTGTACATCTTAATGTCCCAACAGTAATTCTTTTTCATATCATCTGTGTCCCCTTGTCCTTATACAGATAAGCATATACAGTACTCCACTGCAGCACACATCGAGACTCCATTGTTTGTTGGTCAGAACTCTGGCAGGAGCCTGACTGCACAAAGGTGGGATGTGTATATATATATATATATATATATTTATATATCTCTGTACTGATTATAATGCAGCTATCAGATTCAAGTGCCTGCTGTGGTATTAGTATGAGAAAAGCAGCAATTGTCTTCAGTTAGTTTTAGGTGAAAACTGCGCAGAGGACACAGTACACTGAAAATACTTGCAGCTCTCTGCTTGTGGTTTTATTATGAGAACACCACTATAATAGTCACTAACTGTATTCAGGTGAGCTTTAGGTGAACGCTATGCAAAGCACACAGTACACTAAGTGAAACCCTGACTGCAGCTAGCACAATCACCTGCCTGCCTGTCACAGTATAGAGAATAACAGGAATGGATCTAGCTAAACTGAATACAGTGTATAAATATATATACAACACCTAGGATGCATATATATCCTCTACACACTGTACCTGCAGCTAACTGACTCGCCTGCCTGCTCTATCTAACTCAATATAAATTACACTGTCTCTCTCTCTGTGATATGTCTCTCATTTAACAACTTCAACACACTACACAAGGCTGCCAAGCCGGCAGCCTTATATAGTGTGGGGCGTGTACTAAACCCCATGAGCCATAATTGGCCAAAGCCACCCTGGCTTTGGCCAATTACGGCTGTCCGTTTTTTCTGCGCTGTGATTGGCCAAAGCATGCGGGTCACAGTGCATGCTTGGCCAATCATCAGCCAGCAAAGCACTGCGATGACGCGCCACTCGAATTTGGCGCGAACGGCCCATAATGTTCGCAATTCGGCGAACGATCGAACAGCTAATGTTCGAGTCAAGCATGGGTTCGACTCGAACACGAAGCTCATCCCTAATCACCACCATTAGTAGTATAAACAAATAAAATAAATAAAAATTCCAATATATTCCATAGTTTGTAGACATTATAACTTTCACACAAACCAGTCAATATAAAACTTATTGGGATTTTTTTACCAAAGACATGGAGCAGAATACATTTTGGCCAAAATGAATGAAGAAATTCGATTTTTTTTATTTTTCTGTTGGATGTTTTATAGCGGAAAGTAAAAATATTGTTTGTTTTTAAATTTTAGTTTTTTTGTTGTTTATATAATAAAAAATAAAAGAACGCAGAGGTGATCAAAAAACATCTAAATAAATCTCTATTGGTGTGAAACAATAATATAAATGTCATTTGTGTACAGCGTCACATGACTGAGCAATTACCAGGTAAAGTAGCGCAGTGTTAAATAGCAAACAATGGCCTGGGCTGGTCATGAAGAGAGGGGGGTAAAACCTTCCCAAGGCTAAACTGGGTAAAGAATATATAAGTCCAACATTTCCTCTTCCTGATCTGTGTCTGCTGTCCCATGTACTGGTATGAAGAAGTCTCCTGTTCTCTTTGTATTGCTTCCTTTGTGTGACATCCCTGGTGATGCTGCCAATCCCTCTACTTTCCGGATAAGAACAGACCACACTAGGCAGGAGAGCACAACATGGTCAGTTTGCTGGCTGTGCTGAGCTTGGAAGTCAACCTGCTCTCCTCCAATGATCAAACTTACAACCTCCCCCTGCACAGCCATTCACTGGGAAGACCGGTGTGTTGCTGTTTCTCCTATCCCAACTCTTATGCAGCTGAGAACAGAGGGAATGTGATCACTTATAAAAAAGGGGAGAAAAGTACTTATAATATATTTTATATCTATACACAAATGTTTTGCCTGTCATTTCTATTTTATACTGAATGGGTTGTATTACAAGGTGAGGCTTCCATACACTTTACCTTCTATCCCCCAATATCTGCTGTACTGATAAGTGTATGAGTATGATCTCAGGTATTAGTATGAAATCATGTCTGACGGAGCAAACTGAGGGCTCTACTTATAGGAAATTCATTCAGCTGTTACACATAATGCTAGAATATAACACAGTGATTTCCTATGATTGTCGGCTCCATCTAGTGGCCATAAAACTGTATTTTTCATTAAATACCTCAATCAGTAAAAATAGCACAATAACGCTTTATGGCCACTAGATGGAGCCAAGGAAATCAGAGTATGAAATAAAATACATCCAATATTCATCATGGCCGCTCACATTCATTCAACTATTTTTATTTTATACAGACCTCTAAGTGTTTGTGAAATCTTCACCCCAAAATGTACTCAGCCAATGAGAGGTAATGACTCCATTTTTATTTTTCTACTGCTATCAATGGCCAACACAGTACAACACTTCATCCATGTCTTTGGTGATCTCTGATCTCCTTATCAACTGTTTCTTACATGATGAAGATCAGCCATGGAGTATATCTGAGGTGTATATCAGGGTGTGCTTCTTCCCCACATGAGAGCAACATTCATATACAAGACATTTCCCACACTCAAGGCACTAATACACCTCGAGGGTTGTGTGAGATCCCTGATGTACAGGAAGACAGGACTTCAGTGAGGAACAATTCCCTCACTCAGGACAGGAATACGGCTTCTCCCCCGTGTGAGATCTCTGATGTCTGGAAAGACTGGACTCTACTGAAAAACATTTCCCGCACTCAGGACAGGAATACGGCTTCTCCCCCGTGTGAGATCTCTGATGTCTGTAAAGACTGGATATCTGTGAAAAACATTTCCCGCACTCAGGACAGTAATTCGGCTTCGCCCCCGTGTGAGATCTGATGTCTGGAAAGATGGGACTTCTGTGAATAACTTTTCCCACACTCAGGACAGGAATACGGCTTCTCCCCCGTGTGAGATCTCTGATGTTTGTAAATACTAGACTTATCTGAAAAACATTTCCCGCACTCAGGACAGGAATACGGCTTCTCCCCCGTGTGAGATCTCTGATGTTTGTAAAGATTGGACTTCACTGAAAAACATTTCCGGCACTCAGGACAGGAATACGGCTTCTCCCCTGTGTGAGATCTCTGATGTTTGTCAAGATCGGACTTCTGAGAAAAACATCTCCCGCACTCAGGACAGGAATACTGCATCTGCATTGTTTGAAATCGCTCATGTGTGGAAAGAATTGCCTTCCATGAAAGACAATATGGCTTCTCTCCTGTGTGAGTTCTCTGATGTCTGTAAAGATGGGACTTCTCTGAAAAACATTTCCCACACTCAGGACAAAAATACGGTTTCTCCCCCGTGTGAGATCTTTTATGCCTATTAAGATTGAATTTAGAATGGAAACATTTCCCGCACTCAGAACAAGAAAATCTCTTCTCTGTTGGAAGGACGGCACCGTCCCGCACAGTCTGAGGTTCCTCAGGATAAGAGGAATACGATGGTCCGGCACCGTCCCGCACAGTCTGAGGTTCCTCAGGATAAGAGGAATACGATGGTCCGGCACCGTCCCGCACAGTCTGAGGTTCCTCAGGATAAGAGGAATACGATGGTCCATCTACACTGTGGGGTGCCGGATGGACATTTGAGGTAGTCGGGTTTTCTCCTGGACTATACTGTGTGATGTCCTCATCTTCTACTTTACAGTCTGGAGACAAAGTCAGACAATCCTCTGAGGTTTTCCTCATCTCCCGTCCATCTACTAAAATAGAAATACAAAGATTATTACTAGACATGAGCTGATTGGTTCCCCTAAACCAGGACTCCGCCCACATCAGGCAGCTTTGTCTCTGAGGATCTTACAATTCCCCCCTCAAGGTAACTAGTAAATGGGTCCTCTGATCTCCTACCAGATCATTTCTTTATTCATGGACCTTAGTCAGAGAGTGAGGAAACAACGAGAACTGTCTTTTATAGGAGTGACAGTGATGAGGGGATTATAGGACAAGTGTCCCCACCCCCTCTATCACTCATTGCCATTTTCCCAACACAAGAAGTCCTGCACTCCCTTATTTAGTCCATGATTTAGTCATGAATAACAGTGGGGCTGAGCCCCACCAGAGGTCAGAGAGTGAGGATGGGGGAAGAACAACCAAGATGAAGACTGGGCTGATCCTGAAGACCTCCATCATTGGGTTATTGACTCCTCCCCCTCATTACCACTTTCTGTTTAAGGTTCCAAAGTTGAAGGATCTTATCACATTATTATCACCATGTAAAAGTCTATATGTAAATGTACAACATAGTGCATACGTAAGGAGTATGTAAAGTACAACATAGAGTATATTGTGCAGGGGTCAGGAGTATGTAATGTACAATATAGTGTATAAAGTGCAGGGGTCAGGAGTATGTAATAGGGCTGAGCCCGATGTTCGAGTCAGCCCCCCCTCCTGAACATTACCAGGCCACATGCCCTCAACATTTGTCCCCCTAAAGCACCTTGTCCCCATGTTGATGGGCACAAGGGCCTCATCCCCACAACCCTTGCCCGATGGTTGTGGGGGTCTGTGGGCGGGGGACTTATCTTAATCTGGAAGCCCCCTTTAACAAGGGGACCATCCCTCCCCTATGTGAATGGGTATCGGGTACACTGTACCCCTACTCATTCATCAAATAAGTGTCAAAAAAATAAAAACAACAGGAGATTTGGACAATTCCTTTATTTAAAAAAAAAAAAAGCGCCTCGCACTGTTAATCCATCATCAATCACGGCGTCTGATGGTCCTGAAAAATATAAAAAAAAACTCTGCCTCCCCGTGGCGGCCGTCTTTTTGCTTTGACAGCTGTTATATAGGCAAGGGCGGGGCCACCCGGTGACGTAAATGGGTGACCCCTCCCCACTCTCACGTCACAAATTACTAGAGATCTTGCAAGACCCAAACATGGGGCAGAAGACCCAAGATACATACCCCAGGTGCCTAGGCTAATGCCTATGGTGAATATCAACATTTTGCTGCCAGCTGAACCCCAGAATCTCCATGAATCCAGTCTAGAGACATAAATTGTGTCTGCAGCACAGAGAAGGAAGATTATCCGAGAGAAATACAGGAATACAGGACGGGGAACACAGCTCAGGAAAGTGACCAGGGGATTACAGGCTGATATCACCCAGTCCCCGCCCTACTCTGGACCAATCAGTGAGCAGTATGGGTGGAGGAATGTATTTAGTGTTAATGACCCACCTGTGCTGATCTCTGTAGGAGTGTCCTCCTCTATAATTGTCCCCGCTATTCCATCCTCCTCCATAGACTGCTGATCATCCCTCACATACCTCTCTTCTTCTTCTGCTTTAACCTCAAATTCTATATTGATTGGATCTCCACTCTAAATCAAGAAAATGAGAGAGAATATCATCTGTAAGATATAAGCTTTATTATTAGAGATAGTGAGAAACATATTCCAGAGGGTAGTATTATTAGGGACATTAGTGGTAGGGTAACCAAAAGCACATCTGGGAACACCCAAGAGGATAGTATGCGACCGGTCAAAATATATTAATGCATTAAAGTGTCTGTTCACCAATGCCAGAAGTCTACCAAGCAAAATAGGTGAGTTGGAAGCTCTGGTGCATGGGGAGAGCTAAGATGTAATTGGTATTGCTGAAACTTGGCTTCATTCCTCACATGACTGGGCTATTAATATTCCTGGCTATGCACTCTTTCGAAGAGACAGGGTAAAAAGGAAAGGTGGAGGGGTCTGTCTCTATGTGAGAAGTGATCTCAAAGCGAGTGTGAAAGAGGACCTGGTGGATGGAGAGTGTGATGAGTCTGAAGCATTATGGGTGGAACTGCATACAGATGTGCGTAGTTCAAAGTTAATCATTGGAGTTTGTTATAGACCACCCAATGTTAATGAGGAGGTGGGGACTCAGCTCCTTGCACAGATGGAAAGGGCTGCAAGGGCTGGGACGGTGATAATAATGGGGGATTTTAACTACCCAGAAATTGACTGGAGTAATGGCACTGCTGGGACAGTTAAAGGGCAAAAATGTATAAACCTATTGCAGGACAATTTTATGGTCCAGTTTATTGAGGCCCCAACTAGGAATGATGCTCTGTTGGACCTGGTAATCTCAAACCATGCAGAGCGTATTACTAATGTTCAGATAAAGGAACACCTGGGTAGCAGTGACCATAACATGATTTCATTTGATGTTAGCTGTAAGCAAAAATCACATACGGGAAAGATAAAAACACTTAATTTCAAGAGAGAAAATTTTCCAAGGATGAGGGCTGCTCTCCAGGACTTAGACTGGGAGGGAATATTGGCATCATCGGGCACAGAACAGAAATGGGAATTCTTCAAAAAGACTGTTTGTGAACTCACTGCAAAGTATATTCCCATGGGCAATAAGTTTAAAAGGCTAAAAATAAAACCTATGTGGCTCACTGCCAAAGTTAAAAAAGCTATAAACTATAAGAAAAGAGCTTTTAAAAAATATAAAAATGAGGGAACACTAGTGTCATTTAAATGTTACAAAGAATATAACAGGATATGTAAAAAGGAAATCAAGGATGCAAAAATTCAAAACGAACGACAGATTGCAAAAGATAGTAGGACAAACCCCAAAAATGTCTTCAAATATATTAATAGTAAAAAGGTCAAGTCTGAGCATGTAGGCCCTTTACAAAATAATCTAGAGTGGGTGACTGGGGACAAAGAGAAGGCTAATTTATTAAATACTTTCTTCAGTTCTGTGTATACAAAGGAGCATGGGGGAGATCATGTCCAAAATGGGGGTGGTAGTGACACAGCCCCAAATCCACAATGGCTCAAAAGTGATATGGTCCAGAAATATTTAGACAGAATAAAGGTGCATAAAGCACCTGGACCAGATGGCATACACCCACGGATCCTAAAAGAATTGAGCTCTGTAATATCAAAGCCATTGTATTTAATTTTTAGGGACTCATTAATGACAGGTAGAGTACCACTGGATTGGCGCAGGGCCAATGTGGTGCCGATATTTAAAAAGGGAACAAAGTCTTTACCAAGTAACTATAGACCTGTTAGTTTAACTTCCATAGTTGGGAAGATACTGGAGAGATTAATAAAAGACACATAGATGAGTTCTTGCTGGAAAAAACTATTTTAAGCAACAGACAGCATGGATTCATGAAAAAGAGAAGTTGTCAGACAAACCTGATTTCTTTTTATGAAGAGGTAAGTAAAACCCTGGACAGAGGGGTGGCGGTGGACGTGGTATACTTGGAGAGAGGGGTGGCGGTGGACGTGGTATACTTGGACAGAGGGGTGGCTGTGGACGTGGTATACTTGGATAGAGGGGTGGCGTGGGACGTGGTATACTTTGACAGAGGGGTGGCGGTGGATGTGGTATACTTGGACAGAGGGGTGGCGGTGGACGTGGTATACTTGGACAGAGGGGTGGCGGTGGACGTGGTATACTTGGACAGAGGGGTGGCGGTGGACGTGGTATACTTGGATAGAGGGGTGGCTGTGGACGTGGTATACTTGGACAGAGGGGTGGCTGTGGACGTGGTATACTTGGACAGAGGGGTGGCGGTGGACGTGGTATACTTGGATAGAGGGGTGGCTGTGGACGTGGTATACTTGGACAGAGGGGTGGCTGTGGACGTGGTATACTTGGACAGAGGGGTGGCTGTAGACATGGTATACTTGGACAGAGGGGTGGCGGTGGACGTGGTATACTTGGATAGAGGGGTGGCGTGGGACGTGGTATACTTGGACAGAGGGGTGGCTGTAGACATGGTATACTTGGACAGAGGGGTGGCTGTGGTATACTTGGACAGAGGGGTGGCGGTGGACGTGGTATACTTGGACAGAGGGGTGGCTGTGGATGTGGTATACTTGGACAGAGGGGTGGTGGTGGACGTGGTATACTTGGACAGAGGGGTGGCGGTGGACGTGGTATACTTGGACAGAGGGGTGGCGGTGGACGTGGTATACTTGGACAGAGGGGTGGCTGTGGACGTGGTATACTTGGACAGAGGGGTGGCTGTGGACGTGGTATACTTGGACAGAAGGTGGCTGTGGACGTGGTATACTTGGACAGAGGGGTGGCTGTGGACGTGGTATACTTGGATAGAGGGGTGGCGTGGGACGTGGTATACTTGGACAGAGGGGTGGCTGTGGGACGTGGTATACTTGGACAGAGGGGTGGCTGTGGATGTGGTATACTTGGACAGAGGGGTGGCAGTGGACGTGGTATACTTGGACAGAGGGGTGGCGGTGGACGTCGTATACTTGGATAGAGGGGTGGCTGTGGACGTGGTATACTTGGACAGAGGGGTGGCTGTGGACGTGGTATACTTGGACAGAGGGGTGGCTATAGACATGGTATACTTGGACAGAGGGGTGGCGGTGGACGTGGTATACTTGGACAGAGGGGTGGCGGTGGACGTGGTATACTTGGACAGAGGGGTGGCTGTGGACGTGGTATACTTGGACAGAGGGGTGGCTGTGGACGTGGTATACTTGGACAGAAGGTGGCTGTGGACGTGGTATACTTGGACAGAGGGGTGGCTGTGGACGTGGTATACTTGGATAGAGGGGTGGCGTGGGACGTGGTATACTTGGACAGAGGGGTGGCTGTGGGACGTGGTATACTTGGACAGAGGGGTGGCTGTGGATGTGGTATACTTGGACAGAGGGGTGGCGGTGGACGTCGTATACTTGGATAGAGGGGTGGCTGTGGACGTGGTATACTTGGACAGAGGGGTGGCTGTGGACGTGGTATACTTGGACAGAGGGGTGGCTATAGACATGGTATACTTGGACAGAGGGGTGGCGGTGGACGTGGTATACTTGGACAGAGGGGTGGCTGTGGATGTGGTATACTTGGACAGAGGGGTGGTGGTGGACGTGGTATACTTGGACAGAGGGGTGGCTGTGGACGTGGTATACTTGGACAGAGGGGTGGCTATAGACATGGTATACTTGGACAGAGGGGTGGCGGTGGACGTGGTATACTTGGACAGAGGGGTGGCTGTGGATGTGGTATACTTGGACAGAGGGGTGGTGGTGGACGTGGTATACTTGGACAGAGGGGTGGCGGTGGACGTGGTATACTTGGACAGAGGGGTGGCTGTGGACGTGGTATACTTGGACAGAGGGGTGGCGGTGGACGTGGTATACTTGGACAGAGGGGTGGCTGTGGACGTGGTATACTTGGACAGAGGGGTGGCGGTGGACGTGGTATACTTGGAGAGAGGGGTGGCGGTGGGCGTGGTATACTTGAACTTTGCAAAAGCGTTGGATACAGTTCCGCACACACGGCTCATATGTAAGGTAAAGTCTACAGGATTGGAAATATCAGTTTGTAAATGGATAGAAAACTGGCTAAAAGACAGAATTCAGAGAGTCGTGGTTAATGATTCTTACTCTGAATGGTCCAAGGTTATCAGTGGTGTACCCCAAGGTTCAGTGTTATCAGTGGTGTACCCCAAGGTTCAGTGCTGGGACCCTTACTTTTTAATATCTTTATAAATAATATTGGGTCTGAGATGAAAAGTAACATTTCTGTCTTTGCAGATGACACTAAGCTATGCAGGGGAATAACGTCCTTACAGGAAGTCTCCAATTTACAAGCCGACCTCAATGCTTCTGTCTAATTGGGCGACTATGTGGCAGATGAGGTTTAATGTTGATAAATGTAAAGTTCTGCACTTCGGGGCTAAGAATATGAATGCATCATACATACTAGGGGGAGTACAACTGGGGGGATCCGTAGTGGAGAAGGATCTGGGGGGGATCCGTAGTGGAGAAGGATCTGGGGGGGATCCGTAGTGGAGAAGGATCTGGGGGGGATCCGTAGTGGAGAAGGATCTGGGGGGGATCCGTAGTGGAGAAGGATCTGGGGGGGATCCGTAGTGGAGAAGGATCTGGGGGGGATCCGTAGTGGAGAAGGATCTGGAGGGATCCGTAGTGGAGAAGGATCTGGAGGGATCCGTAGTGGAGAAGGATCTGGGGGGATCCGTAGTGGAGAAGGATCTGGGGGGGATCCGTAGTGGAGAAGGATCTGGGGGGGATTCGTAGTGGAGGAGGATCTGGGGGGGATTCGTAGTGGAGGAGGATCTGGGGGGATCCATAGTGGAGAAGGATCTGGGGGGATCCGTAGTGGAGAAGGATCTGGGGGGGATCCGTAGTGGAGAAGGATCTGGGGGGGATCCGTAGTGGAGAAGGATCTGGGGGGGATCCGTAGTGGAGAAGGATCTGGGGGGGATCCGTAGTGGAGAAGGATCTGGGGGGATCCGTAGTGGAGAAGGATCTGGAGGGATCCGTAGTGGAGAAGGATCTGGAGGGATCCGTAGTGGAGAAGGATCTGGGGGGATCCGTAGTGGAGAAGGATCTGGGGGGATCCGTAGTGGAGAAGGATCTGGGGGGGATCCGTAGTGGAGAAGGATCTGGGGGGGATCCGTAGTGGAGAAGGATCTGGGGGTATCCGTAGTGGAGAAGGATCTGCGGGGATCCGTAGTGGAGAAGGATCTGGGGGGATCCGTAGTGGAGAAGGATCTGGGGGGATCCGTAGTGGAGAAGGATCTGGGGGGGATCCGTAGTGGAGAAGGATCTGGGGGGGATCCGTAGTGGAGAAGGATCTGGGGGGGATCCGTAGTGGAGAAGGATCTGGGGGGGGATCCGTAGTGGAGAAGGATCTGGGGGGGATCCGTAGTGGAGAAGGATCTGGGGGGGATCCGTAGTGGAGAAGGATCTGGGGGGATCTGTAGTGGAGAAGGATCTGGGGGGATCCGTAGTGGAGGAGAATCTGGGGGTTTTGGTAGATCATAAGCTCAATAATGACATGCAATGCCAAGCTGCGGTCTCCAAAGCGAGGAAAGTCCTTTCTTGTATATGAGAGGTATGGTCTCCAGAGAGAGAGACATCATCTGTACAAATCATTAGTAAGACCTCATCTGGAATATGCAGTTCAGTTTTGGGCCCCAGTTTTCAAAAAGGATATCGGGAAACTGGAGAAAGTGCAGAGAAGGGCAACCAAACTGATAAGAGGCATGGAGGAGCTCAGCTATGAGGAAAGATTAGAGGAACTGAATTTATTCACTCTTGAGAAGAGGAGAATAATAGGATTTTTATAACAGCTTACCTGTAAAATCCTTTTCTTGGAGTACATCACGGGACACAGAGCGACATAGTCATTACTAATGGGTTATATAGATACCGTCAGGTGCTGGCACTGGCAACTTCCAAAACCGGAAGTACCCTCCCCTATATAAGCCCCTCCCATCCGGGAGCACCTCAGTTTTGTAGCAAAGCAATAAGTGTCCCCAAAGAGGGGCGGGAGCTCTGTGTCCCGTGATGTACTCCAAGAAAAGGATTTTACAGGTAAGCTGTTATAAAAATCCTATTTTCTTTCTCGTACATCACGGGACACAGAGCGACTTAGTCATTACTAATGGGATGTCCTAAAGCAATGCCAAATGAGGGGGGGGATACACCATATATAAGCTGAGCGCTATCAGACATGAGGATCTTTTGCGGCCTGCAACACACTGCGCCCAAAGGCGACATCCTCCTGACTTCTAACGTCCACCTGGTAGAACCTAGTAAACGTGTGTACTGAAGACCATGTTGCGGCCTTACAGATTTGAGCCAGGGAGGCCTGGTGATGCACTGCCCATGAAGTTCCAACTGCTCTCGTGGAGTGCGCCCTAACTTTGAACGGAGGCGGTCTACTTCTCAAGCCATAGGCTTGTATTATGACCTGTCGAATCCACTTGGCTAAAGTAGATTTTGACGCTGCCTGACCCTTTCTGGGGCCTTCCGGCAGAATAAACAAAGTATCCGTTCTGCGAATCTGAGCAGTGGCTTTTAGATAAGCTTTAACTGCTCTTACTACATCCAAAGAATGCAATAACTTTTCCTCTACCGAAGTAGGTTTGGGGAAAAAAGAAGGAAGAACCACATCTTGGTTCAAATGAAAACTCGATACCACCTTAGGAAGAAAGGCTGGATGAGGACGTAACACTACTCTGTCCTTATGGATAACCAGATATGGCTCCTTACAGGACATAGCTGCTAATTCCGATACTCTTTTAGCCGAACAAATGGCTACTAGAAAAATCAATTTCCTGGTGAGAAGCACCAAGGAAATATGCTGTAGTGGTTCAAATGGTTGTTTCTGTAGAACCGACAAAACCAAGTTTAGATCCCATGGACATATGGGAATATTAACCGGAGGACTAATACGCATCACTCCTTGTATAAAGGCTTTGACTAGTGAATGCGAAGCCAAGGGCCTTTGAAAAAATATTGACAAGGCCGAAATCTGACCCTTGATAGTACTCAAGGCAAGCTTCCTATCTACAGCCCATTGTAGGAAGTCCAGAATCCTACCTATTACGTATTTACGTGGATGCCATTTCCTGGCCTCACACCAGGCGATGTACGCCTTCCAGATTCTATAGTAGATCTGCCTGGATACCGGTTTCCTGGCATTGATCATGGTAGACACCACAGCATTAGAGAGCCCTCTCTTTTTTAGAATGTGGGCTTCAATAGCCAGGCCGTCAAACCTAGGGCTGGTAAGGAAGGGTGGTATATCGGTCCCTGCGAAAGCAGGTCCGGACGATGTGGGAGGGTCCAAGGACTCCCCACAGACATTTTTACAATCTCCGCGTACCATGCTCTTCGGGGCCACGCTGGAGCCACCAGAATCACTGGTTTCTTTTCTACCCTGATTCTGCGGAGTAATCGAGGTAACAATTGTGGCGGTGGGAATGCATATATCAGCTTGAACTGATCCCAAGGGAACACTAGGGCATCCGAGCCGCAAGCTAGGGGATCCCTTGTCCAAGAGACAAACCTGTCCACCTTTGCGTTGAATCTGGATGCTAGCAGATCTACATCCGGTGTTCCCCACCGCTGACATATTGTCCGGAAAACCTCGGGATGAAGGGACCATTCCCCTGGGCATAATTGTTGGCGACTTAGAAAGTCCGCCTTCCAATTCTCCACCCCTGGAATGAATACCGCAGATATGGCTGGGACATATCTTTCTGCCCATCTCAGGATGTAATTTACCTCCCTTTGGGCTGCACGACTCCTGGTGCCCCCCTGACGATTGATATATGCCACTGCTGTGGCATTGTCTGACTGAACTCTGACAGGGGACCCTTGGAGTTTGGATGTCCATGCTACTAGGGCATACCGGGCTGCTCGTATCTCTAAGAGATTGATGGGCAGGGCCTTTTCTGTATCCGACCATCTGCCCTGGAGAGACCATTGCTCCAGTACTGCTCCCCAGCCTACAAGGCTGGCATCTGTAGTGACCACCTTCCAGGAAATCGGACTGAAGGATTTCCCTCTTTCCAGATTCTGGGGAACCAACCACCAGCGGAGGCTCCTGCGAACGGAAGGGGACAAGGACATTGGTAAGTCCAGAGCCTGAACTTTTTTGTTCCAGGCTGACAGTATGGCCCTTTGCAACTTCCTTGAATGGAATTGACCGTAGGGTACTGCTTCGAATGATGCCACCATCTTTCCCAGCAGCCTCATGCACAGGCGTATGGATGACTGTCTTTTTGAGCCCACTAAGTGGATCAAATCTCTCAAAGACGACCCCTTTTCTTGAGGCAAGAAAATTTTTCTCTGGTCTGAATCCAGCCTTAGCCCCAAGTATTCCAGACTTTTGACTGGTTTTAGGGCTGACTTGTCTCGGTTGATAATCCAACCGTGATATTCCAGATACTTGATTGTCTCGTGAACAACCACTTCTAGTTTTTCCACTGAGTGGTCTATCAGCAACAAGTCGTCTAGATATGCCATTATCGTTACACCTCGTGTTCTTAGATTGGCCAATAATGGGGCCAAAATTTTTGTGAACACTCTTGGTGCTGTGGCCAGACCGAAGGGTAAGGCTCTGAACTGAAAATGGCGGCCTTCTACCGCAAAGCGTAGAAATTTTTGGTGGGCTGGAAAGATGGGAATGTGCAAATAAGCATCCTTGATGTCGATCGAGGCTAACCATTCCTCCCCTTGTAGGGCAGTGGCTACCGATCGGATCGACTCCATCCGGAAAGTCCTGATATGCAGGAATTTGTTTAGCCCTTTTAGATTTAGTATGGGCCTCACGTCCCCGTTTGGCTTCGGAACTGTAAAGAGGTTTGAGTAAAACCCGAACCCCCACTCTTCCAGGGGAACCTCTATAATTACTGCTTGAAGCAATAATTGTTCTAGTGCCAACAGGAGGGATCCTCTCTTCTGGGGATCCCTTGGCACGTTTGACCTTATAAAGCGGGAAGAAGGGGAGTTTTTTAACTCCAATTTGTATCCCAGATTTACTGCGGAGAGCACCCATCTGTCTCGGATCGTGTCCCGCCAGGTCTCTGTGAACAACTGAAGTCTTCCCCCCACCCGATTGGGTGGGGGCAACCCTTCATGCATTTGACTTTGGGGGAGGTTTTGTACCTCTCCTGCTCCAGGGCTTTTTGTTACCCTGCAACTGTCCCTGATTTCTACCTCCGGGATTTGACCGAGGAGGCCGTCGGAACTGTTTCACAGCCGATGTCCTAGGGACTGGAGAAGCCGGCCTTTTAAAAGAGGGACCTCTAACTCTATTTTTAACCGGCAAAAGTGTACTTTTACCGCTGGAAATTCTCTGGATATACTTGTCCAGGTCTTCCCCGAATAAGCGCTCCCCATGAAATGGGAAGCTGACCAGCAATTTTTTACAGGGAGCTTCAGCAGACCAGTTTTTGAGCCATAGAAGCCTACGCATATGTACTACAGACAGCGTAAGGCGGGAGGCCTGATGGATTGAATCCTTTATAGCGTCCACCGCAAAGCATAAGGCTCTAGGTAGATCAGCTAGGGCAAGAGCCTGCTGATCCGGCAAGTCCCTTAAGACCTGTTTCAACTGATCCTTCACTGCTTGGCAGACCCCAATAGCTGCCACTGCTGGTTGTGTCACCAATCCTGCTGTAGAAAAAGCAGATTTTAATAAGGACTCCAATTTTTTATCTATTGGGTCCTTGAACATTTGGACATTTTCCACCGGACATGTCAGTGATTTATTCACACAAGAGATGGCTGCGTCCACTGTAGGGACCCTCCATTTTCTGATGAACTTATCCTCCATGGGATAGACCACCGGAAATCTCTTGGGGGGAGTAAATATTTTGTCAGGATGCTCCCAATCCTGGTAAATGAGCCCTTCCAGTAAAGGATGGATCGGAAAGGAACAAACAGTCTGGGGAGCTTTTAGCGACCCCAACGAGGAGACAGAAGTGGATGATGGCTCCGCAAGTGGCATTTTAAATGCTGATCGGACCATATTAGTCAGGGACTGAACCCATAACCTCTCAGCATGTGATGCTGAGAACGGCTCTTCCACTGTTGATTCCTCTACAACCGAATCAACCTCATCCTGATCCCCCTCAGGTAGGTCGACCTCTGTATGGGACTGTTGCTCTGTTAACAGGCACTCTGAGGGAGGAGACGGAGATCGAGCGCTTTTCTCCTGTGACAGGGAAGCAGCAATTAGTGCTGACAATCTCTCTTCCAGCCCTCCCAGAGCTGAGGAAAAAACCTCCTCTGTTACATACACAGGAGCAGGTGAACTGAGGACAGCCACAGTACCAGGCACTCCTGCGGGGTCTCTACGGTCACTAACCTCTGATTCTTCAGGGGAGACTGGTGCAGCCAAAGCATGCCCAAGATCCTCAGAGCCCGATGGAGACCCCCTATTCCTCCTGGAATTTCTAGTCCCGGAGTTTTTAGACGGCATATTCCTAAGCCACAAAGCTGAGGTATTCCAGCCGAAATACACCAGTTACTGATAATAGTCTAGCATAAATGCTGCTATAAGAAACAGTTGGTGTCTACTAATGTGCCTTTCTAGGGGATGCCTGTATCAACCGCTTGCTGTATGCCTTTAAATGTTGCCAGCTCTGTCTCTGTACTTCATAGCCAGCTTACTACAATATTGTGTTTTTTTTAAACTGCTGGGACGCCCGCACATGCGCAGAAGCGCTGCGGCGCGCACAGAGCGTCATCCCCCAGGGTCCGCCCCCTTTCCCGGCTCACCTCTATATATAGAGGCGCGTGCACGCGCAGGCGCGCGGCCACGTGCGCCTTCGGCGCTAATTTCAAAAAATGGAAACAAGGGACAGGAGCCAGGGCCCCTCTTTGCCGCAGGCCGGGGGATGGACGAGCACTGCAACATGGCAGAGGAAGCAGTTTCCTATAAGAGAACTCACCATCTGCCTGGACTTTGCTCTGCTGAGAAGAAACTAGTCCACATGACAAGAAAACATTCCACAGCGGCCTCTAGTGGACAAACACAGGTACTGCAGTCTAATATATTAAATATATATATATAAAAAAATTTTTTTTTTTTCTTGACCACCATTAAAAATTATTACATTTTTTTAGTAGTTACAGGCATGCACAGAATTTTGCGGGAATACCATTAGGTAACAGACAGAAAGACAAATTAGGCTTGGGGGTCCCCCAATAGAACCAAGTTCCTGGGGGCCCCCACTTACCTGTTCCCCGCCGCAGGACTTTGTTTGGTCCACAAAGCCCAAACTTCACCTATCACGGCAGGCATTGTAATCAAACCTTCAGGGACCGGGTTCCCAAGGATTCCACTCCCCTGGACCTGTATAGCACCCTGCACAGAAAACATCTTGGTCGTGGGTATGACCAGAGCTCTGGATCCCAGGGTCCAGCTCTCCTAAGAGAAGCATTACAGGCAAAACCTTGCTCTTCTCTGCAAGGCCCGGGTACCGACCGTTTAGCTATGAAGCTTTTTTGGTCGGATCCGGAATAGCTTACTGAGGCCCAAAAGAACCTGTACGCAAGCTCAGTGAAAAACACATGTTTCTTCTTGGCCAACACCTTAGACACTGGCAAAAAACTGAGGTGCTCCCGGATGGGAGGGGCTTATATAGGGGAGGGTACTTCCGGTTTTGGAAGTTGCCAGTGCCAGCACCTGACGGTAACTATATAACCCATTAGTAATGACTATGTCGCTCTGTGTCCCGTGATGTACGAGAAAGAAAAGGGGGGATATGATCAACATGTACAAATATATAAGGGGTCCATATAGTGAACTTGGTGTTGAGTTATTCACTTTATGGTCATCACAGAGGACAAGAGAGGCACTCTTTACATCTAGAGGAAAAGAGATTTCACCTCCAAATACGGAAAGGTTTCTTCACAGTAAGAGCTGTGAAAATGTGGAATGGACTCCCTGCAGAGGTGGATCTGGTCAGATCAGTAGATTGCTATAAGAAAGGCCTGGATACTTTCCTAAATGTACAGAATATAACTGGGTACTGACATTTATAGGTAAAGGTGATCCGGGGAATATCTCATTGCCTCTCGGGGGATCAGGAAGGAATTTTTTCCCC
Source organism: Rana muscosa (assembly GCA_029206835.1). NCBI lineage: Eukaryota > Metazoa > Chordata > Amphibia > Anura > Ranidae > Rana > Rana muscosa. The sequence continues at coordinate 164,297 of JARGYO010000126.1, read as the reverse complement.
TACTGTAGCAAATTGGATCATACTCTGCTGGGGTTTTTGCCTTCCTCTGGATCAACTGTGGGTATAGAATTGTGTATATGGGATTGTACGATATTTTTTTTATTTTTTTTATGGTTGAACTGGATGGACTTGTGTCTTTTTCTAACCTGACTAACTACATAACTATGTAACTATTGTGACATCACATAAAAAAATCCACACATTGTCTCCATGAGTCTGTGTATTAGAAGCTCCATCCAACCAACCTTGTAACAGTGGGGGATGGTGTGACCTTCCTGTGTGGAATTCCGGGAATACAGAGGACGGGGACATCTCTCTGGTGGGTTCCTGGTATTAGGTGGTTCCATCATATCCTTGTGTCCTTCTGATAACTCCTCCATCACTCCATACTCCTCATCCTCCTCTTTATACTCTTCTTTAACATCAATATTATCATCCCCGAGGTTTCCACTCTGGATATATAATAAAACATTCATAGTAACAATCATGATGTGTATAAATCAGAACTACCAATAATTGTCACTCATCTACCTGATGATGGTGAGGGATGGTGTGACCTTCCTGTGTGGAATCCCGGGAATACAGAGGACGGGGACATCTCTCTGGTGGGTTCCTGGTATTAGGTGGCTCCATCATATCCTTGTGTCCTTCAGAAAACTCCCCCATCACTCCATACTCCTCATCTTCATCTTCATACTCTTCTTTAACAACAATATTATAATCTTCAAGGTTTCCACTCTAAATATAAAAAAAAAAAAAAAAGAAGATTTTTGTACTCACCGTAAAATCTGTTTCTCTGACGTCCATGGACTGACACAGCCTCTTAATATTTGACAAGTGGGTTTATGTCCCTGCTTGCAGGAGAGAACTAGGCAGAATGTTATAACATACATTCTAAAGACCAGAGCTGAACAACCCCGCCCAGGGGGCGGTCCCTCCGGACGTAACCCACCCACCTGCAGCCAGCAGCCCTCAGTTCGTAACAAAGCAGTACAAATTATAAAGGAAGGGTGGGTGCTGTGTCAGTCCATGGAAGTCAGAGAAACAGATTTTACGGTGAGTACAAAAATCTTATTTTCTCTTACTGTCCATGGACTGACACAGCCTCTTAATATTTGACAAGTGGGACGTCCCAAAGCAGTGTCAAAAAAGAGGGGTGGGAGCAAAATAAAGGAAAACCAAACTTCACTCCACACAAGCAGAGCTCCTCAACAGAGGAGTTGCAACCTAAACAGCGGCCTGCAACACTTTGCGGACGATGGAAGCATCAGAAGATGCAGCCACATCAACCTTGTAAAACTTAGAAAAGGTATGTGCGGACGATCAGGTCCCCGCCTCGCACACTTGTGCAACCGACGCTTGATGTCGGAAAGCCCAGGAAGCACCAATTGCTTAAGGGCATAGGCCTGTATGACGGTCTGCCTGATCCACCTAGAAATAGTGGCAGGGGAAACCGCTTGACCCTGACACAGCCACAAACAGCTCGTCAGACTCCCGCATGGGAGCAGTAACGGACAGGTACACCCGCAAGGCACGTACCACGTCTAGCGAGTGACGCGCAAACTCTCTGGAATTCGACGGATGAGGACACAAGGACGGCAGGACAATGTCCTCATTAAGGTGAAAGGCTGAGACCACCTTTGTTAGAAAAGTAGGTCGCTGACACAATACAGCCTTATCCTTATGGAAGACCAAGTAAAGCGGCTTGCAAGACAATGCCGCCAATTCAGACACCCGTCTGACAGAAGTAATGGCTACCAGGAAAGCCACCTTCTGAGACAACGGTCGAGAGGGATATCTCTGATGTTTTCAAAAGACGGTTCTAGAAGAACCGAGAGCATCAAATTCAAATCCCAAGGAGGGAGGGGAGGTTTGACAGGGGGGAGCACATGGCAAACCCCCTGCACAAAGGTGCTAATCAATGAATGGCCCGCTAGCGGTCATTGAAAAAAGACAGCCCGGGCCGACATCTGACCCTTGATGGTACACAAGGCCAGCTTTTAGGTCACACCACGCTGTAAGAACAGAAAAATCCTGGAAACGGAATACGTCCGTGGACTCCAATCTAGCTCCTCGCACATAGCGATGTAAGCCTTCCAGGTATGGTGATAGATCTTTCTGGGGGAAGATTTCCGTGCCCTCACATAGATGAGATGATCGAATCCGAGAGACCTCGGTCCCTCAGCACCTGGCTTTCAATAGCCATGCCGTTAAAGCCAAGGACTGTAAAGCAGGATGAAGTATGGGACCATGAGACAGAAGGTCCTCCCGCAAAGGCAGTCGCCAAGGAACGTCTGCGACTAGCCGCACTAGATCAGCGTACCAATGACGCCGTTCTGGAGCAATGAGGATCACCGGAGTGGCCTCGGCCCCAACTCTGCGAAGCAGGCGAGGCAACAACAGTAGCGGAGGGTAAGCATATATCATGCGATACTGCCCCACCGGAGTGGCCTCGGCCCCAACTCTGCGAAGCAGGCGAGGCAACAACAGTAGCGGAGGGTAAGCATATATCATGCGATACTGCCCCCACGGGCCACCAACGTGTCTGACACATCTGCCCAGGGATCCCTGTACCTGGCCACGAATCTCGACACCTTGCAAATCGAGAGGCCAGAAGGTCCACATCCGGTGCCCCACCTCCGGTAAAGGAGACGAAACACCTCCGGATTGTAAGGACCCTTCCCCTGGAATGCAAACGTCCGACAGGACCGTCCTGCAGCGGTATGGGTATGACAATCCCAAGGAAACCCTGCAATATATCGGAGAAGGGAGGCCCCGGCTTACGGGGTGCCTCAATTGTTGGCCAAAGAAAGGCAAACCTGACAGAGCTTCCCTAGAAACTCGGTCAGTGGACCAGTAACTCAGCCTCTACAGGTGGCGCAAAACCACCCCGGGCACAAAGACCCTAGAGGCTAAGCAGTTGCAGTTCACCTGCTGGTCGACTGAGAGATGAAGCAGAGGCTTTGCCCAGTCATTGAGCTTCAGAAACGCCAGAGACGCAGCCACTAACGGGCGTAACGCTAACCTCAGCATGGCGAACACAGTCCAAGCCATCGCTTCTGATCACCACCGCAGGGCAGGTGACCCCCCTGGAAAGTGGTACCCCTGATACCAGGGATTCAACTCCATAGGGAAAAACACATATATCCTTATGACAATGCTCCATCCAGCAGCTACTCCATTGATAAGTGCTGATTGTACAAACACATAGTTTATACCGTGTATTGCGACAAAACACGCAATTGGAGCGTGGGAGGAAACCCGCTCAGTCACAAAGAGCATAGTACAACCACATACGGCGTATGTAGTTTAGTATTCGTGGATAAACATATTAAACACGTTTATACTGTGCCAAGCGACGAAGGCGCGCACATCATTGGGGCGTGGGCGGAAACCGGCTACACAGACTGCATACACAAACCGTGTAGGCATGTTAGCATGCGAACAAATAGCACATGTTTATGCTGTGCATAGCGGCGAAAAGCGTGCACACCATTGGAGCGTGGGAGGAAAGCCAGAGCACCCTGATGAAACCCACGCAGACTGCATACACATACCGTGTAGGTATTATAGTATGTGTGATAAACGTTTTGAACATGTTTATGTGTGCATAGCGCCGAAGGCGCGCACACCGTTGGCGCGTGGGAGGAAACCGGAGTACCCGGAGGAACCCATGCAGACCCAGAGAGTACAATACATACATCTACTGTGAATGTATTTAGTGTTGTGTATAAACATAATGTGTGTCTATACTGTGTATGGCACCAAAGGCGCGCACGTCATTGTAGCGTGGGCGGAAACCGGAGGACCCGGAAGAAACCCACGCAGGCTGCACACAGATACCGGGTAGGTATGTTAGCATGGGAATAATCATATTGCACAAGTTTAAGCTGTGCATAGTGCCGAAAGCGCCCATACCATTGGAGTGTGGGAGGGAACCGGAGTACCCGGAGGAAATCCATGCAGACTGCATACACATACCGTGTAGGTATTTATAATATGTGTAATAAACATATTGAACATGCTTATACTGTGTAGAGAGCCGAAAGCGCACATACCGTGAGAGTGTGGGAGGACACCGGAGCACCCGGAGGAAACCCACGCCGACCCAGAGAGTATAATACATACATATACTGTGAATGTATTTAGAGTCGAGTATAAACATATTGTGTATGTTTATACCGTGTATGGCACCGAAGGCACAGCATTGGAACGTGGGAGGAAACCCACACAGACACAGAGACACAGAGACCAATAACACATACATACACTGTAAATGTATCCAGTGTAGAGTTATTGGGAAGTTTAAATCATGGCGCATAATCTTCTTTGTATTATTCCTACCTGCTGAAATGTGCTGCCGAAGCAGCATGCAGGTAAAAAGTAACCTCTGACACCTCAGACCGCGGTCCTGTCAGAGCTCAGAGCGTTCCCCAGGAAATGGCAGGAAACCACAGGTGCAGAGACCCTGTTGTTGCCTCAGAGACATCACACAGAAGCTCACAGGGACTAGAGAAATAAATGAATAAAGTCCCCCCCCCCCCCACACCACGCTGCACCGACCAGGGGGGGGGGGCACTGTGTACCACTGTATTATCCATGCTGCTCTCGACGCAGCGTGTGAGGAAACAGTGAGGAAGCTGTGTAAAAGAAAAGCTTGAAAAGAACCAAAAGGAGACAGCGTCCGCCTGAGGTACCTCAGCCACAGCATCCAGCTTGAGAGTGTCCCTCACAGCATCAATGAGTTCACTTACAAGCGCCCTGTCATTTACTGACTCAGAACTGGAGTCTTCCTCACAAGGAATGTCCTGTTCAAAAACATTAAAATATTCAGAGCTAGGGTCCTGAGCAGCAGCAGCTAGGCCCATATCTGAATCAGAGCACCTCCCCTACTGGAGAATGTGTGGGGAGAGGGCGCTTTTTAGCTCCCTTGCGCTCGCACACCGCTTCCATCCCGACAAGAAATGTTTCCTGGACTGCCGACAACTGATCCATAGGGACCGCAGGTGCTGGAGCACTGCCTGTTGTCTCTGACATGAATGGGGATGCAGGTGAACCAGACTCCATAACTCGCCACCCTCTGAGACCTTAATGCACAAATTGAAGAAAAGTCCACCCACTGGCTGCACTGACTGAGGAGGGGATACCCAGAGGACTCACCAACCCGGAGAGGACCGCTCAGTTCCGCTGCCTGTACCGCGCTGTACCAGTGCGAGTGAGCCGTGAGGAGATTGGCGCTGTTCCAGCAGCGATAGAGGCCAAAGTAATGTGAAAAGCGTGCAGGGCTTCAAGAAAATGGCCGCCGGCCGCATGTAACAGAGCCATCGATCCACGGGAAGATGGGCGCCGTGCACACAGTAAAACACCACAGACAAGGCGCCGAATGGCGCCCAGGCCCAACACACAGAAAAGTCCCCCAACTCCATGCAGGCAGTCATGAGCCCCCCACCCCCCCGGGACAGAGTGACCCCCAGGCACCCCCACACAGCACAGCGTCAGAGTAAAGGTGCAGAGAGCAGCAATAACAAGGGGGAGACAGGGAAAATCCCCCACACAGAGAAACACCCAGCATGTACTCACCTGCGGACAGGAGAGACTACTTACCCGTCACAGAGGGACCCACTGGTGTGTTTCTGACAGACCTATCACAGTGCGGTACTGAGTAGCTGTCGGCCTGGTCCACCGCGAAAGATACAGGACTGCTCAATCTTGTGAGGACCGCGGAGCATAAAAGCCCACCGCCCACCCCTGGAGTCATGGGGCATGTCGTGAACTGAGTCTCGCGCACACAAGGCGAGGATCAGCACGCTCGATATTTGGACAGGGAAGACTAAGAGGATACCAGTGTACCCAACCTGTTGCCCAGCCGACAGTTGATAGAAGATCTCAAAAATAAAATAATAAAATTCCAAAAGGAATAAACAATTCTTCAGGAGACTGGCTCCTGAGAGAGCCATGTCTTCTCCTCTACTAGGCAGAAAAAAACTGAGGCTGCAGGTGGGTGGGTTATGTCCGGAGGGACCGCCCTCTGGGCGGGGCTGTTCAGCTCTGGTCTTTAGAATGTATGTTATAACATTCTGCCTAGTTCTCTCCTGCAAGCAAGGACATAAACCCACTTGTCAAATATTAAGAGGCTGTGTCAGTCCATGGACGGTAAGAGAAAAAACATTGTAACAAACATGCTTGTGTAGAAATGCGAACCACCAGTGATTGTTCCTCATCTACCTGATGATGGTGAGGGATGGTGTGACCTTCCTGTGTGGAATTCCGGGAATACAGAGGACGGGGACATCTCTCTGGTGGGTTCCTGGTATTAGGTGGCTCCATCATATCCTTGTGTCCTTCTGAAAACTCCTCCATCACTCCATACTCCTCATCCTCCTCTTTATATTCTTCTTTAACAACAATATTGTAATTATCAAGGTTACCACTCTGAAAATGTATAATAAAACATTCATTGTAACAATCATGCTGTGTATAAATCCGAACTACCAATAATTGTCACTCATCTACCTGATGATGGTGGGGGATGGTGTGACCTTCCTGTGTGGAATCCCGGGAATACAGAGGACGGGGACATCTCTCTGGTGGGTTCCCATTACTGGATCCATCTGTAGGAAACACACACACTGACTGAATACATTGTTTCTATGTGTTTATCAGATGATGGGGGATCTAGGTGGAGCCTCCGTACTGCTCTCTCCTTTACAATAAAGTCTCCTCTTACCCGGTGATGTGAGGGGCGGCTGATTGTCCATCATGACGTCCTTGTAGAGATCCTTGTGTCCTTCTAAATCCTCCCACTCCTGCATGGAGAAATAGACAGTGACATCCTGACACCTTATAGGAACCTGACACACACAATGATACAGTCACCATCCAGACACATCCCTTGTCTGTTACTGGATAATGTCCCAGAATTCCCGGCACCGCTCACCTCTCCTCCATCATCTCTCTGGTGACTTCTAGAATCTTCTTTGTATTTCTCTATTCTATCAGGAAGGGAGGTGGAGGCAATGTGATGGTCATGTGATCTCCAGACTTCACAGGAGGAAAACTCTAGATCTAAACACAAAGAGCAAAATCAATCAATGTTCCCAGAATCCTCCTCACCATTTAGGTTTCCATTTTATTAAAGCCCCACTTCAGACTGAGATATAATTTCCCCACACAGGACCCCCACACTATGCAGGTTACAAGCTTGTAGCAGGTATTCTGATGTCATTACATACAACACAGGACCAACAGTCCCACTTTGCTAGTGAGGATGCCAAGGGTCCGCCCACATCCTAAGAGCATCAGAAAAAAGCCAGATAGATGAACATTGGGAGGAGGAGCTGTGAGGTCAGTGTGATGTCATAGGATTCTCTGACTCTGGATGGAGGGACATTGGGAGGAGGAGCTGTGAGGTCAGTGTGATGTCATAGGATTCTCTGACTCTGGATGGAGGGACATTAGGAGGAGGTGCTGTGAGGTCAGTGTGATGTCATAGGATTCTCTGACTCTGGATGGAGGGATATTAGGAGGGGGAGCTGTGAGGTCAGTGTGATGTCATAGGATTCTCTGACTCTGGATGGAGGGACATTGGGAGGGGAGCTGTGAGGTCAGTGTGATGTCATAGGATTCTGACTCTGGATGGAGGGACAGTGGTAGGAGGAGCTGTGAGGTCAGTGTGATGTCATAGGACATATAGACTCTGGATGGAGGGACATTTAGATGGGGAGATTTGAGGGGCCCTCTATATGAGGCTCCCATGCAAACCAAATCATTGTTCCTGGGTGTGTCCTACCTCTTCTAAACTGAAGAGTGAACTTTGACCTTTACCATACAGAAATCTGTCAGGAATCTGTGAATGTAAGCCCTCATGTGATCAGGTGACGTGCGGAGGAACGGAGTGTACACACCAGACATTTTTCTTCAGAGCTCCTAATGGTGGGGATGGATTTTTCTGTGTGCTGGGTCCAAGTTTCCACCCCCCAGGATCACTGCAGGTGTGGAGAAAAGCTGTGTAAGAGGATATGGAGGAGAGATGAGGAGGAGATCCAGGAATCAGGATAAAGGTCAGGACAAGCAACAGACGAGCGCATCCAAGAGATGAAGCCGGGGTCACTACACAGAAAATCAATCCAAGGAAACAACAGGCAGGACGAGGAATAGCAAGAAGGAGCTCAGAGACAAATGAGAATATTGCTCAGGCAATGGGAGATTATCTCAGCATGACTTACATAATGAAGGAGATGAGGGGGAGGGGAGGAAGTCACTTAAGGCGGGGCTTGACAAATTTGCTTTGAATCCAAGAGGCACCTAAAAAAGTTAGAGTTTTTAAGGGAAGTGTGGGTTATCGGTGCCTGGGGCAGGTAGAGTAATTTGTGAGGTGCAGAACACAGGACTTGGGGTGCAAGGTTCAGGACATGTTGTGCTGTGTGCAGAATGCAGGACATGGGATGTAGGGTGCAGAATGCAGGACATGGGGTGTAGGGTGCAGAATGCAGGAAATGGGGTGCAGGGTGCAGAATGCAGGACATGGGGTGTAAGGTGCAGAATGCAGGACATGGGGTGTAAGGTGCAGAATGCAGGACATGGGGTGTAGGGTGCAGAATGCAGGACATGGGGTGTAGGGTACCAGAGAAGGGTGTAGGTCACCACAGGACATGAGATGCAGGAGAAGGGTACAGTATGCAGAATGCAGGACATAGTTACATAGTAGGTAAGGTTGAATAAAGACAATAGTCCATCCAGTCCGACCTGTGTAGGTGCACGTGTGTCAGTGTCAATAATCATTTCCCATATCCCTGTATATTGTGTTCTTTAAGATGCACATCCAAGAGTCTCTTAAAAATATCAATACTCCCCGCAGCCACCACCACTTGTGGAAGAGAGATCCACATTCTTACTGCCCTGACAGTGGAAAAAAAATAGGATTACAGCTTACCTGTAAAATCCTTTTCTTGATAGTACATCATGGGACACAGAGCACCATAGTAATAACATATGGGTTAGGGGCCACCTTCAGGTGATGGACACTGGCATAATAGGAATTCCCCCTCTTAATAACCCCTCCCATACAGGGAGTACCTCAGTTTTGTAGCAAAGCAATATACACATATATCCCAAACAAGAGAGGAGGGACCACTGTGTCCCGTGATGTACTATGAAGAAAAGGATTTTACAGGTAAGCTGCTATAAAAATCCTATTTCCTTTAACGTACATCACAGGACACAGAGCACCATAGTAATAACATATGGGATGTCCCAAAGCAATGCCATCTGAGGGGAGGGAGACAAAAAAAATAAAGCAGACCACCGTCAGACATGAGGACCTATACTGCCACCTGCAGAACGCTTCACCCAAAAGCGGCATCCTCCTGCTGACCTACATCCACCTGGTAGAATTTCGTGAATGTATGCACTGATGACCAAGTTGCGGCCTTACAAACCTGAGCCATGGAGGCTTGATGACGCACCGCCCAAGAGGCACTGACTGCCCTGGTAGAGTGTGCCCTTGGGTGAAAAGGGAGAACTTTTCCCTTTAAACCATAAGCTTGAACAATGGTCTGACGAATCCATCTAGAGATGGTCGTCTTTGATGCCGCCTGCCCTTTTTTGGAGCCTTCTGGCAACACAAAGAAAGAGTCAGATTTCCGAATCTGAGCAGTTGCTTTCAGATAGAAATGAACTGCCCTTACTACATCAAGAGAGTGTAGTAACTCTTCTTCTGCAGAACCAGGTTCTGGAAAAAACGAAGGTAGGGAAATATCCTGGTTCATATGAAAACTGGATACTACCTTAGGCAAAAAGAATGGGCGAGGACGTAACACCACCTTATCCTTATGTACCACTAGAAAAGGCTCTTTACAAGATAAAGCTGCCAACTCAGAAACTCTTCTTGCGGAGGTTACCGCAACTAAAAATACAAATTTTCTTGTCACAAGAGCCAATGGAGCATCGCATATTGGCTCAAAAGGGGGTTCCTGAAGAACTGACAAGACTAGATTTAAATCCCATTGACATAGAGGTGATTTAATCGGCAGGTTTATACGCGTTATGCCTTGTACAAAGGCCTGAACTAAGGAATGTGAAGCAAGAGGCCTTTGGAAAAAGACTGACAAGGCTGAGATTTGACCCTTAGTAGTACTCAAGGCTAGTTTCATCTCCACTCCTGATTGAAGGAAGGCGAGAATTCTGCTTATGACATACTTGTGAGGATGCCAACCCTTCACACCAAGAAACATAGGCCTTCCAGACCTTATAGTAAATAGCCCTAGAGGCCGGTTCCTTGTATTAATCAGGGTAGTTATTGCTGAGTCTGAAAGCCCTCAATGCTTTAAAATGAGGGCCTCAACAGCCAAACCATCAAACTTAGCGTTCATAAGGCAGGATGGAACACTGGCCCCTGCGAAAGCAGATCCGGGCGGGACGGCAGAGTCCAAGGACCTGACACCGCCATCCTTACGATCTCTGCATACCAAGGTCTCCTGGGCCATGCTGGAGCAACTAAGATCACCAATTTCAGTTCCCCCTTGATCCTGCGTAGAAGAATGTGTTTTGTTTCTGGTGGAATTTCTCAGCCTTTTGGGCAGATTTCAACGTTTAGTGCGAGTTAAGTAGTACGGTCTTTTCTGTGTTAAAAAAAAAAAGTAATTGTTGTTTGTAGAGGCGCAGTTTGGTCTTGTTAGAATCTAGTAGGCACCATTTTTGTTTTCCTTTGTGTGTGGGAAAGCATGCAGTCTTGTATTTTTTTCCCTTTAAGTGAATGTAGGTTAGCTGTGTTTGTACTTTTTATAAACTTTTCAGTAAAAGAATGGCGTTTTTTTGTATTGAATTTCGGTTTTGGGTGAGGTCTCTACTTTGCACTGAATTTCAGTGGATAGTGAGACCAACTTTGATTTGAGTTTTAGATAGACATAGTGCTAGGCTTCCCCTCCCCCTCCCTGTACATTGATATGTAAATAAACCAGTTTGATGGGTTCTTAGAGCTGAGCATGCAACAGGAAGTTGGTGGGAGGAGCTTGGGGTCCTATGACACAAGCAAATGAGATTTGTGCTTGGAAGGAAAATGGAAAACATTTTGACTTTTGAAAGTGTTTTAAATTTATATCCAGTTGTTTTGTGAAGTTTTATACTGTAATACAGTTTTGGGTAGAGAGTAAATGGGAGGCATCCATATTATTGTTGTAACATCTAGATACAGGTAGAAAGAAGCCATATTATTGTTTTGAATAGTGGAGGATTTCATGGTGCTTTGTAGTTTGTCTGACAAACACGTTTACAGGGCTGCCAATAATCGGTTGAAGAGCATGTAAATTGTGAGGAGTAGATTCTAGCATACCGGTAAGCCGTGTAAGTTAATCCGAGAACACCGGGTGACAGTACTGTAAAAATAGTCACTAAGCAGTACTGCTCCGAGGATTGGTGCAAGGGTGCCCTGGACGCAGGGACACTTCATAAGCAATTCGAATCGTCATGGGTAATGTCGGTCCATGTGTTGGAGGAAAAAAAATGAGGCTCCACACCAGACAGCTGCACCGCACATGAGGTCTGGGTTTGGGGCTCCGGACATGAGATCCCTTAAAGAATGACATATCTGGTCAGAGGGTACAGTGAGGTGTACTCCTTTGGAAGGTACGAGACCTCAGAATAAAAATACCTTGGAAGTAGTCCAGCTGTGGCTTCAGAAATCTGTAATGATGAGTGGGTTGATGGATGTGTAGTACACGCTTTTGTGGTTAAATATTTCATGCCTGTTTTTGAACTTTGTATGGCTGGTCCATGCAAGGTTTTCGAGCTGCTCTCATGTTTTTCCCATTGTGTTTTTTTCCTAATCGCTAAAGGAATGAAGGCAGCATTCTGGCTGTTTTTTTTTTCTTTTCCATTTTTGTTTTGGAAACCATGAAGTATCTCCCCCACATTTGTATCTGAACGTTTGTATGTAGTAACGTGAATATGTTCGAACTTACCGCGGCGATCCTCCTACGCGTCGCGGCGGTTGTATTTTTGTAGGAACAGGAAAGTAAGGGTTACAGAGGGTTTTCGTTGAATTGGTTTTGAAGAATGTCATTGAAAATTTACCAATGTACAGGAATGTCATTATTGTTTGCCATCCTTTGCAGGTTAAATATGAAGGATAGAGTAATCATTTTTCTTGTAAGTATTTTTTTTTCAGGTCCAAGGAGTTTCTGAAAGTGTATGTACATAGAGAGCAGGTGTATGTAGACAGCTGTACATATGGAAAAATACACAAGCCTAAGGAGGTAAAAGTATCATAAGCCATTTCATTTTATTTATTTTTTCTGCACCACTCCCTGCATTTCTTCCTTCAGTTTGTAATGAGAAAGAAAATGGGGGGATAAATGTAAGAATGATAGTTTTTCAAACTAATAATACTAACCTTTCTAATTCTAACCAAGTTTGTGCCAAGACTGCCTTTCTTTTTTTTTTGTTTCATAAAGTTTTATTAGGTGAACAAGAGAGTAACAAAGGAACAGTAAAATAATACAGTACATAATTGCATATGTTTACAAAAGTAAATGCATTAGAATGCACACAATGTTAGTTTGTTATAACACCTTTGGTGATCATAAGAATAATAAAGACAGGGTTAATAATGTGCTAAATATTCAACAAGTATTCCACCATATTATTATTATTTTTTTTTAATTGATACTATAATTAATAAAGTAAATATATTTTTCAGAGATACTTAGGGGGGAAAGGGAGGTGTGAGGGGGGGATAAGGGGGGAGGAAGGGGGAGCCTGCTGTATTCTATTGGGACTGAAGTGTTCTATTTAGATAATTCTTTCCCTTTTTTTTTTTTCTTTTCTCTTTATCCTTTCCTCTTCTCCTTCCAACCTTCCTTTGTAATCAATAACCCAAAGATAAGGTTTTGATTCTCACTTAGTGATTGTTTTATATGTCTGGGATTCTTTGAATAGTATCCAGTTGTACCATGTTGCAGAGAAATTGGTTATTTTTTCCTGAGAAATACTTATGAGCTCCTCTATCCTTTCAATGTTATTGATTCTCCTAAACCATTCCGCAGTAGAAGGAACTGTTTTTGTGCGCCAGTGGGATGGAATGCATTAGCGAGCTGCATTGATCAGGAACATAGGTAGTGACTTTAAATATTGTTTTCTTGGGAGAGAGTTAAAGTGTAGTAGGTATTGCGCTGGGTCATAACTTATGTTTTCTGCTGTGATCGAAATAATGGTTTCGTGAACTATTTTGAAGAACTTTTGGATCAATTGGCAAGTCCACCATATATGGAGCATCGAGCCCTCCTCTTGTTTGCATCTCCAACAACGGTCAGAGATTAGTGGAGAAAATTTATGTAAAATTGATGGGGTCCTGTACCATCTAGTAATAATTTTGAATCCGCATTCTTGCGAGGCTACGTTTAGAGAACCTTTGTGAGCATGCATATATATTTTTTCCCAGTTTTTTTCAGTTATAGTGATATCTAGATCTTTTTCCCAGTTCTGGCATGACGAGCTGGAGAAATCTGTCTGTCATGGATATGCAGTAGTGTTTGTCTGTCAGCTTACCTTCCTTCCCATGTGTTCATCTTAGAGGCCTGAGCCCTTTCACCTGGCTTCCTTTATAATCTCCTCCCAGCCTGACTCCACCCCAGGCCCTATCACAGAACACTATATTAACCTGTGCACTGCAAGCCTGCTTTGCTGATCAACGTGTTTGTTAGGCATTGTGTGTTTGGGTTCCTGCCTGCCGTGTGCTACGTCTGTCTCTCTGTTACGTTATTGGCTTGTCCCCGACTATCCCTGTCTGCTCGTGACCCTTGACCTTCGGCTCGTTCTTCGTTATCCTTGTCTGCTTGTGGCCCCTGACCTTCAGCTTGTTATTCGATTCTCTCTTATCGTGTGCTGCTGCTTCCCCTCTTTTCCCCTTATCCTACGGGGCGTGAGCTAGGAAACTCCAGGGGCCGTGACCTGGTCCCAGCCTGCAGCATAACATCCTCACCACTAGAGGCCCTGGAGAAGACCAGCTGGGTCTTAGACTCCGCGCCCTGGGGAATCTTGGCTCTAGCTTCCGTTAGGATCCCGGTTGTGCTCCTCTGGTCCCGCTTTCCACAACCACCCAGTTTCCTATCCGCTGAAGCCAGCCATAGGGTTCACTACCTCGCGGTGCACTCCTGTCCCCCTACGGTGTGCATCTGTCACCTGGCCACAGGTGACCCTGACACTGTCAAATCCCCAAAGAGTGAGTTGTATAGTGTTGAAATTATGTGTCTGTGTGGGGTTTCTTTCGTACAAAGTTTCTCAAGTTCCGTTAGGGGTTTTGTCCATGCTAATGCTGTTTCATTTCTGGTTAGAAAATGTCTGATTTGAATATAGTTCCAGTGTGGGATTAGGGATGGTTCTATGACTTTGTTTAGTTCTTCTCTAGATAATATTTTCCCATTTTTAAAGAAGTGTTTGGTCAAAATTTTCTTATGTGGCCAATTGTGTATTAAGAAGTTTCTTTTTTGCCCCGGGGGGAACTCCGGATTGTTTCTCAGTGGAGTTAGAGGGCTAAGCCAGGGGGTTGGATTGGTGGATTTGAAAGTGTTGTGAAATATTCCTATTGTAGGGCCTATAAGAGGGTGTGATTTGATAGATTTCAGATGGTATTTAGGGTGAATCCATGGTAAGGTGTCCATGGATTCATGGAAGGTGTCCATGGAAGGTGTAAAGCTCTTGGGAGAACTGAATTTGTTCTAGTGATACCCAGTCTTTAACTGTTTGGAGTATATTCCAGTCTACTATTCGTGTTAATAGGGTAGCTTGATGGTATTTTTTCAAATCGGGTACCGCTATTCCACCTCTATTCTTGGGTAGGTTTAATCTGGTAAATTTAATTCTTGGAGGCCTGCCCCTCCAAATAAAGGTGGAACATGCTTTACGGAACGAGTTAAAAAAAGTAGAGGGTAATTTGATAGGTATGGTCTGCATGACATATAGGAATCTAGGTAAGATTGTCATCTTGATTAGGGATGCTCTCCCAAACCAAGATACGTTTAAAGAATTCCATCTTTTTAGGTCTTCCTGCGTTTCTTTTAATATAGGTATGTAGTTTAACCTAAAGAGATCATTTAAGTTTGAGGGGATTTCTATCCCTAGATAGGTTATGTTGTGGTTAGCCCATGTGAACGGGAAGTTTAGTTTGCATAAATCTATTGAGCTAGGGGGTAGCGAGATGTTAAGGACCATCGACTTTGTGTGATTGATTTTCAGGTTGGATATCATGTTGAAATGATCTAGGTCTTGTAATAAGTTGGGTATGGAGATATGTGGTTCAGAGAGGAAGAGAAGCATGTCGTCGGCAAACGCAGCAATTTTGTATGTATTTTTTTGAATCTCTATCCCCTTGATGTTTTGGTTGGTTCTGATTCTATTTAGCAGAGGTTCTAGAGTTAAAACAAAGAGAAGGGGGGATAAGGGGCATCCCTGTCTAGTACCATTACGTAGATTAAAGGCGTTCGACAGGTGGCCATTGACTCTAACTCGTGCTGTGGGATTAGTGTATAACGCTTTCATATATGTTCTCATTTGGTGTAAGATACCAATATGTTTCAAAACTGCATCAATGAAGTCCCAGGCCACTCTATCGAACGCCTTTTCAGCATCTAGGGACAGGAAGAATACTTTTTTTTTGTTGGTTGTTAGCCAGTGACTTATGTTTAAAGCTTTAGTTGTGTTATCTCGACCCTCTCTACCTGGGATGAACCCCACCTGATCTAATGCTATAAGTGAGTTTAATAGGGGTAGCAATCTATTGGCTAGTATTTTAGCATATATCTTTACATCTACGTTTATTAGGGATATGGGTCTATAGTTTGTAACCTGTGTTGTGTCTTTGCCTTCTTTGGGTATCACTGTGATGTGAGCTTCTAGTAGTTGTTCGGGAGGTTGTTGGACGGAATTTAGTGATTGGAAAGTTTTCAAAAATCTTGGTTTCAGTATGTCATTGAATGTTTTATAGTATTGTAGGGGCAGTCTATCAGGTCCGGGGGCTTTGCCTAATTTCATCTCTTTAACCACTTAAGCCCCGGACCATTTGGTAGCTAAAGGACCAGAGGTGAATTCAGAATTTTGCACTGCGCTGCTTTAACTGTAAATTGTGCGGACATGCAATGTTGTACCCAAACGAAATTTGCGTCCTTTTCTTCCCACAAATAGAGCTTTCTTTTAATGGTATTTGATTGCCTCTGCGATTTTTATTTTTTGCGATATAAACGGAAAAAGACCGAAAATTTTGAAAAAAAATGATATTTTCTACTTTTTGTTATAAGAAAAATCGAATAAACTCAATTTTAGTCATACATTTAGGCCAAAATGTATTCAGCCACATGTTTTTAGTAAAAAAAATGTCAATAAGCGTATATTTATTGGTTTGCGCAAAAGTTATAGAGTTTACAAACTAGGGTACATTTTCTGAAATTTACACAGCTTTAAATTTATGACTGCCTATCTCATTTCTTGAGGTGCTAAAATGACAGGGCAGTACAAACCCCCCCCCCCAAATGACCCCATTTTGGAAAGTAGACACCCCAAGGAATTTGCTGAGAGGCATGTTGAGCCCATTGAATATTTTTTTTTTGTCCCAAGTGATTGAATAATGACAAAAAAAAAAAAAATTACAAAAAGTTGTCACTAAATGATATATTGCGCACACATGCCATGGTTATATGTGGGATTGCACCCCAAAATAAATTTTGCTGCTTCTCCTGAGTACGGGGATACCACATGTGTGGGACTTTTTAGGAGCCTAGCCGCGTACGGGACCCCGAAAACCAATCACCGCCTTCAGGATTTCCAAGGGCGCAAATTTTTGATTTCACGCCTCACTACCTATCACAGTTTCGAAGGCCATAAAATGCCAAAATAGCACAAAACCCCCCCAAATGACCCCATTTTGGAATATAGACACCCCAAGCTATTTGCTGAGAGGCATGGTGAGTATTTTACAGCTCTCATTTGTTTTTGAAAATGAAGAAAAAAAAAATATATATATATATATATATATATATATATATATATATATATATATATTTTTCAATTTTCAAAACTTTGTGACAAAAAGCGAGATCTGCAAAATACTCACCATACCTCTCAGCAAATAGCTTGGGGTGTCTACTTTCCAAAATGGGGTCATTTGGGGGGGGGTTTTGTGCCGTCTGGGCATTCCATGGCCTCCGAAACTGTGATAGGCAGTGAGAAGTGAAATCCAAAATTTACACCCTTAGAAATCCTGAAGGCGGTGCTTGGTTTTTGGGGTCCCGTACGCGGCTAGGCTCCCAAAAAGTCTCACACATGTGGTATCCCCATACTCAGGAGAAGCAACAGAATGTATTTTGGGGTGCAATTCCACATATGCCCATGGCATGTTTGAGCAATATATCATTTAGTGACAACTTTGTGCAAAAAAAAAAAAAATAATTGTCGTTTTTCCGCAACTTGTGTCAACATATAAAATATTCCATGTTCTCGACATGCCTCTCAGTATATAGCTTGGGGTGTCTACTTTCCAAAATGGGGTCATTTGGGGGGGGTTTTGAACTGTTCTGGCATTTTATACACAACATTAGGAAGCTTACATCCGCTCTTCTAACCACTTGAAGACAAAGCCCTTTCTGACGCTTTTTGTTTACATAAAAACATTTTTTTTTGCAAGAAAATTATGTTGAACCCCCAAACATTATATATATTTTTAAAGCAAAGGCCCTACAGATTAAAATGGTGGGTGTTGCATTTTTTTTTCTACACAGTATTTGCGCAGCGATTTTTCAAACGCATTTTTTGGGTAAAAAAAATACACTTTTTTTAATTTTAATGCACTAAAACACACTATATTGCCCAAATGTTTGATGAAATAAAAAAGATTATCTTAGGCCGAGTACATAGATACCAAACACGACAAGCTTTAAAATTTCGCACAAACGCGCATTGGCGACAAACTACATACATTTTTAAAAGCCTTTAAAAGCCTTTACAGATTACCCCGTTAGATTTACAGAGGAGGTCTACTGCTAAAATGACTGCCCTCGATCTGACCTTCGCGGTGATACCTCACATGCATGGTGCAATTGCTGTTTACATATGACGCCAGACCGACGCTTGAGTTCGCCATTGGGCAAGAGCAGGGCAGGACAGGGGTGCTTTTTTTTTTTTTTTTTTTTTATTATTAATTTTGCTTTTTTATTTTATTTTTAAATTGTTCCTTCCAAGTATTTTTTTTTTTATCATTTTTATTGTTATCTCAGGGAATGTAAATATCCCCTATGATAGCAATAGGTAGTGACAGGTACTCTTTTTTTGAAAAAACTGGGGTCTTCTAGACCCTAGATCTTTCCTCTGCCCTCAAAGCATCTGACCACACCAAGATCGGTGTGATAAAATGCTTTCCCAATTTCCCAATGGCGCTTTTTATATCCGGGGGGGGGGGGCATTCCCTCCCACTGCTTGTAAAAGCAGTCCAGAGGCTAATTAGCCGCTAGGATTGCTTTTACATGAAAGCCGGCCGCAGGCTGAAAAGAATGATACCTAAACCCGCAGGCATCATTCTGGTATAAACATTCAAAGTCCAGCAACATACCAGTACGTTGCTGGTCCTTGTTGGACATGTATTGTAATCTTTTTTTTCATGCAGCCTGTTGGCTGAACGAAAAAAGAGATTGATCGGTGGGTATGCCCACCATTAGAATACCGCCCTTCATCCACCCACTTCTAATGATGGGCATACACGCACCATTTATATATGCCGAAGCATGGGGGCATCCTCCCGCAAAAAAGTTATGCCGCACACACATGGTCAGACTTTTCCACGGGCAAGCCTCCATCGGAATTTCGACCGTATGTACGCGGCATTAGGAGCAAAATCGCTCCTCCGCCCCTGCTGCCCCAATTCTTCGGCATATATGCTTTTTTTTTTTAACTGTGGTGGTGAAATCACCTCCTACAGCACTGGAGTCGCAGGGATCAGGCCTGTCTCTGCGAACGCTGCAGTTATGTGTGTTGTGTTTTGTAAGTGACAGTGATCGATCGATACTGCACTTGGGTGGCCTGGGCTGGACGGAGGGGCAAAACGCAGGTGCCAGCAGGTATCTGGGCTGATCCCGCTAACACTGCGTTTTTGGGAACCCTAAACTGCTGGAGACGCTAGTATAGATCTGATCAGATCAGATATTGATCTGATCAGATACTATACCACTAAGGGGGGTGTATGCTTCACGCGTGGGTGTTAGCGTTACTGGCACTAACCTGACGCTGCCTGGGGTGTGACGCAGACCCTCTCTGACGCCAAAACCTAATTGATATCACCCGCCGGGCGATCAGGGGGTTAAACCTTTATTAGGTTATATACGGCGGGTGCCCTGACACTATAAAAAGCAAACTAACTAACCAGCGTCACCCGTAACACTTATATGATGATCACTGGTGAAAGGGTTAACTAGGGGCAATCAGGGGGTTAAAACCTTTATTAGATAATATATTGGGGTACCTGACGCTATAAAAACATGCGGCGAACCTAAAAAAAATTACCGGCTACCGATCTGCATCACCGACACTAAGACAGCGTTTAGAAAAACGGTCGCTTAGCGACAGTGGTGATAGGGGGTGAAAGGGTTACCTGCGGGGCGATCAAGGGGGTTAAACCTTTTTTTAGATAATATATTGGGGTACCTGACGCTATAAAAACATGCAGCGAACCTAAAAAAAATTACTGGCTGCCGATCGGCATCACTGACGCTAAGACAGCGATCAGAAAAATGATCGCTTAGCGACAGTGGTGATAGGGGGTGAAAGGGTTATCTGGGGGGTGATCAGGGGGTTAAACCTTTATTAGGGGGGGTTAGGGGGCTACACTGGACCTAAAACTGAATGTACTGACACTTTTACAGTCACAAATGTCACTGATTGCAGTGATCAGTAAATAAATGGTCACTGCAATCAGTGACACTGTGACTGGGGGCTGGGGGGGTGGGCTGGGGGTGTCTGGGGGGGCGATTTATGTCCCTATGTGTTCTGGTGTCAGTGTAGTGTTGTGTGCACTGACCTGATGTCTTCTCTTGTACGGCGCTCGGTATATGTGAGCGCCGCACCAGAGATGACATCACTTCCTCCTGCTTCCTCTGCCTGACACAGACAGAGGGGGCATTTCTATTCGCCGGGAGCGATCGCGAGGGGGTGGCCAGAAACGAATGGCTGCCCCCTCATCCCGGAACGCTCCCGGACACTTAGCCACCACTCACTGTATAGGAGGGGGGTCCGATTGGACCCCCCAACTATACAAAGGCAATCACGTATGCTCTACGTGATTGTGCCTGTCGGTGCCATTCTGCCGACGTATATATACAGTGAGCGGTCGTTAAGTGGTTAATTGCTATGTCAAATTCAGGGCCTGATATAGGGGCTTCAAGTTCTTGGGCTTTGTCTTTCGCTAGTTGGGGTGGGCTGTATTTCTCTAAAAATTCTTGGATGAGTTTCGCCCTTTTATCTGAGTTATGGGGGCACTTTGGGTTAGGTGGAATGTTATACATGACTGATAGTATTCTTCAAACTGTTTAGCTATTTCCTCATTTGAAGATAGTGGCTTACCTTGTTTGTCTCTTATTTGGTGTATGGTTGAAGCTATTTTTTTACTTTGGACTGCTTTAGCAAGCAATTTTCCACTTTTATTTCCCTGTTCGCAGTAGATCTTATGTCTCAGTATGTATTGTCTTTTGATTTTTATGTTTAGTTCTTCCGCTAAGAGTGTTCTTGCTTTGGTTAATTCCTCAAGTGTAGAGACCGCCACTGTTCTTTTATGTGTTATTTCTAATCTATGAATTTGGTCCACTAGGGCTTTTATTTTGGATTGTTGGTCTTTCTTTAATTTAGCTAGTTTTTTGATAAATTCCCCCCTGATGACACATTTGTGGGCCTCCCATTGAGTGATGGTCGAGGTCTCATTATTTTCATTCCTTAAAAAGTAGTCTTGCAATATGTCTCTAAACTCAAGTACATCAACGGGGTCTTTTAGTAAGGCAGTGTTGAGTCTCCATGTTTTAGTCACGGTTTTTTTTTTCAGGGAAGGTCAGTGTCAAGGTAATTGGATGGTGGTCTGATATCGTCATGGGTTCAATCGTTGAGTTTTGTAAGTAGGGCAGGTCAGGTTGTGTTATAAAGAAATAGTCAATTCTAGAGTACTTCTGATGGATAGTGGAAAAGAAAGTAAAGTCCTTGGTTTGAGGGTAGAGAGTTCTCCAGGTGTCATGCAACATCAAGTCTTTTAACTGGGTTTTAATTTGCTTCAGTGCTCTGTAAGGAAGGCTCGACGCTCCATTCGAGGTGTCAATGAGTGGATTCAAGGGAGTGTTGAAATCGCCTCCTAGGATTAAAATGCCTGAGGCAAAGGTCATTAGTAAATCTTTGATCTTACGGAAAAAAGGTATCTGTCTCGAGTCTGGAGCATATATATTTGCGATTGTTATTGGGTGGTTTTCTAGTTTTCCTTTTATGAAGATAAATCTACCTCCGGGATCTATCATAGTGTCGTGTATCTGGAGAGGAGTCTGGTTAGAGATTAGTATAGAAACACCCTTTGTTTTTCCTTCTGGGTTGGTGGATGTAATGCTGTAGGATATCTCCTGTCGTGTAATTTCGGGATTTTATCAGATTTAAAGTGAGTTTCTTGTATGCAGATAATGTTTGCTTTATGTTTGCAGCATTCATTTAGAAATGTAGTTATTTTTTCAGGTATATTTAGTCCTTTAGCATTGAGAGACAATAACTTTATAGATAGTGGTATGGTTTGTTGTGTATTAGCAGACATCTTGTAAGGTGTGCGTATTTCTTATCGTGTTTATCTACCTTTAAGGGTTTGGAAGCACGCTTGATTCAGTCCGTCTTTATTTAAAAAAAAAAAATAATGGAAGGGAGGGGGGGGGGGGGGGATAGGAAAGGGGAGATAAGGGGTAAAATGATCCGGGGGTAGATTTAGACCAGCTAGTCTACCCTGATTTGTGGACTGCCGGATGTTTCAAAGGGCAGAAAGTAAAAAAAAAAAATTCTGCCCCTTGCGTGGGTTTGTGGTCTAAGTGGGTCTCAAGATGATTTCTTCTATTCTCTTTTTTTTTTTTTTTTCCTTCTCTTCCTTTCTCTTAGTTCTAGCACTCCGGAGCAACTAAGTAGAATAGTTTAAAGGTACGGGTTTTAGACATATTAATGAGCAGAGGGAGGGAGAATGTGATAAGACTGTCTTTCTATGATGGAATTTAAATCAGCAAGCAGCAGTCTGGTGAAGGACGCTCCCATAAGAACCTTTTTGTCAATGGTTCCAGGTATTACACCCCAGATGGTAAGCCACGCACAGGTTATGCAGTGACCACAGTCCCACATGTCTGGGTTATTGCCATATGAGGTTTGTTTGGAGGTCAACCAAAACCAGAGTTGGACCTAATTAGCTGTCTCAGCTGATGAAGTAGGTGCAGTCACTGTAACATGAACTTCAAAAAGGTCCACCACAGGGTTCACGAGTCCCTCCTGGACCCTGACAATAACCAGTTTACATTCTTTCCAACCAGGTGACTGGGTCGTTGTAAAGAAGCTTGAGGGATGAGACCACGCCAGCCACTGAAAGAAGCCGCTTAACCACACCAAAGAATGAGGAGTATCTTTGTTTATTTAAAAAATTTTGTTTAGTAAATTTTAGCAAGGGTAACGATGAAAAGCATCCCAACTTATTGTTTAAAGTGTATTCTCCGACTAACTAAGAAAGTGAACAGGACCAATTGCTGGGTCTACTCTGAATCTCCACCGAGCTTTAGTCCCCAGCGATGACAGCGGTATATGCTATTTATGATGTTCATATTGGTATGAGGAGTTTTGACAAACTAGTAAAGACTCCAAACAGACACATGTCAATAGAATTTAACGATATATTTCTAAAGGCAAAATTGGGTATAGTTTTAACAATAGCTCTGCCTCTTGTCGGTTTGGGTATCGGGACAACTAGGTAGCCCAAAAGTGTGTTTCAACTTTAGTTCGATGCTTTTGCGGATCTACAGCTTATAAGGTAATTCCCCCTAATGCAAGAGGTTCATGCGTGCTGGTAAAACTCGTCCCAGCATCTTATGTCGCGGCCAATCATGAGGATCTGATGGCACGAGAGAAGGTAAGAATGGCAGGGACAGCTAGAAGGGAATTGTTCACCATCCCCGACCAGGTCTGGGCATGGTTTCCTGCATGTACAAGGTGGAGGCTTGAGCTTATGGATACGATTGAACAATTTCTCATCCATTGTGGATGGGATGTTCATTTAAACTGTTGAAGCCAGAGCTATAGCTAATGAAGGTTGGAATCCTTTTAAGGGTTTGAGAAACTTTGGGGATTTTTTATTTTCCATTGGATCGTGGTTGAAGGAAGTAGGAATATATATACTCATGTCATTTTGTTTCTATTCCTTCTATATGTCGTGATGAGGGGCTCCTGTTGCCTGATTGGACGCGTGACCAGAGCCCGAGCAGATGACCACATCTTCCTCGATGAAACGCCCCGAAGCCCGACCCACGTACAAGACACAGAGGATCCCAGACCGACCGGCAATTACTGCAGCTCACCATGTCATCGCTCCTCAAAAACAGAGTCTACATGTCAAGCCGTGTTTTCTTTTTTATGGACTCATATGGACTGTAAGGACTGATTCATTTCCAGGTGTAAGAAGAAGATCAAGATTCAGCGAGGGACACATGGGAGCATATGACAAAGAGGAGGAGCTGTTGTTGAAATTTTATGAACATGTATTTAATATGTATTGTCATAGTGTCACCCAGTGTTAGTACTCCCGCAGCCCGCTCTAAAGAGCTGACTGGGGCAGACTGACGCTGGTTGAGTCCCGTCTGGTAGTGAAAAACCTCTTGAAGTTGGAGAGGTGTTTGCAGAGTGGGGATATGTCCGCCAGCGAAAGGGCCCCTGTGCATTAGACGTTCGTCTGGAGGGGATATGTTCACTCTGCAAGGACATTATCGGTTATAGGCGGATGTACGCTCTTGTCTCTGCTGTTTCTGATCAGCATGATTGGGATTCGTAGCGTACACCTGCAGATAGCCTCCCATCCACAAGGAACGGTAGTATAATCCGGGTATGCGTTGTTCTCTGGAACAGAGGTGGCGTATAACCCATATGTTATTACTATGGTGCTCTGTGTCCCGTGATGTACGTTAAAGAAACTCCCTACGCGGCTTAAGGTTAAACCGATTCTCCTCCAATCTCATTGCGTGTCCCCGTGTCCTCTCACACCCCCTGAGATTGAATAGCTTTTTTCCCATGCTGGGATCACCACTGAGATATTTGTAAATGTCTAACATATCTCCTCTCAAGTGTCTTTTCTCCAGCGAGAATAAAATTTAGTGCTTGTAGTCGCTCCTCGTATTTGAGGTCCTCCAGCCCCCTTATTAATTTAGTTGCCCTTCTTTGGACTCTCTCCAGCTCCAGCACATCCATTCTGAGGACTGGTGACCAAAACTGGAGGTAATACTCCAGATGTGGCCTGACCAGAGTTTTATAAAGTGGTAGAATTATAGTTTTATCTATGGAGAAAATGACCAGTTACACTTACTGGTAACAGTGTTTCTGGGGAGTCTTCCAGGACGGCACCTTGAGAGATAACTGGTCCACCTGCCAAGAAACACAATTAATGAAGAGGTCAAAAACCCCCACCCCTCCCTGTGCTCCTCAGTTGTGAAAAAGTATTGACTCACACCAGTGCACGAGAGTGAGAACCACCCCAAATGTTCATACAACACCAACACACAAAAAAACGGGTAGGAAGTAGACCTGCCGTCCTGGAAGACTTCCCAGAAACACTGTTACCGGTAAGTGTAACTAGTCATTTTCTCGAGTCGTCTTCCAGGACAGCACCCTGAGAGAAGAGCAAGTAGCTCAGGCCTACCTTAGGGCGGGACAACAGCCTGTAGAACCTTTCTACCAAATGCCAAATCCTGAGGTGACAGCAGTTCCACCCTGTAGTGCCTCAGGAAAGTGTTCCGGCTTGTCATGTAGCTGCTCTGCAGATCTGTTCTACCGATGCTCCAGCCCTTTCTGCCCAAGAGGTCGCCAGAGACCGTGTAGAGTGTGCTTTAAGGCTAGTGGGAACCCCTTTACCAGCCTGCTCATAGGCTATGGAAATGGTCTTGAAAGCAGAAAAATCTTAACCCAAAACACCTAAATGAGATAAGACAATAGCAGCGCTACAAAATGGTGCTAAAAATATAATAATCAAGAACATATAAACTCAATAACACCATGTGATAAGTGAAATAAAGTCCATAATGTGATGAAACTGATAGAGACAATATTGATGAAAAATATCTTGATTCTGTGCATCTTCCACCACACTACCGTGCTGTGAAACCTCCCCTCTGAAAAACGCACTCACCAAATAGATTTGCCTTTCACTCTCGTGTTAGGCTGAATCGCTTGTGTATGATCCCATAAATGGAAATACGACTCTCTGCTGGATTACCGTGATGATTCTCAAATTTTCACATGAAAACAAAAAGAAGTGCTCCAATAGTGTAAAATTGTATCACCAGTTTAATTTAAAAAAAACACAATCTCACTTCATTCATTGAACTCACATGTGAACCATTGAAAACCAGCATTAAAAAATCCACAGCAAATATCAAATGTTAAATTGGCTTTGCGGTGCTAAACGGCCTAAACTGGACAAAGTAGTACCTTTAGAGTCCCTGTGGTGGGTAATCAGCCAGGAAAAATCGTCTCTGATTCCGGCGCAGACCAAGGTTTACCTAGGGTTCCTGGTAGATTCCAGGGCACAGACGTTGCCCCTGGGGAAAGTAGAGGGCCTGATAGCTGCAGTCTCATCCCTCCTAGAGGCAGAGGAGGTCTCCTTCAGAGGAGTTATTTAGGAGATTGCGACTCTGGTTGTAAACCAAAAGGCCATCCAGATAGGGGATCAGCTCTATCCCTTGGAGATGGGGGTACAAAACCACCGCTGCAAGGATCTTTGTGAAAACTCTCGGGCTGGCTGCCAGCCCAAAGGGTAGGGCGCAAAACTGCCGATGCTCCACGCCCTGACCCAAGAGAATCGCAAACCGTAGAAATTCCTGGTGCCCTGGGAAAATGGGGACGTGAAGGTAGGCGTCTTTTAGGTCTATCATGACCATAAACACCTCCTTCAGAAGATGCTTCCTGACTTCTTGTACCGTTGGAACCTGTTTAGCCTTCTTAAATTTATTATAAGGCGATACTTTCCCGAGGACTTTGGGACCACAAAGATGTGAGAATAAAACCCTTGATCGCGTTGCTCTACTGGGACAGGTACTATAACACCCTGCTCTGCCAGCTGCCTAAAGCTCTGAAGAAGACCCACCGCTTTCTGCTGATCCCTGGGTAGGCGGGTTAGAAGGACGCTTGGGGGAGGTGAGGAGAGTAGTTCCAACCTGTAGCCCTCTCTTATTATCTGTAGGATGTGGGGGCTTTGAGTGATCCTTTCCCACTGAATGACAAAGTGAGAGAGCCTTCCCCCCACCCTGATGTCACTTGGTATCTTTGTCAGTGGATTTTGGCCGGGAAAAGAGGAGGCCTCCTTTTTGCTTGCCCATTTTTTGCCTTCCTTCTTATTCCCGAATCGGTTCTTAACCTGGGGGGCCTTGAAAAAAACCTTCCCCTATCTTTCTTAGGCTTTATTGGAAACTTCTTGCCCTTCTCTGTAGACCTAGAAAGGGCCTTTTCCAACCCAGAACCAAAGAGTAGGGAACCCCCAAAAGGTAGACCACACAAAACGTGTCTTAGATGTGTTGTCCCCATCCCAGGTCTTAACCCACAAGGCCCTCCTTGCTGAATTCAGAAGAGCCGCAGGCTTAGCGGTCGTACGTATTGTTTAAACCGCTGCATCTGCCAAGTAGGCCACGGCTCTACCAATCACCTCCAAGGAGTCCAAGACCTGTTTGGACTTGTAAGTTCGTGACACGTGGTCCATCCACTTTGTGACCCACATGTCTGCGTTCCTGGCCACACAGGCCGATGCCAAGGCTAGACTCATGGCCGCAGCATTGGCCTCCCAGGCCCTGCGCAGAAGGGTCTCGGACCGTCGGTCCATTTGGTCCCCGATATTGCCTGCATCCTCGAAGGAGAGGTCAGATTGTTTGGACACCTGTGCTAGGGAAGCATCTAGTCTGGGTGTCTTAAAAAAATCTTTCCTCCTCTTCCTCCTTGAAGGGGCACCTGCGTTTCCAGGTCTTACATTTTAAAAGCTTCCTCTCAGGCTCCTTCCATTCTCTCAGAATGATGTATTTGAGGGCCTGGTGGATTGGGAGAACCCTGGATTGGGGTTTAACCAGGCCTCTATACATCCTGTCCTGGGCAAAAAACTGAGCTGTAGGCTCTTGGATCTCTTCTGACGCATACACTGCGCTATGGAGACCCTCCATATCTGCGGAACAGATGTGTCTGCCTGGTCTGGAGTCCTCTTTCTCCTCCTGGCTGTCCTCTATTTCCTCCCACTCATCAGAAAAGCTCTGATCGTAGACCTCTGCCTCCTCCTCCTCAGAGTCCTGAGAGGGCAGAGACCGCAGGGGTTCAGGGCGTCTAAATCTGCCACCTGGATCCTGAGTTTCTGCTCTATTAGTGGGGGGCCCTCCTGTGAGGATGAAACTTGCACTGCCTGGGACCTACTAGAGTTGGGCTCGGGTTCCCTGGGATTCAGGGTTGCCTGGAAAGCCTTGAGGGTCGTTAACATCTCTGTCTGTACAGAGAGAAAGTGCCTCATGACCTGAGAGGTCTCCTTCCCAGCTAACTTGTGGATACACTTGTAGGGTTTTGTGTGGTCCTGTGACAACTTGGCGTTACAGTATCCACACCTCTTGAAAGGGGTCTTAGACTTAGGATGGCTGGTGACCACCTGGGCAGTAACGTCCTCCCCTGAAAGAGACACGTTTTCACGCTTACTTCAAACAGAAATCACCCGCTACTGTACTCTGCAGGGGTAAGAGTTAAGGGGACCCTTCCCCCTCATTACCCCTGCCAGCTAGGTAGACTCACCCCCTGTGGTCTCCTCCACTGCTGTTGCCGCTGCTGGCCCCTCCTCTCGCTCCATCTCTACACCGCAGCTTGTCCTGCTGAGTGGTGCTTGATGCTGGCCAGAGCAGGCTGTGGATGCCTGCCTCCACTGACGGCCAGACCTCCGCTCCTGATGTCCTAGGACGCCACCATTTTACCAAAGTCTCAAAGACCCGAAAACCTGAGTTAGTACTTACCGGTAACTCCTTTTCCAGTAGTCTTCCAGGACAGCCCTTGAGAGATGGAGTCCCTCCCATCGACACAGTAAACACAATGCCACAGTTCAAAAGGCGGTCCCTCAGGTCCCTGGTCAGTCATTTACCAAGAACCGAAGGATGGAACTGAAAAACATAACCATAACAGGTAATAGCATTATTACATCAACAGAATTCAAGGGTGGGATTGTGCTGTCCTGGAAGACTACTGGAAAAAGGAGTTACCGGTAAGTACTAACTCCGTTTTTCCCCAGTCGTCTTCCAGGACAGCCCTTGAGAGGATCCCCAAGTACTCACCAGATTAGGGGGGGGGACCACGGCTTGGAGGACTTTCCTCCCAAAAGCCTGATCCTGACTGGACAGTAAGTCTAGTCGATAATGCCTTGTAAAGGTGGAGAAGCTTGACCAAGTGGCTGCTTTACATATTTGCTCTGGGGTGGCACCAGCTCTTTCTGCCCAGGATGCAGAAAGTGCCCTTGTGTAGTGGGCTTTAACGACCCCAGGAGGATCTTTATTTATTGTTCTATAACTTTCTGTAATAGCTAGCCTGATCCACCTAGCTATAGTGACCTTAGAAGCTTTTTGTCCCTTACGTTATCCAGAAAAAAAGCAGAAACAGTGAATCTGCAATTCTAAATGCTTTGGTTGCCTCTTGGTACTCTAGGATACACCTCCTCACATTTAGTAAATTAAATTGCTTTTCCTTTTCGTTTGAGGCGTTCTGACATCATGAAGGTAGGACAATATCTTGAGACCTATGGAATTTGGATGCCACCTTAGACAAGAACTCAGGGTCTGTTTTTAGGATATATAGACAAGTGGTGGCGCACAATATCCACAGAAACATGTATTATCCAAAGTAATCAATATGAAGCAAGGAAAATAAATAAATAAATAAAAAATAAAATAAAAAAAATTATATATAAAATATAAAAATAAGATGAAAAAATACCATACAACATATGTATATATATATATAGACAGTCTTAAAGGAAGTCCTTAGGAGTCTGTTTACACACTGCGGTGTATATGGGTGGAGCAGGGATAAATGGGATCCACTGTGCACAGGGCGGCCATCATAGATGAACAGAAACCATGTTCAGGGATAACTGGAAGACAAGGAGAGAGGCGCCTCTAAGTGCAATAGTGTAACAAGTTTTTAATAGTAGATACAAATACACTAACATTTAGGTGAATTAACATAGGCGTTTAAAATGTCAGGATGACGATCATCAGCAGCAGGTCACAGGGGGTTCTCAGCTCTGCGTAGAATGAAAGGAGTGTCTCTGAAGATGGAGCGGCCGGCTTCCGGGGACAACGATCCTGTAGTATGTTAAGAGCGAGGCTAGGAGCGCACATGTGGTTAAGCTGCAGAGGGTGACGTCATCAAAAATGGACGCGTTTCGTGAGCGTGCGGACTTGCGGTGTCCTGGCAAGTCGCGCTCCTTTATCAACATGACAGATGTCATGTTGATAAAGGAGCGCGACTTGCCACCATGTGGTTAAGCTGCAGAGGGTGACGTCATCAAAAATGGACGCGTTTCGTGAGCGTGCGGACTTGCGGTGTCCTGGCAAGTCGCGCTCCTTTATCAACATGACAGATGTCATGTTGATAAAGGAGCGCGACTTGCCAGGACACCGCAAGCTCACGAAACGCGTCCATTTTTGATGACGTCACCCTCTGCAGCTTAACCACATGTGCGCTCCTAGCCTCGCTCTTAACATACTACAGGGTCGTTGTCCCCGGAAGCCGGCCGCTCCATCTTCAGAGACACTCCTGTCATTCTACGCAGAGCTGAGAACCCCCTGTGACCTGCTGCTGATGATCGTCATCCTGACATTTTAAACGCCTATGTGAATTCACCTAAATGTGAGTGTATTTGTATCTACTATTAAAAACTTGTTACACTATTGCACTTAGAGGCGCCTCTCTCCTTGTCTTTCTGTTTTTAGGATGACTCTTTCTTCAAAGATCTGAAGGAAGGGCTCTCTAATGGAGAGAGCTTGAATCTCACTGACCCTACAGGCTGAAGTGATTGCCACGAGGAGCACTGTCTTAAATGTAAGCAGTCTTACAGAGGCCTCTGAGATAGGTTCAAACGGTGTGCCCAAGAAGGCCTCGAGGATGACCTTAAGGTCCCAAGTTGGAGTTATCTTGACTCTGACCGGTTTATGTCTAGCGATTTCCTTACAGAACCTAGTGATAAGAGGATTTTCTTGTAATCGTCTTTCTAGGTACACACTGAAGGCAGCTATCTGAACTTTTATAGTACTAGGAGTTAACCCCCGGTCTATCCCGTCTTGGAGAAACTGTAGGATATTTGTTATATCCTTGTTAACCTTACCCCGATCCACCAAGCAGAAAAAAAAAATCCAAATTTTTCTGTAAATAGCTCGGGTGACTGGTTTCCGGCTCTGTAGTAAGGTTTGAACCACTTTTTCTGATGGACCTTTTCTTTTTAGAATTTCTTCCTCAGTAGCCACGCTGAGAGTTTCATCGTGGTTACATCCTGTGACAGGAGATCTTGTCTGCAGGGAAGCCTCAGAGGAGGCTGGTCTGTCAACTTCAGTAAAGTTGTGAACCACGGTCTCTTGGGCCAAAATGGTGCCACTAGGATTAAACGTGTTTCTTCTGTTAGAAACTTTGCTAGGACTCTCGGAATGAGGTGAAGCGGTGGAAACCCATAGGCCAATTGAAGATCAAGGGGGTCTGTAAGGCGTCTACCGCCAAGGGTTGATCTCCTGGACATTGCGACCAGAAACTGGGAACTTTTGCGTTCTCTTTGTTTGCAAATAAGTCTACTTCTGGACTCCCCCAGTGAGTTATGAGGTTGAAAACTTTCGGGTGCAGAGACCATTCTTGATTCGAAACTAGTTGTCAACTCAAGAAGTCTGCAGTGCTGTTCTGCTCCCCCTTCAGGTGTATTGCAGAGATGGATTCTAGATTGGATTCTGCCCACTGAAATATATGTTTGGCAACTGTGAGGGGGTTAGCTCGGCAGCGGGTGTGTGTGACCCCCGGGATGGGCTCCCCACACAAAAACAGGCCCAGCAAACGGAGGTTGTGGTTTTCAAAATCAAAAAAAAGGTGCGGTTTATTTTCTATTTACAGTGACAAAACACAGCAAAGCCAAAAGAAACATATAAACAAAATAAATCCTGGTCAACTTGACCTCTGACTAAACATACAGGTTTCCTAACTAACAACTGGGATCAGCCTAGTGCTGTCCTAGTCCCTAAGTCCCTGGTTTTAAATGTCCAAGCAAATAGCCACACAGGCTTTGTCTCACCGCACAGGGGTTCACTCTCCCTAGACAGTCCACACAGGTCTGGGTCCAGGCATGAGCTAACATCTAATGAAGCTGGGAGTTCTTATAGAGGCCTTAAACAAACTGACAGGCTTCAGCTGGCCTCATCAACTCCCTGCCTGCACGACGCCCAGCCCTCTCCCTAGAGGTATGAGTCATCCATGAGCCCACTAGCCTTAGCTGGGCTTATACAACTCTCCACCTAGTTGTATAAGTCGGCGTAAAGCCTGAATCTGGGCGAAATATATCTACCCCCCTGGATGCAACCAGGTGACTTTACCTTCCTGCTGTCACATACCCCCCCCTCTTGTTTTAACCTCGGGGTTGGAACACCAGCAATCAGGCATTCATGTACTCGAGACAAAGCATCCACATTCCCCATTTGAACGCCAGGGCGATGCTTTACTGTGAAGTTGAATTCCTGGAGGGCCAGGAACCACCTATTCACTCTTCTATTTGTTTCCTTGTTTTGAGCCATCCACTTTAACGGAGCGTGATCCGTAACCATGTCAAAGTGCCTACCTAGCAGGTAGTACCGAAGGGAATCTAGAGCCCACTTCACCGCTAAACACTCCTTTTCAACGGTGGCGTAATTTACCTCATGGGACTTCAACTTCCTGCTGAGGTAAATGACTGGGTGCTCTTCCCCGTTCCAGACCTGGGACAATACTGCTCCTAACCCCACATCTGACGCATCACTTTGTACGACAAAGTCTTTAGAGAAGTCGGGTGAGTACAACACTGGCTGGCTACATAAGGCTTGTTTCAAGAATTGGAATGCTGCCTCAGCCTCGGAGGTCCATTTAATCATGACCGACCCTTTCCCCTTCGTTAGGTTGGTTAGGGGCACAGCCTTAGAAGCAAAGTGGGGAATGAATCGCCGATAATACCCAGCGATTCCCAGAAAGGCTCGTACCTGCTTCTTGCTGTTGGGACGTGGCCAACTCTGGATGGCCTCGACTTTGTTGAGTTGGGGTTTTATTACTCCCCTCCCAATGGTGTACCCAAGATATTTGGCCTCCTCCTGCCCAATGGTACACTTCTTGGGGTTAGCCGTAAACCCCGCTTCCCGAACAGAGTCCAGGACTGCTTGCACTTTTGGCAGATGTGAGGCCCAATCTGTGCTATGGACAATTACGTCATCCAGGTAAGCCACAGCATACTTCCGATGGGGCCTCAGCATCTGGTCCATTTTCCGCTGGAATGTGGCCGGCGCATTCTGTAACCCGAACGGCATTCTTTTATATTGGAACGCCCCGTCTGGGGTTACAAATGCGGTTTTCTCTTTGGCCAATTTGGCCAGGGGGATTTGCCAATACCCTTTTGTGAGGTCAAGAGTCGTCATGTATCGGGCTGTTCCCAGCCGGTCGATCAACTCATCTATACGTGGCATGGGGTAGGTGTCAAATTTTGTAACTTTGTTCAACTGACGAAAATCGTTACAAAATCGCCAGCTCCCATCCGGTTTAGGCACCAACACAATGGGACTAGACCAATCACTTTGGGACTCCTCTATCACCCCTAAGTTCAGCATTTTCTGTACTTCCTCCCGTATTGCCTCCCGTCGGGCCTCTGGGATCCGATAGGGTTTTAACTTCACCCTTTCACCGGGCGGGGTAATGATGTCATGCTCTACCCCAGATGTTTGTCCCGGCAGCTCAGAGAATACCTCCTTGTTGCGAAGCACAAACTCCTTAACCTCCTGTTGTTGGGGTTGTGACAAGGTGGCTGCTATTCCAACCTCAGGAATCACGCAACCAGTTTGAGCTGGTGACCAAGTGTCTGCGACTAGGGACTCTCTATCCCTCCAGGCTTTCAACAGATTAACGTGATAGATCTGTTCGGGCTTTCGCCTTCCTGGTTGTCTGACCTTGTAATTCACTTCGCTCACTTTTTCCATTATCTCGTAGGGGCCTTGCCATTTGGCAAGGAATTTACTTTCAACCGTAGGGACAAGTACCAGTATCCTATCCCCCGGGGAAAAGGTACGGGTCTTGGCTCCACGGTTGTACACTCTCTGCTGTGCTAACTGCGCTTGGGCCAAATGTTCCTTCACGATGGGCATTACCTGTGCAATTCGGTCTTGCATCAGGGCGACATGCTCAATCACACTTCTGTGGGGAGAACTCTCACTTTCCCAAGTTTCCTTGGCAATATCCAACAGCCCTCTTGGGTGTCTCCCATACAGTAACTCAAAGGGGGAGAATCCCGTAGAGGATTGGGGCACCTCCCTAATAGCAAACATCAGATAAGGAAGTAGACAGTCCCAATCCTTTCCATCTCTATCTTCAACATTTGTTTTAGGGTTTTGTTGAATCTTTCAACCAGCCCATCGGTTTGGGGGTGATACACAGATGTACGTAATTGCGTCACTTTGAACAATTTACACAGCTCCTTCATAACCCGGGACATAAAGGGTGTACCTTGGTCCGTAAGCAGTTCTTTACAAATACCCACCCGGCTAAACACAAGAGATAGCTCTTTGGCTATGGTTTTGGCCGAGGTATTTCGGAGAGGGATCGCTTCTGGATAACGGGTGGCATAGTCCATTATAACTAATATGTACTGGTGCCCCCTAGCGGACTTGATTATAGGACCTACCAAATCCATGGCGATCCTCTCAAACGGGACCTCAATGATGGGTAGAGGGACCAGCGGGCTACGGAAATGTGGCATCGGGGCCGACCTCTGACACACAGGGCAGGAGGAACAATAATTTTCTATGTCCTTCATCACCCCCGGCCAATAGAATCTCTGTAATACCCTCTCTCGGGTTTTCTCTGTCCCCAGATGACCTCCAAGAATGTGCCCATGGGCCAACTCCAACACCAACTTCCTGTAAGGTTTGGGCACCACAAGCTGCTCAACGGTTTCTTCTGCCCTTTTTGCCACCCGATACAGTAGGTCCTTCTCTACGCTGAAGTATGGGTAAGTGCAGGTATTATCTGGGTTCACTAACTCGCCATCTATTTTCACTACGTTTTCGCGTGCCTTTATTAGGGCGGGGTCTTTCAACTGTTCTGTGGCAAAGTTTTCCCTGTGAACCTCAAGATCAGAAAACTCCACAGACGGTAGGTTTTCGTCTGAGGAGGTGGGCTCCTCTCCAGTTTCTTGAGTCTCCCCTGCCAATACTGATAAGGGAAATTCCGGAGAGTCCTCACCACTCTCAGGGGAGTTCTGGCTATCACATTCCTGGTACATAGGGGCACCAGTGGGGGGCTCAGGATCATCCCACAGTTCCCAGAACTTCGGAAAATCCCTTCCCACAATGGCGTCATACGGTAACTGAGATACTAAGCCCACTGGATGAGAGAGGGTACCTTTGGGGGTCTCGAAACACACTGTAGTCACTGGATACTCTCGGGTGTCCCCATGCACACAAATAACAGCTACCTTGCTATTCCCAGAGACCTCTGTTTTAACTAACTCAGCCTTTATCAGGGTCACAAGGCTACCTGAATCCAGCAATACCACAACATTTCTACCATTAACACACATTTTGCATAAATGTTTCTCAATTCCTCGAATGGCAGTGCATGCGACTGTCGCACACAGCGACTGACGTCTGCCCGTCAGAAAGTCACACTGCATGGGTTCCTCCACAACCGGGCAATTGGCTGCAATATGTCCCGCTTGCCGGCAGCGGTAGCAAACGATCCTTCTTGCCGCCTCTTGAGCCGCTGATTTCCCAGGCTGTTCTCGCCAAACTTGGGGTAGAGCTCCCACCCTCTCACTCTCTCCACCCTTACCCCTTGGAATCCTCTTATCCGCCCCTGGGGATGGTCTGGTCTTAGGGTGGAAAGTCCGAGTGTCTCTGGAAGAGGCCGTCAGGTTCTCTGTAGCCAAGTATTTCTCCACACGATCCACAAGACCATCGGCTGTCTCTGGGTCTCCATGGCTTACCCACTTTTGGATGGCAGTAGGAAGAGCTCTCAAAAACCGATCCATTACAACACGTTCCACAATCTTTGGTGCGGACAAAGTCTCTGGCTGTAGCCACTTTCTGCTCAGGTGAATGAGATCATACATTTGAGACCTGGGGGGTCTTCCAAGCTGGAAAGTCCAGTTATGCACACGCTGAGCCCGGACAGCCAGGGTGACACCCAGCCTTGCCAATATTTCAGCTTTTAGCATCACATAGTCTTTTGCTTGGTCAGGCTCTAGGTCATAGTAAGCCTTCTGCGATTCACCAGTTAACAGAGGAGCCACCAGTCCAGCCCACTGCTCCTCAGGCCACTTTTCTCTTTCAGCAGTCCTTTCAAATGTGGTCAAAAATACCTCTGGATCATCCTCTCCAGTCATTTTTGTCAATAAACGACTCACCCCAAAGGACGCGGTATTAGTGGGACGGCTTTCCTCACTGGTCTGCGGACCTTGCTGCATTACTGCTTCCATCTGTTGTTGTAGTCTCTGCTCTTGCTTCTGTAACAGGTCTATGAAGCGGGCCTCAGATTGCTGCTGGGCTTGTTGCTGAGCTTCCAGACTCTGTTGGTGAGCTTGCTGCTGGGCTGCAAGGCTCTGTTGATGAGCTTGCTGCTGGGCTGCGAAGTTCTGTTGTTGAGCTGCAAGGCTCTTTTGCAAACCTGCATTTGTCTGCTGTTGATTGGCATTTGCTAGAGCCAGCTGCTTCAGTATCTCCTCCATGCTGGCTTAAAAAAAACTGCCACTGGTTCTCCACCAACTGTGAGGGGGTTAGCTCGGCAGCGGGTGTGTGTGACCCCCGGGATGGGCTCCCCACACAAAAACAGGCCCAGCAAACGGAGGTTGTGGTTTTCAAAATCAAAAAAAAGGTGCGGTTTATTTTCTATTTACAGTGACAAAACACAGCAAAGCCAAAAGAAACATATAAACAAAATAAATCCTGGTCAACTTGACCTCTGACTAAACATACAGGTTTCCTAACTAACAACTGGGATCAGCCTAGTGCTGTCCTAGTCCCTAAGTCCCTGGTTTTAAATGTCCAAGCAAATAGCCACACAGGCTTTGTCTCACCGCACAGGGGTTCACTCTCCCTAGACAGTCCACACAGGTCTGGTTCCAGGCATGAGCTAACATCTAATGAAGCTGGGAGTTCTTATAGAGGCCTAAATGAGCTGACAAGCTTCAGCTGGCCTCATCAACTCCCTGTCTGCACGACGCCCAGCCCTCTCCCTAGAGGTATGAGTCATCCATGAGCCCACTAGCCTTAGCTGGGCTTATACAACTCTCCACCTAGTTGTATAAGTCGGCGTAAAGCCTGAATCTGGGCGAAATATATCTACCCCCCTGGATGCAACCAGGTGACTTTACCTTCCTGCTGTCACACAACCAACATTAGACGAGGACTTCTGGTACCTCCCTGCTTGTTTATATAAGCTACTGCCATCATATTGTCTGAGCGGACTTGAAGGTGGTGACTTTGTAGCTTGTCTTGAAATGCTAGTAGTGCTCTGAGGATAGCTGTTAGCTCCTTCCAATTGGAAGATAACTTTTTCTCCTCTGGTGTCCACCTGCCCTTACTTTGGTAGGGATAGATATGTATTCTTCTAGATCTTTGTCTTTTACCTGTTCCAAAAGAAACCTCTGCAGGTCTCCCTAGTGGAACCTGGCCCATTAAACGGCCGGAATGGCTGCTGTCATAAGTCCTAATACTGACATCACATCCCTCACTGTACAATTGGTGCTGGTTTGAAGAACAGATATCCTCTGTCTCAGATTCGATATCTTTTCTTCCGGCAAGACTATCCTTTGATCTACGGACAGGATCTTGTAGCCTAGATACAGAATATTTTGTGTTGGAGTTGTTTTGGACTTTTCCGAACTGATGAGCCACCCCAATTGACTCAGGGTGAGTTGTGTTAACTCCAGGTCCTGACAGAGTTGTTTCTCCGAGTGGGCTGTGAGGAGTAAGTCCTCTAGATATGGAATGATCGAGACTGAATGAAGTCTCAACGGAACCAGTGCCTCTCCGAGAACTTTGGAGACGACGACAGACCGAAAAATGATACATTTTGGTGTCAATCTGAATCGCCATACGAAGACATTTCTGGCATTCCTTCCTTATTGGGATATGCAGATAGGAGTCCCTTAAATACAGGGTAGCCATAAACACCTCTTTTTGAAGAAGAATCCTCATTGAGTAAATTTACTCCATCCAAAAAATTTTGTAACGGATGGAGTGGTTCAGGGGTTGGAGGTTCATGATTAGTCTGAATTTCCCCAACGGCTTTTTTACCACAAAAATGTGCGAGTAAAAACCGTCCCCCTGTTCCTGAATAGGGACTGGTGTCAATACCTCTTGATCCACCATTTCCCCTATTAGTATGAGTGTCTTGGAAGTTTTGTCACCAGAAACTTGGAGGGTGGGTCGCTGTGAAATTCCAGCGCATAACCTCTTTTGGATGTCACTGAGATTTGGGGCTCTGATTGGGGCGGTTAAAAAGTATGCCACCTTTTCCTTTCCCTTTTTTTGCCCTGTCCAGTGCTTTCTGGGTTTGAACTCTGTTTTTGAGGGTTCTTTTGAGGGACGAAAAAAACTTTCTCTGAAAGTTTTCCTTTTTAGTGGGGAAAGTTTTATTTTTAGCCGCCGTTCTTTCCACGGTGGTATCTAATTTAGGGCCGAAGACTAAATCTCCAGTAAAGGGGACACTGCACAAACGTGTCTTGGACGCTGTGTCTCCTCCCCAAGTTTACATCCAGACTGACCTTCTGGCTGCGACTGATAGAGCCGCAGTTTTAGCCGCAAATTTAACGGCGTCAGTTGAAGCGTCTGAAATGAAACTTGTCGCCTTGAAAAGCATTGGAAAGGTTTTCAAGAGCTCCCCTCTAGGAGTGCCTGCCTACAAGTGTTCTTGTAGTTGTGATAACCAGAACTCCAAATTTCTAGCTACACAAGAAGTGGCTAAGGCTGGCTTCAATCCCGCCATTGAAGTATCCCAGGCCCTTTTTAAGACTACATCTATTTTTCTGTCCATTGGGTCCTTTAAATGTCCCATATCCTCGAAAGCCAGGTCAGACTGCTTCAATACCTTGGACAGTGGGGCGTCAAGTTTTGGATTTTTATTCCAGACTGCCTCTGGGTTCTCGTCAAAGGGAAATCTTCTTTTAAGAGAGTTTGGGAAGAAAGCTTTTTTATCCGACTCGGCCCATTCCTTGCGGACAAGATCAGAGAGTACACTATGTATAGGGAACACTCTGACTTTCTTTTTACCCAGGGCTTCATACATTTTGTCATGCCTGGCTAATTGAGCTTCTTCCTCCTCAATTTCCAGTGTATCATAAAATAGCGCTCAACAGCTTATCTACTTCCTCAAGAGACAGCTTGTATTTTGCGACTTTGTTAGCTGCGGTCTGATCTTCCTCCTGGTCTGAGTCAGAAGATTCAGGCCTAACTAACACAGGGCTATGCTCCCTGACTCTACGGGCTCCCCGGAGCTGGGTATTGTAGGGCTTGGTGAAGGGGAGGTCTCAGCTGCACTACTGGTGGAAGCAGACGTCTTTACATCTGAGATTAAGTTCCTAAGAGATTTAAAGGTTGACCCCATCTCATCTTTAAATGAGCTAAGGAATTTGGCTAAAGGAGAGTCTGCCTCTGGTTTTAGTGAGCCTGCACTACACTGCCCTGCATAAGGCTTTGTTAGAGCCTGAGGATAACTTGTTTCCACAGTTAGGGCACTTTTTGCGGCCCGACTTGTCTTCCCTTGGAGCCTCCTTAGCCTGAAACAGAAAATAAGTGGACATAACATCAAACCTT
Source organism: Rana muscosa (assembly GCA_029206835.1). Taxonomy (NCBI): domain Eukaryota; kingdom Metazoa; phylum Chordata; class Amphibia; order Anura; family Ranidae; genus Rana; species Rana muscosa. The sequence goes on along the minus strand of JARGYO010000126.1, from coordinate 124,986 downwards.
TTACCCTCTAAAAGCACCCGTGCTGCAACCACCACTGCTGCTATTCCCGGGACAGTGAGGTAACCACCACCATGGAGTACTACTAGTCCCAGCCCCACAACTACCAGCATGCACAAAAAAACACAGTACAGGGCTTGCCCAGCAGCCTACCTGGGTTTGGCTGGTGCCTACATCCACTGGAGTGTCCTGGGGATTCGCCTCCATGGTCCCCCTTGCCGCTCCATATCCCGCCGCTAGTTCGGTATTGCTGGACGCTGGTCGGGATTAGTAGGCCCAGCGTGGGCTTTTCCTCTCCTCCTTGCCCCCTGGAGACCCGGAACCGGAAGTCTCGATGCGCAGTGATGACGCGGTTTCCGCCGGAAATGACGCAAACAGCGTCTCCGGCCCCCACCGCGCTGCAAGGAGCTGAAATGGACGAATCCACTAAACAGTTCCTGGGGGAAACTGCATTATACTGCCACTGGCACAACTCGGCACTGGAAGGAGGGGGAAGTGGGTCTGCTCCTGTATTGCTGGATGGTACCCGAGCCCGAAAGAAAGAAGGTAAGACTTCACATAGTGCCGATGGACAGGACCCAGTCCCCCTGTGCGGTCTCTCTTCAGGCAGTCCCTGAGATATGAAGTCCCTCCTGGTTCCTCAGCAACATGTTCATGTTTTGAACTGTGGCAATGTGTTTCCTGTGTCGATGAGAGGGACTCCATCTCTCAAGGGCTGTCCTGGAAGACGACTGGGGAAAGTAACCTGCCCTTGTGGGACACGCGGCGGCGTCATTTCTGGTGCAAGGGAGGAAGCTGTCTCATTCCTGCCACTGGCAAGATGGCACTCGAGCACTGGCTGGTGCCATCTCCTCTCCCTTGCAAGCCACACCGCACGACCCAGATGCCGGGGGCCCACCGCAACGGCGTGCCCCACGGGAAATCCCACCGCCAGCTCCCCCCACCAGGTAAGGGGGAGGAAGCAGGAAACAATGGTCCCTGAAGTTCTGGGTACCCCAATGTACCCAGGGTCCTTCAGCACTCAGGGGGCTCTTCCAAGCTCTGCTGCCCCCTCGAGGAAGATGGGGAAACCCTCACTAGGAAGGGTAAGCCCTACCAGACCCAAAGGCTTCACAAGCCTGCGGTCCGGCTCCCAGGGGGAGACCACCAGCCCCCTGCTTTGGGTTTATTAGAAAACAACAAAACGTTTCACTGTGGGGGAAACTCAATCAAAAGACTGAGGAGCACAGGGAGGGGTGGGAGTTTTTGACCTCTTCTTTAATTGTGTTTCCTGTCAGGTGGGAAAATTCCCTTTTTTATGCATGCCAATATTCTGCTGGCTTTGGTAGCTGCAGCTTGACATTGTATGCTATTGCTCAGTCTGTCTTCTACTAGGACCCCCAGATCTTTCTCCATTATTGACTCCTCCAGTGGTTCTTCCCCCATGGGGTGTAGGGTACCAGAGAAAAGTGTAGGTCACTGGAGCACATGGGATGCAGGAGAAGGGTGCAGAATGCAGGACATGGGATGCAGGAGAAGGGTACATTGTGCAGAATGGAGCACACGGGGTGCAGGGTACCAGAGAAGGGTGCAGGTCACCACAGCACATGGGATGCAGAAGAAGGGTGCAGAATGCAGGACATGGGATGCAGGAGAAGGGTGCAGAATGCAGAATTCAGGACATGGGGAGCAGGGTGCAGAATGTAGAACATTGGGGTGAAAAGTGCAGGAAATAAGGTGCAGGGGAAAGGTACAGTGTGCAAAATGCAGGACATGGGGAGCAAGGTGCAGAACCCAGGACATGGGGTGCAGGAGAAGGGTGCAGAACATGGTATACAGGAGAAGGGTGCAGAATGCAGGACATGGGGTGCAGGGGAAGGATGCAGGATATGTAGTGCAGGGAAAAGGTAGAGGGTGCAGAATGGAGTACATGGGGTACAGGGTACCAGAATAGGGTGTAGGTCTTCTCAGGACCTTCAGGATGCAGGACAAGGGTGCAGAACTCAGGACATGGGGTGCAGAACATGGGATACAGGAGAAGGGTGCAGAACACAGGACATGGGGTGCAGGACAAGGGTGCAGAACACAGCACATGGGGTGCAGAAAACAGGACAGTAATCCAATCCCCCCTCCCCCTGTGTCCTCCTGCATGTCCTGTACATCTCCCCCAGCAGTGTGTGAGAGCAGAGTGGATGGAGAGGATATCTTGTGTACATAAAGCAGCATGTCCCTCCCTGGCTGGTCTCTTAGCTGGCTGCTTTGCAGGCTTGTCCTGGTTACTCCTGTAAGGACTCTGTAGTCCTGTTTCTCAGCACCTTGTGGGGATCTTTGTGGCAGTGCCGAGGCGGCGCCATGTTGGAGATTTGGTTCCGCTCCTTCCTCTCTGTTCTGCCAGAGGGCTCTGCAGGGACACAGGCAGCTGTGGGTGGAAGCAGGAGCCGATGGTGACAATAAAGGTGGACAGGGTAGGGGCTGATCGGACATACCGGGGCAAGGAGTTCCAGAGGATGGGTGAGGCTCTGGAGAAGTCCTGAAGGCGAGCATGGGAGGAGGTAACAAGGGAGCTAGAGATCAGGAGGTCCTGGGAGGAGCGGAGGGGACGATTTGGGCGATATCTGCAGATGAGGTTGGTGATGTAGATGGGGGCGATGTTGTGAATGGCTCTGTATATTGTGGTTAGCATTTTGAATTTTACACGGTGGGGGAGGGGAAGCCAGTGAAGAGATTGACAGTGGGGAGCAGCAGTCACGGATTGGTTAGTGAGGTGTATGAGTCTAGCAGCATAATTCATAATAGACTGAAGGGGGGAGGAGCCTGTGTAAGGGTCGGCCATTAAAGAGAGAGTTGCAGTAGTCAAGGCGGGAAATAATCGCGGAGTGAATAAGTTGCTTTGTGGTGTCATTAGTCAGGAAGGGTGGAATTCTGGAGATGTTGCGGAGGTTAAGGCGGCAGGATTTAGCCAGAGATTGGATGTGGGGGCTGAAGGAGAGGACAGAGTGAAGGATTACACCCAGGACCTTGGCATGTGTGGAGGGACCAATGGTTGTGTTGTTTATTAATGGTGAGGAAATATAACAAGTTCAGTTTTAGAAAGATTGAGTTTGAGGAAGTGGTGTGACATCCATACCTATATGTCATTCAGTAAGTTTGAGATCCGTGAGGAGATGGAGGGGGTGAGGAGATGGAGGGGGTGAGGAGAAGAGATGGAGGGGGCGAGGTGAAGAGATGGAGGGGGCGAGGTGAAGAGATGGAGGGGGCGAGGTGAAGAGATGGAGGGGGCGAGGTGAAGAGATGGAGGGGGCGAGGTGAAGAGATGGAGGGGGCGAGGTGAAGAGATGGAGGGGGCGAGGTGAAGAGATGGAGGGGGTGAGGTGAGGAGATGAGTTGAGGAGATGGAGGGGGTGAGGTGAGGAGTGGAGAGATAGATCTGGGTGTCTTTGGCATAGAGGTGGTATTGGAAGCCATGGGAGGTTATCAACTGGCCCAAGGAAGAGGTATAGAGTGAGAATAGAAGAGGCCCAAGGACGGAGCCTTGGGGTACCCCAACAGGAAGAGGAGCGGAGGAGATGGAGTTGTAAGTGACACTGAAAGTGCGCTGAGATAGGTAGGAGGAGAACCAGGATAAAGCAGAATCAGGGAGGCCAAGGGAGTGTAATTTGCTGAAGAGGAGCAGGTGGTTGATGGTGTCAAAGGCAGCAGAGAGGTCTAGGAGTATGGAGAGGGAGTATGGAGAGGGAGTATGGAGAGGGAGTATGGAGAGGGAGTATGGAGAGGGAGTATGGAGAGGGAGTAAGGAGAGGGAGTATGGAGAGGGAGTAAGGAGAGGGAGTAAGGAGAGGGAGTAAGGAGAGGGAGTAAGGAGAGGGAGTAAGGAGAGGGAGTAAGGAGAGGGAGTAAGGAGAGGGAGTATGGAGAGGGAGTATGGAGAGGGAGTATGGAGAGGGAGTATGGAGAGGGAGTATGGAGAGGGAGTAAGGAGAGGGAGTAAGGAGAGGGAGTATGGAGAGGGAGTATGGAGAGGGAGTATGGAGTATGGAGAGGGAGTATGGAGAGGGAGTATGGAGAGGGAGTGTGGAGAAGGAGTGTGGAGAAGGAGTGTGTGGAGAGGGAGTGTGTGGAGAGGGAGTGTGTGGGGAGGGAGTGTGTGGGGAGGGAGTGTGTGGGGAGGGAGTGTGTGGAGAGGGAGTGTGTGGAGAGGGAGTGTGTGGAGAGGGGAGTGTGGAGAGGGGAGTGTGGAGAGGGGAGTGTGGAGAGGGGAGTGTGGGGAGGGGAGTGTGGGGAGAGGGGAGTGTGGGGAGAGGGGAGTGTGGGGAGGGGAGTGTGGAGAGGGGAGTGTGGAGAGGGGAGTGTGGAGAGGGGAGTGTGGAGAGGGAGTGTGGGGAGAGGGGAGTGTGGGGAGAGGGGAGTGTGGGGAGAGGGGAGTGTGGGGAGAGGGGAGTGTGGGGAGAGGGGAGTGTGGGGAGGGAGTGTGTGGAGAGGGGAGTGTGGGGAGAGGGGAGTGTGGGGAGGGGAGTGTGGGGAGAGGGGAGTGTGGAGAGGGGAGTGTGGAGAGGGGAGTGTGGAGAGGGAGTGTGGGGAGAGGGGAGTGTGGGGAGGGAGTGTGGGGAGAGGGGAGTGTGGGGAGAGGGGAGTGTGGGGAGGGGAGTGTGGGGAGAGGGGAGTGTGGGGAGAGGGGAGTGTGGAGAGGGGAGTGTGGAGAGGGAGTGTGGGGAGAGGGGAGTGTGGGGAGAGGGGAGTGTGGGGAGAGGGGAGTGTGGGGAGAGGGGAGTGTGGGGAGAGGGGAGTGTGGGGAGGGAGTGTGTGGAGAGGGGAGTGTGTGGAGAGGGGAGTGTGGGGAGGGGAGTGTGGAGAGGAGTATGGAGAGAGGAGTGTGGGGAGGAGTATGGAGAGGGAGGAGTGTGGAGAGGAGTGTGGAGTAATGGCCATTGGTTTAGCAGTTAGTAGGTCATTGGTGAGTTTTAGGAGGACAGTGTCAGTAGAATGTTGTGGGGCGGAAGCCGGACTGTAGGGGGTGGAGAAGGTTGTTGTCCGTGACGTGAGGTAGAGACTCATTCGGTCACGGACAAGGCGTTGGATGAGCTTGGAGACAAACGGGAGCAGGGAGATGGGTCTTAAGTTATTCCAGCAGGTGGGGTCTAGTGAGGGGTTTATTAAGTCTGGGGGTAACCAGTGCATGTTTGAGCGGGGGAAGGAAAGGTGCCGGAGGAGGGGGAGAGGTTGAGGATAGAGCGGGAAGGGGGTCGCAGTAATTGAGAGGGGACAGGTAGTGAGGGGGTTATTAAGTATGGGGGTAACCAGTGCATGTTTGAGCGGGGGAAGGAAAGGTGCCGGAGGAGGGGGAGAGGTTGAGGATAGAGCGGGAAGGGGGTCGCAGTAATTGAGAGGGGACAGGTAGTGAGGGGGTTATTAAGTCTGGGGGTAACCAGTGCATGTTTGAGCGGGGGAAGGAAAGGTGCCGGAGGAGGGGGAGAGGTTGAGGATAGAGCGGGAAGGGGGTCGCAGTAATTGAGAGGGGACAGGTAGTGAGGGGGTTATTAAGTCTGGGGGTAACCAGTGCATGTTTGAGCGGGGGAAGGAAAGGTGTCGGAGGAGGGGGAGAGGTTGAGGATAGAGCGGGAAGGGGGTCGCAGTAATTGAGAGGGGACAGGTAGTGAGGGGGTTATTAAGTCTGGGGGTAACCAGTGCATGTTTGAGCGGGGGAAGGAAAGGTGCCGGAGGAGGGGGAGAGGTTGAGGATAGAGCGGGAAGGGGGTCGCAGTAATTGAGAGGGGACAGGTAGTGAGGGGGTTATTAAGTCTGGGGGTAACCAGTGCATGTTTGAGCGGGGGAAGGAAAGGTGCCGGAGGAGGGGGAGAGGTTGAGGATAGAGCGGGAAGGGGGTCGCAGTAATTGAGAGGGGACAGGTAGTGAGGGGGTTATTAAGTCTGGGGGTAACCAGTGCATGTTTGAGCGGGGGAAGGAAAGGTGCCGGAGGAGGGGGAGAGGTTGTGGGTTAGGGAGTTGAGGATAGAGCGGGAAGGGGGTCGCAGTAATTGAGAGGGGACAGGTAGTGAGGGGGTTATTAAGTCTGGGGGTAACCAGTGCATGTTTGAGCGGGGGAAGGAAAGGTGCCGGAGGAGGGGGGAGAGGTTGAGGATAGAGCGGGAAGGGGGTCGCAGTAATTGAGAGGGGACAGGTAGTGAGGGGGTTATTAAGTCTGGGGGTAACCAGTGCATGTTTGAGCGGGGGAAGGAAAGGTGCCGGAGGAGGGGGAGAGGTTGAGGATAGAGCGGGAAGGGGGTCGCAGTAATTGAGAGGGGACAGGTAGTGAGGGGGTTATTAAGTCTGGGGGTAACCAGTGCATGTTTGAGCGGGGGAAGGAAAGGTGCCGGAGGAGGAGGGGGAGAGGTTGAGGATAGAGCGGGAAGGGGGTCGCAGTAATTGAGAGGGGACAGGTAGTGAGGGGGTTATTAAGTCTGGGGGTAACTAGTGCATGTTTGAGCGGGGGAAGGAAAGGTGCCGGAGGAGGGGGAGAGGTTGAGGATAGAGCGGGAAGGGGGTCGCAGTAATTGAGAGGGGACAGGTAGTGAGGGGTTATTAAGTCTGGGGGTAACCAGTGCATGTTTGAGCGGGGGAAGGAAAGGTGCCGGAGGAGGGGGGAGAGGTTGAGGATAGAGCGGGAAGGGGGTCGCAGTAATTGAGAGGGGACAGGTAGTGAGGGGGTTATTAAGTCTGGGGGTAACCAGTGCATGTTTGAGCGGGGGAAGGAAAGGTGCCGGAGGAGGGGGAGAGGTTGAGGATAGAGCGGGAAGGGGGTCGCAGTAATTGAGAGGGTCCAGGTAGTGAGGGGGTTATTAAGTCTGGGGGTAACCAGTGCATGTTTGAGCGGGGGAAGGAAAGGTGCCGGAGGAGGGGGAGAGGTTGAGGATAGAGCGGGAAGGGGGTCGCAGTAATTGAGAGGGGACAGGTAGTGAGGGGGTTATTAAGTCTGGGGGTAACCAGTGCATGTTTGAGCGGGGGAAGGAAAGGTGCCGGAGGAGGGGGGAGAGGTTGAGGATAGAGCGGGAAGGGGGTCGCAGTAATTGAGAGGGGACAGGTAGTGAGGGGGTTATTAAGTCTGGGGGTAACCAGTGCATGTTTGAGCGGGGGAAGGAAAGGTGCCGGAGGAGGAGGAGAGGTTGAGGATAGAGCGGGAAGGGGGTCGCAGTAATTGAGAGGGGACAGGTAGTGAGGGGGTTATTAAGTCTGGGGGTAACCAGTGCATGTTTGAGCGGGGGAAGGAAAGGTGCCGGAGGAGGGGGAGAGGTTGAGGATAGAGCGGGAAGGGGGTCACAGTAATTGAGAGGGGACAGGTAGTGAGGGGGTTATTAAGTCTGGGGGTAACCAGTGCATGTTTGAGCGGGGGAAGGAAAGGTGCCGGAGGAGGGGGAGAGGTTGAGGATAGAGCGGGAAGGGGGTCGCAGTAATTGAGAGGGGACAGGTAGTGAGGGGGTTATTAAGTCTGGGGGTAACCAGTGCATGTTTGAGCGGGGGAAGGAAAGGTGCCGGAGGAGGGGGGAGAGGTTGAGGATAGAGCGGGAAGGGGGTCGCAGTAATTGAGAGGGGACAGGTAGTGAGGGGGTTATTAAGTCTGGGGGTAACCAGTGCATGTTTGAGCGGGGGAAGGAAAGGTGCCGGAGGAGGGGGAGAGGTTGAGGATAGAGCGGGAAGGGGGTCGCAGTAATTGAGAGGGGACAGGTAGTGAGGGGGTTATTAAGTCTGGGGGTAACCAGTGCATGTTTGAGCGGGGGAAGGAAAGGTGCCGGAGGAGGGGGAGAGGTTGAGGATAGAGCGGGAAGGGGGTTGCAGTAATTGAGAGGGGACAGGTAGTGAGGGGGTTATTAAGTCTGGGGGTAACCAGTGCATGTTTGAGCGGGGGAAGGAAAGGTGCCGGAGGAGGGGGAGAGGTTGAGGATAGAGCGGGAAGGGGGTCGCAGTAATTGAGAGGGGACAGGTAGTGAGGGGGTTATTAAGTCTGGGGGTAACCAGTGCATGTTTGAGCGGGGGAAGGAAAGGTGCCGGAGGAGGAGGAGAGGTTGAGGATAGAGCGGGAAGGGGGTCGCAGTAATTGAGAGGGGACAGGTAGTGAGGGGTTATTAAGTCTGGGGGTAACCAGTGCATGTTTGAGCGGGGGAAGGAAAGGTGGCGGAGGAGGGGGAGAGGTTGAGGATAGAGCGGGAAGGGGGTCGCAGTAATTGAGAGGGGACAGGTAGTGAGGGGGTTATTAAGTCTGGGGGTAACCAGTGCATGTTTGAGCGGGGGAAGGAAAGGTGCCGGAGGAGGGGGAGAGGTTGAGGATAGAGCGGGAAGGGGGTCGCAGTAATTGAGAGGGGACAGGTAGTGAGGGGGTTATTAAGTCTGGGGGTAACCAGTGCATGTTTGAGCGGGGGAAGGAAAGGTGCCGGAGGAGGGGGGAGAGGTTGAGGATAGAGCGGGAAGGGGGTCGCAGTAATTGAGAGGGGACAGGTAGTGAGGGGGTTATTAAGTCTGGGGGTAACCAGTGCATGTTTGAGCGGGGGAAGGAAAGGTGCCGGAGGAGGGGGAGAGGTTGAGGATAGAGCGGGAAGGGGGTCGCAGTAATTGAGAGGGGACAGGTAGTGAGGGGGTTATTAAGTCTGGGGGTAACCAGTGCATGTTTGAGCGGGGGAAGGAAAGGTGCCGGAGGAGGGGGAGAGGTTGAGGATAGAGCGGGAAGGGGGTCGCAGTAATTGAGAGGGGACAGGTAGTGAGGGGGTTATTAAGTCTGGGGGTAACCAGTGCATGTTTGAGCGGGGGAAGGAAAGGTGCCGGAGGAGGGGGAGAGGTTGAGGATAGAGCGGGAAGGGGGTCGCAGTAATTGAGAGGGGACAGGTAGTGAGGGGGTTATTAAGTCTGGGGGTAACCAGTGCATGTTTGAGCGGGGGAAGGAAAGGTGTCGGAGGAGGGGGAGAGGTTGAGGATAGAGCGGGAAGGGGGTCGCAGTAATTGAGAGGGGACAGGTAGTGAGGGGGTTATTAAGTCTGGGGGTAACCAGTGCATGTTTGAGCGGGGGAAGGAAAGGTGCCGGAGGAGGGGGAGAGGTTGAGGATAGAGCGGGAAGGGGGTCGCAGTAATTGAGAGGGGACAGGTAGTGAGGGGGTTATTAAGTCTGGGGGTAACCAGTGCATGTTTGAGCGGGGGAAGGAAAGGTGCCGGAGGAGGGGGGAGAGGTTGAGGATAGAGCGGGAAGGGGGTCGCAGTAATTGAGAGGGGACAGGTAGTGAGGGGGTTATTAAGTCTGGGGGTAACCAGTGCATGTTTGAGCGGGGGAAGGAAAGGTGTCGGAGGAGGGGGGAGAGGTTGAGGATAGAGCGGGAAGGGGGTCGCAGTAATTGAGAGGGTCCAGGTAGTGAGGGGGTTATTAAGTCTGGGGGTAACCAGTGCATGTTTGAGCGGGGGAAGGAAAGGTGCCGGAGGAGGGGGGAGAGGTTGAGGATAGAGCGGGAAGGGGGTCGCAGTAATTGAGAGGGGACAGGTAGTGAGGGGGTTATTAAGTCTGGGGGTAACCAGTGCATGTTTGAGCGGGGGAAGGAAAGGTGCCGGAGGAGGAGGGGGAGAGGTTGAGGATGGAGCGGGAAGGGGGTCGCAGTAATTGAGAGGGGACAGGTAGTGAGGGGGTTATTAAGTCTGGGGGTAACCAGTGCATGTTTGAGCGGGGGAAGGAAAGGTGCCGGAGGAGGGGGAGAGGTTGAGGATAGAGCGGGAAGGGGGTCGCAGTAATTGAGAGGGGACAGGTAGTGAGGGGGTTATTAAGTCTGGGGGTAACCAGTGCATGTTTGAGCGGGGGAAGGAAAGGTGTCGGAGGAGGGGGAGAGGTTGAGGATAGAGCGGGAAGGGGGTCGCAGTAATTGAGAGGGGACAGGTAGTGAGGGGTTATTAAGTCTGGGGGTAACCAGTGCATGTTTGAGCGGGGGAAGGAAAGGTGCCGGAGGAGGGGGAGAGGTTGAGGATAGAGCGGGAAGGGGGTCGCAGTAATTGAGAGGGGACAGGTAGTGAGGGGGTTATTAAGTCTGGGGGTAACCAGTGCATGTTTGAGCGGGGGAAGGAAAGGTGTCGGAGGAGGGGGAGAGGTTGAGGATAGAGCGGGAAGGGGGTCGCAGTAATTGAGAGGGGACAGGTAGTGAGGGGGTTATTAAGTCTGGGGGTAACCAGTGCATGTTTGAGCGGGGGAAGGAAAGGTGCCGGAGGAGGGGGAGAGGTTGAGGATAGAGCGGGAAGGGGGTCGCAGTAATTGAGAGGGGACAGGTAGTGAGGGGGTTATTAAGTCTGGGGGTAACCAGTGCATGTTTGAGCGGGGGAAGGAAAGGTGCCGGAGGAGGGGGAGAGGTTGAGGATAGAGCGGGAAGGGGGTCGCAGTAATTGAGAGGGGACAGGTAGTGAGGGGGTTATTAAGTCTGGGGGTAACCAGTGCATGTTTGAGCGGGGGAAGGAAAGGTGCCGGAGGAGGGGGAGAGGTTGAGGATAGAGCGGGAAGGGGGTCGCAGTAATTGAGAGGGGACAGGTAGTGAGGGGGTTATTAAGTCTGGGGGTAACCAGTGCATGTTTGAGCGGGGGAAGGAAAGGTGCCGGAGGAGGGGGGAGAGGTTGAGGATAGAGAGGGAAGGGGGTCGCAGTAATTGAGAGGGGACAGGTAGTGAGGGGGTTATTAAGTCTGGGGGTAACCAGTGCATGTTTGAGCGGGGGAAGGAAAGGTGCCGGAGGAGGGGGAGAGGTTGAGGATAGAGCGGGAAGGGGGTCGCAGTAATTGAGAGGGGACAGGTAGTGAGGGGGTTATTAAGTCTGGGGGTAACCAGTGCATGTTTGAGCGGGGGAAGGAAAGGTGCCGGAGGAGGGGGAGAGGTTGAGGATAGAGCGGGAAGGGGGTTGCAGTAATTGAGAGGGGACAGGTAGTGAGGGGGTTATTAAGTCTGGGGGTAACCAGTGCATGTTTGAGCGGGGGAAGGAAAGGTGCCGGAGGAGGGGGAGAGGTTGAGGATAGAGCGGGAAGAGGGTCGCAGTAATTGAGAGGGGACAGGTAGTGAGGGGGTTATTAAGTCTGGGGGTAACCAGTGCATGTTTGAGCGGGGGAAGGAAAGGTGTCGGAGGAGGGGGAGAGGTTGAGGATAGAGCGGGAAGGGGGTCGCAGTAATTGAGAGGGGACAGGTAGTGAGGGGGTTATTAAGTCTGGGGGTAACCAGTGCATGTTTGAGCGGGGGAAGGAAAGGTGTCGGAGGAGGGGGAGAGGTTGAGGATAGAGCGGGAAGGGGGTCGCAGTAATTGAGAGGGGACAGGTAGTGAGGGGGTTATTAAGTCTGGGGGTAACCAGTGCATGTTTGAGCGGGGGAAGGAAAGGTGCCGGAGGAGGGGGGAGAGGTTGAGGATAGAGCGGGAAGGGGGTCGCAGTAATTGAGAGGGGACAGGTAGTGAGGGGGTTATTAAGTCTGGGGGTAACCAGTGCATGTTTGAGCGGGGGAAGGAAAGGTGTCGGAGGAGGGGGAGAGGTTGAGGATAGAGCGGGAAGGGGGTCGCAGTAATTGAGAGGGGACAGGTAGTGAGGGGGTTATTAAGTCTGGGGGTAACCAGTGCATGTTTGAGCGGGGGAAGGAAAGGTGCCGGAGGAGGGGGAGAGGTTGAGGATAGAGCGGGAAGGGGGTCGCAGTAATTGAGAGGGGACAGGTAGTGAGGGGTTATTAAGTCTGGGGGTAACCAGTGCATGTTTGAGCGGGGGAAGGAAAGGTGGCGGAGGAGGGGGAGAGGTTGAGGATAGAGCGGGAAGGGGGTCGCAGTAATTGAGAGGGGACAGGTAGTGAGGTGGGCCATGGAGATCTGTGGTAACCGGACAGAAGGAGGAGAGTATTGAGGGTGGTGTTGGACCCGAGGTGTTGGGGAGGAATTTGAATGCTGGATATCTCCTTGGGAATTGTGACGATTTTGCCTTTGAAATGTTTGGCAATCTGTTGAGCGGTAAGGAAGTTGGTGGGCGGGGGCAGTGGGGGGTGAATATATATGTGTGTATCATCATCTGCTGGAGATAAAAGACGTCACAGTGACTATGGAGGAAGAGGACGGACATGACGGGGTTACTGGGTGTAAATAGAAAATAAGATCTTATTACCTCCTCTGCTGCCTCTTCCAGCAATGTCTTCTCTCTACTTCCTCCCGACTCACCTCTCACTCTGAACTTCCTGTTTGTACCTGACATCACTTCCTGTCTGCCACCTTGTGGAGTTCAGAGGAACTGCAGCCCAGAGAAACATCTGGTAGTGTGATCACAGCCTTGTGCTGTGTGTGTATGTACTGTATATCCTTATAGATGGCAGTGTTGCCAACCTACCAGATTGAAATTTACTGACACAACACCCAAAATTTACTGACACAGCCACGTTTTTACTGGCGATTCCAAAAGTTCCAAAATTACAGTTGTAGCGCACAGATCCTTTCCCCTTTACCTGCCTTTAATGTGATTGGCTCCTCGCAGGAGGGAGAAAGGCGCACCGCACTACCAGCCCGTACCCTCCTGTAATAAGAGGTTGAGCGGTGTATTTAACGGGCAATGTCCACAGCCAGGGCCAAAACTCCTCCAGAGGATGATTCTCACCTCTACTGGAGGTAGAGGCAAGTCCTTGAATTCCCAGTAAAGTCAATGTCCACACCAGCTGAACTCCAACTCTTAGTTTATTCTCTCATGGCAAAATAAACTGTATTCGGATAGAAAAGGTTAGAGCAAAGAAACAGGACAGCTTAAGGTGTGGAGGAGGTCCAGGCACAAACGTAGCACATTCACTTCCCTGCTTAGGTTTCTCAAACAGTTTTAGGTGCACGGTCTCTGCCACAGACCTTGAGGTTGGTCTCTGCCACAGACCGGGTGTACAAGGCCCCTGCCACGGACCTGGAGAACTTTGGTCTCTGCTACAGACCAGGGTGTATAAGGCCCCTGCCACGGGCCGGGTGAATAAGGTCTCTGCCACAGACCAGGGTGTACAAGGCCCCTGCCACGGACCTGGTGAACTTTTGGTCTCTGCCACAGACCAGGGTGTATAAGGCCCCTGCCATGGGCCGGGTGAATAAGGCCTCTGGTACAGACCTGATGACCTTGAGATTCTCCTTCTACGAACCTAGCCCATATCAAGGGGAAGACATCTCTCCAGGGAGTCAACAGACCCTTCCTTCACCGTGCCTCCAGCATCGGGCCATCGGAAGGATCCTCCCTTCCCTGGAACAGGGTCCCCTAAACGAGGCGGCACCCAAAGACTCCCCGACCCTTAGCGGACTCCAAACGAAGGCTCTGGACCCCAGCCTTTACTCCCGCTCCTAGGCCTCCATACCCAGGGCAGCAGGAACTCCAAGATAGTACCTCACCCCAGGCTAAAGGTGCCCGAGATGGAACACGTGCACCCAGGCCGAAGGCACCTGGGCGCGGACCCTCACTCACACCCAGGCCGAAGGTGCCTGGGCGTGGACCCCGATCAGGAGACGTCTGCCCCTTTTATATCCTCTCCCGGCATGCACAGCGGGTTCCCCGCCCCGCTGCACAACCGCCGAGAGGGGACACAAAAGGCACAGCACTCGTACTCTCGGTTCAACCCTGGCCCAGAATGGCAGCGCCACCCGCAGGCCACAGGGAACTCCGCACCAGCACTATCACCTGAGAACAAAACTGGTCCATAAACCCTAATGAATTCGGGTGTTTTAGCCTAACCAGTGCTCAAACACATCCCTTAAATTTAGCAGCACCCCGCTACACAGTTTTAAATGCCAATTCCAGTATTTAGGCTACAAATAAGTACAATATGCATTTAGCAATGTGATTTAAGGTAGATATTAAGGCAAAAAGTATGTTTCTTATTTTATTTTCAATATAGTAAGTAAGAAGACAAAGGGACAGGGCTCAGGAGGGCAATACATTAGAATGGGCGCTGCATGGATGAAATTGACTCTCACAGTGATACTGACAGCAGTGTGCAGCAGCACAGATTATGCTGACACCTCACCGGCACGACACGTCCCCTCCTGAGTCACAGTGACAGTCTCTCTCCATGCCTTCAGTCCCCTCCAGTACAAACAGCACTGATAGTGCCGCTCCTGTCCTGTAGACCCACACACGTGGCTCCGGCCGCTCCGCTCAGCTCCCTTGACATCACACGACACGCTCAGACACCGCCTCCACCAGACCCACATCCCCGCTGGCACCGCCCGAACACACTGTAGCAGGCACTTGGACGGTCTCAGCTGGCTCCGGACCCGAGCTGCATATGCACAGTTCTGAGCCAAACGTCACAGACATATTTTTTACTGCCACCCTTTTCCTGTTACTGGCATTTACTGGCAGTAGAAAAGTGCCCATTTTTTACTGGCTGCCAGTAAAAATACTGGTGGTTGGCAACTGAAGGAATTTGAACCAATGTGACTCCATCTTATGTAGCGGGTATGTACTTTCCCGGGTGTAATTTGAACTTGGCAGAGACACCAGTGATGTGTAATTCCCTGTGGCCCAGCGGGTGGCGCTGTCGCCCTGGGTTGTGGTTGAATCATTGCTGTGTGCCGTGCCTCCTTTTTGTCCTCTCTCAGCAGCGGTATGGTGGGGCGGGGAACTCGCCGTGCTTGCTGGGAGAGGGTATAAAGGGGCCGGCCATCTTTGTCACGGAGTAGAGTCCCAGGCACCTTCAGCCTGTGGGCGGTGGTTCGTGTCGGTCCTCTAGGCGGCCTAGGCCTAGAGGACAGTCGGAGGTCGTGTTCCATCCCGGGCACCTTTAGCCTGGGGTCAGGTACTCGGATGGAGGTCTGGAGTTCAGTGCCCAACACTGAGTTCCGCGAGGGAAGGAGGTCCTAGGGAACACAGGATTGGGAACCCGAATCCGGAAGGCGTAATGGACCGGGGGGAAGCTCCTCACTTGAAGACCTGGTGCAGCAAATTGCCAGTGACAGGTGAGCCTCCCTCCTGGAAGGAAATTCCCCCCGCTCGGAGACCGCAACCCACTTTCAGGAAGGAAAGTGAAGGATCAATTGTGTCTGGGCCTATTCGCATCCACACCACCTTTTATGTTCTGTTCTCCAAGGGAGTTCAACTGATTGTGTTCATTCAAGAAGAATAAAGGAGTGTTGGACTTTAATAGTGTGGGACTCTTTCCTGTCAGACATTGTTCAAGGTGACTCTCAGTGGAGGCTCTAGGTGCACAGCACTGACCCGAAGGTAAAACAAAGAACTTTGCTCACACCGCACTAACACCTGTGGTGAAGGCCAGATGTGGTGTCCCCACTCCCTCCCCTCTAAAGTACCCCTAGACAAGAAACAGACGAGCAGAAGAAGAGAGGGGAGAGAGAGGAGGGTGCTCCACTTAGATGTAAGCATCCATCTTAGAAATCATTGCTTAGTCATATAATCTACTGCATATATTCTCGCCCACACATTTCTAAGCAAACGCTTTTGTTTGGGAACAAGTCTAGGTCCCAAGGATAAGTTTAGTTTCTTGTTCCTTGATCACATGTGTGTAGCGACCTCACCCTCCGTCCCCTTTTAGTAAATAAAATGGCTGGCTTGTCTAGGGGTATGCGGGAGGAGGGTGAGGTTCACTACGGCCCATGTCCTCTAAGGTGTAGAGGTGAAGGCCAACACTATTTTACCTCCGAGTCCTGTGTTCTAGATGGAGCCTCTGGCCCTCCTGCAGAGGGGAAGTTTGATTGTCAGTAATGGAGCCCCACACTATAAAAAGTCCAACACTCCTTTATTCTTCTTCACATATGAACAGTATCAGTTGAACTTTAAATGAACAGACAGGGTGTGGATACGAGTAGGCCCAGGCACAGTGAACTCTCCTATTCCTTCTTTAGCGAATAGGCTTGGCGCACAGTAGCTGCCACCGACCGTGAGTTTGGTCGCTGCCACCGACCGGGTGAACTGTTGAGGCCCCTGCCACAGGCTTAATAGCAGGTCTCTGCCACTGACCTGAATTGACTAGATGTACCGCTGCCACCGGTTACAGAACATGAATTACCTTCCTTTATGAATAGGCCCTTGTTGGGGAAAGACATCCTTCCAAGCGGTCTCCGGAGGTTCACCCGACACTGGCAATATGCTGCACCAGATCTTCGGATGAATCCCTCCTCCGGTCCCTTACGCTCTGGATTCAGGTGCCCAACACCCGGGGCACCTTAGGATGATCACTCCCTCACGGGACCCAGCGGAAGATACTGGGCCCCGGGCCTCCGACTGAGTACCTCACCCCAGACTGAAGGTTTCTGGGATGGAACACGAACTCCTCGTGTACAGGCCAAGGGGCGCCTGAACACTGAACACGGACAGCAGCCCTCAAGCTGAAGGTGCCTGGGACTCGGACCTCGTGGCAAAGATATCTGCCCCCTTTATACCCTCTCCCGGCAAGCACAGCGGGTTCCCCACCCCTGCAGTACAGCTGCCGCGAGAGGTCACAAAGGGTACAGCACTGCAGTAGTGGTTCAACCCCGGCTCAGAGCGACAGCGCCACCTACTGAGCCGCAGGGAACTGAACACCACTGATGTCCTCACCCGAACAGAATACAGCCCTATTCTTTCAATCAGTGCATCTGGGTCATGCTACCACCCAGATGCTTCCCCTAAATAGTACATGCCCGCTACATGTGATTTCTTGTAATTGACGCTTGACAGTCTCTAATCACATTCCTGTCTATGTATTGTTCTGGTACATACTGAGAATGTTCCATAAACAACCTAAATGTAATATTGTTTACTGCTTCTGTTATATAAACAATAGAAAGCTACTGTGTGATCAAACTTATGCTTGTAACAGTATTATTCTGTCTATATAAACCATGCAGAAATACAACATTATCAGATTTACTGTGATAGACTCACTGTGTGCGACTCAAGTTATTTCAGAGTAAATTCTCCAGGGCCTGATGAGATTGAAGGACCACCCTGGGCAGGTCTAATAGTCTATTGAACCAAGAACGGTTACACCCCAACAGCAACACTGATACATGGGGTCATCTCCACTCCCACCAAGGGGGATAGAAATATATTACTGCTCGGGGGAGGGGGAGACATTTTGCCCCCTTTTGATTTTGCAGTAAAATTGATGTCAGATTTAGTCATGTAGAACATCTGTTATATGGATACAAAGATCCCCAACTGAGAGTAAAGGGTGGAAATGGCTCCTGATCCCCAGATTTGGGCAATTATGTCCCCAATATAAATAGAAAAAAACCTGCGCTATGTGTAACAACTCAAATACCTACAGAAATAACTTCTACCGGACTGCTGCTGTAACAAAGGTAAGTATTCCCTTTATCACCTAGAAGAGCATTATGCGTCACAGCGCTGTCCTATTGTGTGTGCGCATAAATTATCACCAATACACTAAATTATGATGGGGCGTGGCAAAGCTGCCGAGGTGAGTGGACACTGAGCTCTGTGCTACTGCCGATTATCAGCATATAATCAGCTTTACAGCTCTCCCTCAGCAGCCAGCAACGGTGTGGGGGCTTCACTGCAGTCTGCCCTTCCACCCGATCAACACTGCAGAAGCGCCCGACAATTAGAACGATGACCCGGCGGAATGAAGAAGAGGCCGGGGCACTAGGGATGAGCAGAACACCCCCCGGTTCTGTTCGCACCAGAACCTGCGAACGGACCGAGAGTTCGCGTGAACTTTCGAACCCCGTTAAAGTCTATGGGACTCGAACGTCAGAAATCTAAAGTGCTAATTATAACGACTAATATGCATGTTATTGTCCTAAAAAGGGTTTGGGAACCCGGGTTGTGCACCAGGGGACATGTATCAATGCAAAAAGAAGTTTTAAAAACGGTCGTTTTTCGGGAGCAGTCATTTTAATGATGCATAAAGTGAAAAAAAAAAAGTCAAATATTCCTTTAAATATCGTACCTGGGGGGTGTCTAAAGTATGCCTGTGAAGTGCCACGTGTTTCCCGTGTTTAGAACTGTCCCTGCACAAAATGACACTTCTAAAGGAAAAAAAAGCCATTTAAAACTGCTTGCGGCTTTAATGTAATGTCTGGTCCCGGTAATATGGATGAAAATCTTTAAGAAAAATGGCATAGCTACCCCATCACCCCCCCCCCCCCACCCCAGCCCATTACCAGCCCCTTTGGGTCTTGTATGGATATTAAGGGGAACCCCGCACATAAAATAAAAAAGGCCCTATATACTCTGAACAGCCGTATACAGGCGGTGCATACAAGACAGGGACTGTAGGTTTGTTCTTATGTAGAATCTGTTTGTAATTTTGAACAGCTACATTGTTGAAGTGTAGCTCCAGACCAAAAATCTATTTTTAAACTTTTTGGAAAACATAGGTAAGGGTTATCACCCCTGTAACATTTGTTTTGCTGTCTGTGCCCCTGTTCAGAACATTTCACCTCACTTTCCGTCCCAATGACAACTGTTTTTGAAATGTGGTGTTTTTCTTGAAACAAGGATTGCTGATAAAGCATCAGTACAGAGGAGACACCTTTCTCCCATATTAATTCTTACAGGAGAGAATTTTCCTTTCTAGGGGTAGATTTCCTCTCACTTCCTGTTGTCTTCTTGCGTTTGCAAGTAGGAGTCGTTTGTAAGTTGGATGTTTGAAAGTAGGGACCTGCCGTATATACTCTGCAGAAATAGGCCCCTTAGTTGTTGGTGTTGGCACAACACTGTAAGCACTCACAGTTACTCTTGGTTGGTGCTGGAACGCCCTGCTGTCAACTATTATATCAGGAATTGTAATTACATATAATTGTTGAACAGTGGTAGTAAAAATTGGGCCTTTGGTGGTGGTGCTGGTGCCACAACACTGTAAGGCCTGACAGTTACTCTTGGTGGATGCATGACTATGGTATTAACTACGGCTTAAGCTAAACCATAACCCCCATCCCTTCCCCTAAATAACCACACAAGACTTGAATGGGGTAAATTGGCCAAAGCAGCCATTTTATTAACCAAATATATATAACCCAAATTATATATATATATATCTCTCAATAATAACATAATAACACATTAACCTTTTATTAATGTAGCGGTCTCACCCCTTCTTCTTCTCGGCTTGTTGTCTCGTCTAGGGGGGACCAGGGAGGAGGGGTGCGGTACAATACGGCCTATGTTCTCTAGTGTGTAGAGGTGAAAGCCAACACCTGTTTACCTTCGGGTTGTGTGCATAACCCAGAGCCAAGTCCGTTCTGTAGATGACCCCCTCTGTTCCCAGTAACTGGAGTTCCACACCACTGAAAAAGTCCAACTCGTATTTATTCTCTGACAGCAATAAATCGTCCTTTAACAGCAGAGAGGTTGTGACCCAAAGAACAGTTCAGTATAGGTAGGGAGTAGGTCAAGGCACAATCCTCAATTAGAACAAACCATTGTAGTGTCACCAATGGTTATTACACACAGCTGCTGCCACCGACCATGTAAAACAGGAACAGAATTACATTCGCTAAGTGCGGCCCCTGTCAGAGGGAAGACATCCTTCCAAGAGAGTTACCAGAGGCCCTGCCGTCACCAGTAATGCTGCACCGGACTATTCGGGGGGTTACGCTCCCTGGCCTCCTCGTCTCAGATTCGGGCGCCCAACACCTTCGGGCCCCTCGGACTCTTCCACCCCTGCGGAACCCAGTCGAAGGTACTGGGCCCCTGGCCTCTTCCGTGGTACCTCACCCCAGGCTAAAGGTGCCTGGGAGGGACTCCATCTCCCGTTCCGGCCAGGTCAAGGGCACCTGGGCCCGGAACTCCGGAACTCCGGCACCCAGGCTGAAGGTGCCTGGGCGCGGCTCTCTCCTCCTCCGACTGACTCCACGTTGAAGGCGTCTGTCCCCTTTATCTCCTCGCCTCCGCAGGTCAAGCAGGTTCCCCGCCCTGCCGTCACCGCTGCCGAGACAGGACAAAAAGTGTACAGCACTGCAGTGATGGTTCAACCCTGGCCCAGGGCGACAGCGCCACCCTCAGGCCGCAAGGAACTACACACCACTGGAGTCCTCCACGTGTCAAAAAGGGTCCCTATTCCCTAACAATCAGTGCATCTGGGTTACACTACCACCCAGATGCCTCCCCTAAATTCAAATACCCGCTACATTAATAAACTTCCAGTAATTTTATACCACCCTGGGGCACAAGGTCCAATCGGCATAACCCATCACTGTACCTGCTAGTCACTTCTAGGCCTCCATCCGCTAAAAACCTCAGACTCAGAGACAACTAGCAGGTACCCATATACCAACTGGGAGACCGTACCTCAGACGGGACCCTAACCATGCCTTCTAGGTGCCCATCTGACCTAGCAAGGACCTTGCACCCCGCCTATGTCAGACCAGACTATGAGCAAGTCCGAATAATCCATCCTTAGCCGCAAAAAGTAAAATGTTATGTCCCGGACCAACTCCCTCATGGACCGCAGCCCCAAGTCATTCCCCCCGGCATGCACCAACAACACATCGGGGGGCCTGTCCAGTTGAGCATAACGCTCAAATTCCGGAATAAGTCTGCTCCACAAAAGCCCCGGCATCCCGATCCAGCAGACAACCGCCTCTGCCCTGGGAATGCCCAATTGACGTCCGTCAGGCCGCACGTCAGCTCTCCTCGCTCCCCAATGGACAAAAGAATGCCCCATTATCCAAATCAGACAGGAGCCCCCATCTGAAAAGAAAACAACACACCATAGACATAGCATCAGCAACCCACAACAACATGCCCCCCCCCCAAACATAACAGAGGGAACACACAGGACAACATCCACACCAACACCACCCCCAGCAAAACTCACTCATAGTAACTGAGGACGTACATACAGGCGGTAATGCTGAGATTCCCACCTATTAATGCGCTTCAACACCCCTTCACTCAAGCCCCAGCGCGCTGCTTCCGTAGCAGCCCCGATACGGAAGGAATGGGACGCGAAGTCCCCCGGACGTAGACCCAACACCCCCCAAACACTTTCTAAACACCGCCGTAAACTGATACCTAGACAACGCCGAATCGTCGGCATGCCAAAGCAAAGGTCCCGGCCCATCTGGGTGGGACTTCAGAAAACGATAAACCACCCGCACCGGGCAAGCCGGTGACCCTTCCACTCCAAACAACTCCACCCAGGCCCCTCGCCCAGCCTGATCAGTCTTGGATCTTCTAATCCAAAAGACCACCGAAAACCCACCGCATTCCACGTCAACCAACTGTAAGCCATCAGACCCCTTCCTTGAAGAAGAAACCAATTCCCCAATACGCAGTGCCCCAAAAAATGCCAAAGAAAACGCCGTCTGAAACAAAAGGGCCTCATACTCCGATGAACACACGCCCGGCAGCACCCGGAATAACGAACCCAACAACTCAAAAGACACCGGGCGGCGGCTATTCAACGGACGGTAACCCTTAAGTGCTTGCCGCACCAAAAAGTCCTTGGTGCAATCCGGGCGACCCATCGACTTAAATAAAAATGCCAACCCCGCCAATTTTTTAGTCAATGCCAACACTGAAACACCCATTTCCACATTCCGGCCTATAAAATACAAAACCAGGAAAACTTCATCTCCAACGGCCACCGACCCCCCCCAAACTCCTAACCAGACCCGACCACTCCTCCCAAGCCTTAGCGTACACTGACCAGGTCGCCTCACTCACCGACCGTCGAATCAGCGCCGCCGTCACTCCAAGGAAATTCTCCACAGCCGTGCTGGACAAGGAACACCCAGTCACTCTGCACCCGGAGCCAACAAACAAAACTTGTCCCACTGAAACCGAGAAAGAGCATCGGCCAATGAGTTAGTGCAACCCGGGACATGAACAGCATAAATAAACGCATTGCAATTCAAACAAGCCAACACTAAATACCTCAACAACCACACCACCGGTGGAGAGGATGCTGACACGCTATTAATAGCCTGAACAACAGCCATGTTATCGCAATTAAAGCGTATCTTCTTGTTAGAAAACTGAGATCCCCAGAGCTCCACCGCCAGCACAATCGGAAACAGTTCCAAAAGAGCCAAATTACGGGTAAACCCCGCCTTCCTCCATTCCAAGGGCCATGGGCCCGCACTCCACTGTCCCCCAAAATACACACCATAACCTGCTGATCCGGCAGCGTCGGTGAACAACTCCAAGTTAGAACTGGACAAGGCTTCCGACATCCACACCGACCTGCCATTGTAAGAATCCAGAAAAGATTCCCACACACCCAAGTCTGCCTTATGCTCCTTGGTTAAACGGATATGATGCCCCGGAGCCACAACCCCCGCTGTTGCTGCCGCCAGCTGGCGGTTAAAATCCCTGCCCATCGGCATGATCCGACAGGCAAAGTTGAGCTTCCCCAGGAGCGACTGAGTTAACTTACCAGCCTCCCGTGCCGAAACAACCGCCGCCCGCAAGTCCGTCAACTTGTCTTCTGGGAGGCGGCATTACATTGCCACGGTATCAATCAAAATCCAGAGAAAACACAAGGCCGTAACCGGACCTTCCGTTTTAGCAGGAGCCAACGGGATGCCAAAGCGTTCCGCCATGTGCTGAACAGTAGCCAACAGAATCCTACACTGCCGAGACTCGGCAGGCCCCACACACAAAAAATCATCTAAGTAGTGGATGACCGACGGAAGGTCAGACACCTCCCGGACCACCCACTCGAAGAAAGAACTAAAAGTTTCAAACAAGGAACAGGAAATGGAACACCCCATGGGCAAACATTGATCAACAAAGTAGGACCCCTGCCACTTGCAACCCAGCAAGTGAAAACTGTCGGGATGTACTGGCAACAGCCGAAAAGCGGATTCAATATCCGTTTTTGCCAGTAAAGCCCCCCGGCCATAAGTACGGACCCACCGCACCAAATGAAGTGTACGAGACTGAACATAAGTCCTGATTAATGAACTCATTAACGGAACCCCCCCCCCCTGGGATATGACAAGTGATGAATCAATCTGAATTTGTTGGGTTCCCGTTTGGGAACTACCCCCAAAGGTGAAACCACCAAATTCTCCAGCGGCAGGGAAGCAAAGGGACCCGCCATGTGGCCCAGCTCCACCTCCTTTGTCAACTTCGCCGACACCACGTCCGGATGAGCCAACGCCGACTTCAAATTCTCCGCAGGTGGTGGGGGATGTGCAAGCCTGCACGGAATCCGAAAACCCCCCGTGAAACCTGACTCCAGCAGTTCCGCCGCCCCCCCTCCGCGGATACCTACCGAGAAACGGACGCATCCTTGTTATGCTCACCGGAGTCGTCCCTCTTGCCCGCAAGCTCCCCCTTTTCTCCCTTTCCACGTTGAGAGCATCTATTAAGGGTATGGGAGCTCCCGCAACCGGAGCACTCGTAAACTTGCAAGTTGTACCGAACTTGCAAGTCCCTTCATTAAAGGCCCAACAACACCCCTTCCGTTTTGTGGCGAACTGTCCCCGAGAAAGAAGCACCGCCGCCCCCCCCCCCCCTCTCTGAAAAGACGAATTACCAGCCCACACTGAGGTCATGAGCCGCATCCAAAGACTAATGTGATCCCAGCGCAAGGACGGACGGACAGCCTTCCGCTGACGGAACTGCTCATCGTACCGCAGCCAGGCCGACCCCCCATAGACTCGTTGAGCTTCCCCGATCACATCCAGATAACAGAAGAGAGCGGAGCAATTCTCCAGCGCTCTTTCCCCTACCACGCTAGCTAAAATTGCAAACGCTTGCAACCAATTCGAAAAGGTCCAGGGAATCAGTCTATACCTTCGCTTCTCCTCTTCCTCCTTTTTGCTGTCGTCCAACTTACCTCTGTCCAGTGTGAGGGGGTTAGCTCGGCAGCGGGTGTGTGTGACCCCCGGGATGGGCTCCCCACACAAAACAGGCCCAGCAAACGGAGGTTGTGGTTTTCAAAATCAAAAAGGTGCAGTTTATTTTCTATTTACAGTGACAAAACACAGCAAAGGAAAAGAAACATAACCAAAATAAATCCTGGTCAAGTTGACCTCTGACTAAACATACAGGTTTCCTAACTAACAACTGGGATCAGCCTAGTGCTGTCCTAGTCCCTAAGTCCCTGGTTTTAAATGTCCAAGCAAATAGCCACACAGGCTTTGTCTCACCGCACAGGGGTTCACTCTCCCTAGACAGTCCACACAGGTCTGGTTCCAGGCATGAGCTAACATCTAATGAAGCTGGGAGTTCTTATAGAGGCCTAAATGAGCTGACAAGCTTCAGCTGGTCTCATCAACTCCCTGTCTGTACGACGCCCCACACTCTCCCTAGAGGTATGAGTCATCCATGAGCCCACTAGCCTTATACAACTCTCCACCTAGTTGTATAAGTCGGCGTAAAGCCTGAATCTGGGCGAAATATATCTACCCCCCTGGATGCAACCAGGTGACTTTACCTTCCTGCTGTCACATACCCCCCCCTCTTGTTTTAACCTCGGGGTTGGAACACCAGCAATCAGGCATTCATGTACTCGAGACAAAGCATCCACATTCCCCATTTGAACGCCAGGGCGATGCTTTACTGTGAAGTTGAATTCCTGGAGGGCCAGGAACCACCTATTCACTCTTCTATTTGTTTCCTTGTTTTGAGCCATCCACTTTAACGGAGCGTGATCCGTAACCATGTCAAAGTGCCTACCTAGCAGGTAGTACCGAAGGGAATCTAGAGCCCACTTCACCGCTAAACACTCCTTTTCAACGGTGGCGTAATTTACCTCATGGGACTTCAACTTCCTGCTGAGGTAAATGACTGGGTGCTCTTCCCCGTTCCAGACCTGGGACAATACTGCTCCTAACCCCACATCTGACGCATCACTTTGTACGACAAAGTCTTTAGAGAAGTCGGGTGAGTACAACACTGGCTGGCTACATAAGGCTTGTTTCAAGAATTGGAATGCTGCCTCAGCCTCGGGGGTCCATTTAATCATGACCGACCCTTTCCCCTTCGTCAGGTTGGTTAGGGGCACAGCCTTAGAAGCAAAGTGGGGAATGAATCGCCGATAATACCCAGCGATTCCCAGAAAGGCTCGTACCTGCTTCTTGCTGTTGGGACGTGGCCAACTCTGGATGGCCTCGACTTTGTTGAGTTGGGGTTTTATTACTCCCCTCCCAATGGTGTACCCAAGATATTTGGCCTCCTCCTGCCCAATGGTACACTTCTTGGGGTTAGCCGTAAACCCCGCTTCCCGAACAGAGTCCAGGACTGCTTGCACTTTTGGCAGATGTGAGGCCCAATCTGTGCTATGGACAATTACGTCATCCAGGTAAGCCGCAGCATACTTCCGATGGGGCCTCAGCATCTGGTCCATTTTCCGCTGGAATGTGGCCGGCGCATTCTGTAACCCGAACGGCATTCTTTTATATTGGAACGCCCCGTCTGGGGTTACAAATGCGGTTTTCTCTTTGGCCGACTTGGCCAGGGGGATTTGCCAATACCCTTTTGTGAGGTCAAGAGTCGTCATGTATCGGGCTGTTCCCAGCCGGTCGATCAACTCATCTATACGTGGCATGGGGTAGGTGTCAAATTTTGTAACTTTGTTCAACTGACGAAAATCGTTACAAAATCGCCAGCTCCCATCCGGTTTAGGCACCAACACAATGGGACTAGACCAATCACTTTGGGACTCCTCTATCACCCCTAAGTTCAGCATTTTCTGTACTTCCTCCCGTATTGCCTCCCATCGGGCCTCTGGGATCCGATAGGGTTTTAACTTCACCCTTTCACCGGGCGGGGTAATGATGTCATGCTCTACCCCAGATGTTTGTCCCGGCAGCTCAGAGAATACCTCCTTGTTGCGAAGCACAAACTCCTTAACCTCCTGTTGTTGGGGTTGTGACAAGGTGGCTGCTATTCCAACCTCAGGAATCACGCAACCAGTTTGAGCTGGTGACCAAGTGTCTGCGACTAGGGACTCTCTATCCCTCCAGGCTTTCAACAGATTAACGTGATAGATCTGTTCGGGCTTTCGCCTTCCTGGTTGTCTGACCTTGTAATTCACTTCGCTCACTTTTTCCATTATCTCGTAGGGGCCTTGCCATTTGGCAAGGAATTTACTTTCAACCGTAGGGACAAGTACCAATATCCTATCCCCCGGGGAAAAGGTACGGGTCTTGGCTCCACGGTTGTACACTCTCTGCTGTGCCAACTGTGCTTGGGCCAAATGTTCCTTCACGATGGGCATTACCTGTGCAATTCGATCTTGCATCAGGGCGACATGCTCAATCACACTCCTGTGGGGAGAACTCTCACTTTCCCAAGTTTCCTTGGCAATATCCAACAGCCCTCTTGGGTGTCTCCCATACAGTAACTCAAAGGGGGAGAATCCCGTAGAGGATTGGGGCACCTCCCTAATAGCAAACATCAAATAAGGAAGTAAACAGTCCCAATCCTTTCCATCTCTATCCACCACTTTCTTCAACATTTGTTTTAGGGTTTTGTTGAATCTTTCAACCAGCCCATCGGTTTGGGGGTGATACACAGACGTACGCAATTGCGTCACTTTGAACAATTTACACAGCTCTTTCATAACCCGGGACATAAAGGGTGTACCTTGGTCCGTAAGCAGTTCTTTACAAATACCCACCCGGCTAAAAACAAGAGATAGCTCTTTGGCTATGGTTTTGGCCGAGGTATTTCGGAGAGGGATCGCTTCTGGATAACGGGTGGCATAGTCCATTATAACTAATATGTACTGGTGCCCCCTAGCGGACTTGATTATAGGACCTACCAAATCCATGGCGATCCTCTCAAATGGGACCTCAATGATGGGTAGAGGGACCAGCGGGCTACGGAAATGTGGCATCGGGGCCAACCTCTGACACACAGGGCAGGAGGAACAATAATTTTCTACGTCCTTCATCACCCCCGGCCAATAGAATCTCTGTAATACCCTCTCTCGGGTTTTCTCTGTCCCCAGATGACCTCCAAGAATGTGCCCATGGGCCAACTCCAACACCAACTTCCTGTAAGGTTTGGGCACCACAAGCTGCTCAACGGTTTCTTCTGCCCTTTTTGCCACCCGATACAGTAGGTCCTTCTCTACGCTGAAGTATGGGTAAGTGCAGGTATTATCTGGGTTCACTAACTCGCCATCTATTTTCACTACGTTTTCCCGTGCCTTTATTAGGGCGGGGTCTTTCAACTGTTCTGTGGCAAAGTTTTCCCTGTGAACCTCAAGATCAGAAAACTCCACAGACGGTAGGTTTTCGTCTGAGGAGGTGGGCTCCTCTCCAGTTTCTTGAGTCTCCCCTGCCAATACTGATAAGGGAAATTCCGGAGAGTCCTCACCACTCTCAGGGGAGTTCTGGCTATCACATTCCTGGTACATAGGGGCACCAGTGAGGGGCTCAGGATCATCCCACAGTTCCCAGAACTTCGGAAAATCCCTTCCCACAATGGCGTCATGCGGTAACTGAGATACTAAGCCCACTGGATGAGAGAGGGTACCTTTGGGGGTCTCGAAACACACTGTAGTCACTGGATACTCTCGGGTGTCCCCATGCACACAAATAACAGCTACCTTGCTATTCCCAGAGACCTCTGTTTTAACTAACTCAGCCTTTATCAGGGTCACAAGGCTACCTGAATCCAGCAATACCACAACATTTCTACCATTAACACACATTTTGCATAAATGTTTCTCAGTTCCTCGAATGGCAGTGCATGCGACTGTCGCACACAGCGACTGACGTCTGCCCGTCAGAAAGTCACACTGCATGGGTTCCTCCACAACCGGGCAATTGGCTGCAATATGTCCCGCTTGCCGGCAGCGGTAGCAAACGATCCTTCTTGCCGCCTCTTGAGCCGCTGATTTCCCAGGCTGTTCTCGCCAAACTTGGGGTAGAGCTCCCACCCTCTCACTCTCTCCACCCTCACCCCTTGGAATCCTCTTATCTGCCCCTGGGGATGGTCTGGTCTTAGGGTGGAAAGTCCGAGTGTCTCTGGAAGAGGCCGTCAGGTTCTCTGTAGCCAAGTATTTCTCCACACGATCCACAAGACCATCGGCCGTCTCTGGGTCTCCATGGCTTACCCACTTTTGGATGGCAGTAGGAAGAGCTCTCAAAAACCGATCCATTACAACACGTTCCACAATCTTTGGTGCGGACAAAGTCTCTGGCTGTAGCCACTTTCTGCTCAGGTGAATGAGATCATACATTTGAGACCTGGGGGGTTTTCCAAGCTGGAAAGTCCAGTTATGCACACGCTGAGCCCGGACAGTCTGGGTGACACCCAGCCTTGCCAAAATTTCAGCTTTTAGCATCACATAGTCTTTTGCTTGGTTAGGCTCTAGGTCATAGTAAGCTTTCTGCGATTCACCAGTTAACAGAGGAGCCACCAGTCCAGCCCACTGCTCCTCAGGCCACTTTTCTCTTTCAGCGGTCCTTTCAAATGTGGTCAAAAATACCTCTGGATCATCCTCTCCAGTCATTTTTGTCAATAAACGACTCACCCCAAAGGACGCGGTATTAGTGGGACGGCTTTCCTCACTGGTCTGCGGACGTTGCTGCATTACTGCTTCCATTTGTTGTAGTCTCTGCTCTTGCTTCTGTAACAGGTCTATGAAGCGGGCCTCAGATTGCTGCTGGGCTTGTTGCTGAGCTTCCAGACTCTGTTGGTGAGCTTGCTGCTGGGCTGCAAGGCTCTGTTGATGAGCTTGCTGCTGGGCTGCAAGGCTCCTTTGCAAACCTGCATTTGTCTGCTGTTGATTGGCATTTGCTAGAGCCAGCTGTTTCAGTATCTCCTCCATGCTGGCTTAAAAAAAAACTGCCCGCATTCTCCACCAACTGTGAGGGGGTTAGCTCGGCAGCGGGTGTGTGTGACCCCCGGGATGGGCTCCCCACACAAAACAGGCCCAGCAAACGGAGGTTGTGGTTTTCAAAATCAAAAAGGTGCAGTTTATTTTCTATTTACAGTGACAAAACACAGCAAAGGAAAAGAAACATAACCAAAATAAATCCTGGTCAAGTTGACCTCTGACTAAACATACAGGTTTCCTAACTAACAACTGGGATCAGCCTAGTGCTGTCCTAGTCCCTAAGTCCCTGGTTTTAAATGTCCAAGCAAATAGCCACACAGGCTTTGTCTCACCGCACAGGGGTTCACTCTCCCTAGACAGTCCACACAGGTCTGGTTCCAGGCATGAGCTAACATCTAATGAAGCTGGGAGTTCTTATAGAGGCCTAAATGAGCTGACAAGCTTCAGCTGGTCTCATCAACTCCCTGTCTGTACGACGCCCCACACTCTCCCTAGAGGTATGAGTCATCCATGAGCCCACTAGCCTTATACAACTCTCCACCTAGTTGTATAAGTCGGCGTAAAGCCTGAATCTGGGCGAAATATATCTACCCCCCTGGATGCAACCAGGTGACTTTACCTTCCTGCTGTCACACCAGGTTAAATTTCTCCAACGGAAGAAGGGAAAAAATCTCAGCATACTCACCCCGCCAAATTTTGTCCCGGACCTCCTGCTTAAGGGGCGCTCCCAGCGGCCCCTCAAAACACACATAGACTCACATTTGGCCACATCCGCCAAATGAACCCGATCCACTTCCTTCTCCTGCGCCTTCCCTGAACCGCCGTCAGCCACACTCACTGCACTCTGCACTACCCCTCCACCCGTAGCAGGGGGTGCCCCAACAGCTGCCGCCACCGGAGATGACCCTGTTGTCGATGAAGCACCGGACACGGCCCCAGGTTCCCCAGCACCCACAGCAGCTTGGGGAACCCAAGCTGTCGTAGGCAACCCAGGAGCCTGCACTGGCACTAACCGCCCCAACACATCCCACAAACCAGACAATAACTGCGCCAGATCCTGTGTGCCGGACCCGGACACTCCAGGATTCACAACCCCTGCCACAGATACACCACTCACCCCACCCCCATCACTCACACCACTAACCACAGGCACTCGTACAGAAGACAAAGAAGGTTGGCCATACGGCCGCTTACCAGGCTGTCACGGAAGTAGACCTCCACGAGCCGTCACCCCGCTCTCCAACGATGCTGGCACCTCCACAGACTCCTCCTCGCTCTCATCTTCCAGCTCCCCCTCGGACAAGGGACGTCCTCACGAACTCCAACAATGCCTCAGCCCGTACCGCCAGAATGCTGCGGAACGCCACTGCGGACGCCCGTGACGTCATCACCCGTCAGTCTCCAGGAAGGCCCAGGCTGTTCGCCATCACTGACACGAAGGGCGCCCGCCCCAATGGTCCGGGGTGACGCCGTTCTCTCAGCTCCACTCGAAGGCCAGCCCTGCACGCTCCCGTCAGGCTCACCGCCTTCCGACCCCCTGAACTGCTCCCGGATGGGGGGACACCGGCCACTCCAGGCACCAGGCCGGCTCCCGATGACTGCGTTCTCCCCTGCCGAGCCACCCGGGTGGGAGAAGAGCCCGACCCGGGAGCCACACCGCCTGACTGGTCACCCGAAGAGGCATGGGCCGCGGGGGGCCCCCCGCCCTAACCCGTGAGTCCCGCCTGAGGTGAGGATTCCTCCCGGGCCTAGTCGTCCCCGCCTGAGCTTGGCGTTTGCGAGCAGGCTCCGGAGGGTCCCTGGAGGCCTGCTCCGTGGGGCTCCTAGTGCGGCGTCGGACCCTGAGAGAAGTGTCCGGGCTGAAGCGCTCAGGAGGTCTAGAGCCCGAGGTACAGCAGGGGAAGCAGTGACAACCCCCCCTTCTCCGGCTCCCAACAGCAACCCCCCTACCTGGGCATGCAGCCAATCGGTATCATGCACTGCCGCCGCTGCCCGCAACTGCTGAAACAGCCGCTCCACGTCCACCATGGCCAGGCAGAACCAGAACGGCTTAAGATATGGGGAAAAATGAGCAGCAGGGAAGGCTGAAGCTTCTTACACTGCGCTCCTCGTGGCGACTGGCCTCTCCCCTTCCTGTTCCTCTAACCAAAGGAATCCTCCTCCTCCCCCTTTTCTCAACCCCACCCTGACCCTGCGTCCTCCGGCTCCGCCCTGTTAACCCCTGTCATGCCGGCCCTCCACTGACACCCGCGGCGTTGCTCCTTGCCTTTCTGGAATGGGCCCTGCTGTGAATTATTAGATCAAGAATTGTAATTACATGCTCCTGTTAAACAGGGGCAGAAAAATTGGGCCTTAGGCACTGGTGCCACAACACTGCAACCCCTCACAGATACTGTACTTGGAGCGCAGCAATGAGCCCTGTTGCAAAGTATTGCATCAAAAAATTTAATTACACATCCCTGTTAAAGAGGGGCT
Organism: Rana muscosa; assembly: GCA_029206835.1. Taxonomy (NCBI): domain Eukaryota; kingdom Metazoa; phylum Chordata; class Amphibia; order Anura; family Ranidae; genus Rana; species Rana muscosa. The sequence goes on along the minus strand of JARGYO010000126.1, from coordinate 93,838 downwards.
GAAAAATTGGGCCTTAGGCACTGGTGCTGGTGCCACGACACTGCAACCTCTCACAGATACTCTAGTTGGAGTGCAGGAATGAGCCCTGCTGCAAAGCATTGCATAAAAAATTGTAATTACATGCCCCTGTTGAAGAGGGGCAGAAAAATTGGGCCTTAGGCACTGGTGCCACAACACTGCAACCCCTCACAGATACTGTAGTTGGAGCGCAGCAATGAGCCCTGCTCAAGAAGTCCTTTGACATAGTGGAAGTAGGAGAGAAGGTTTACATATGTTAATTTTTTATTCTTATTTAATTTAATTTTCTTTCTCTTCTCCCTATTTCTACTATGATATAGCGGGCAACAGTAATGAGATGAAATGTAATACGAAACTGGCATAAAATTTTTAATTTTTTTTGGTTAATGCTGGAGGGTAAAAAGTTGCTGTAACGGCACCCCTAATACGAAAGGGGTTTTACGCCGTTTACGATCTTCCCTCTCCTGGACACACATTCGCTACCGATCCTCCACAGTCAGGCGACCACTGAAAAAAATTGGAAAAGGGGTGCCCCTGGGATTGTGTGGATTGGAATAAATTATGGATTGCCACCAAGTATATATAGAAAAATATAAAGAATTTTATTTTACATAATACACATATATATCAAAATGGTTTAAAATCAAAGAAAGGAACAGACATATACAGTCATTAAAGAACAATTGCATGAGGACACCTTACTACTTGAGACATATAAGTCATATAGCTAGTGGTGACACAACCGACATGTTTCGGATACTCAAGCTATATCTGTGATAGCCTCCATTATTTCCTTCTTCAAGGTTCATGCAATAGTTTGAAGACAATTTAGTCTCTATATAAGAGAAAAAACACAACATAGTATGTGATAGCTGTATAATACACAACAGTGTACTGGCATGATTACATTATTTTGAATTTCTCCCATATGTGGGCAGCTAGAAGATAGACATTGTTGCAAAGAGAAAATAAAAAGAAAATAAAAAATAAAATAACAATGAGAGAGGAAAAGAAGAAAGGGGGAGGGGAGAGAGACGAAGGGAAAAGGAAGAATAAATATACATGAAAGTTCATTTAAGAATACATGGATGTATATAAACATCGTATAATTGTATGTCTATACGATACAGTACATCTATATCAAATAGTGTTGCATACATACATTTCCAATGGTAATATAAACATCAGCCGTTTGGAGGAATTGTCCCGGTGATATAGAGCCCAAACGGATATGGTGCGGGTTTAATGGTCGCATAAAGACAATGCAGCGGCCAAAAAGACACTGCAGACAAGATGACAGAGCCACGGGGAAATGTATAAGAGGACCAACACCAAAAACGCCCCTCAAAGCTCACAGGGAAGCCTCAAATTGCAGCGGACAGACTGCCACGGCCTCTCTGTAAAAACATACATACATGGATTATAGTTTCTAGATCGCAGACCAGCCCTGTAACCAGGCGACCACTCCCCATAGGATTAATCCTTCCAAAAGAACGAGACTACGCTCTGTATCTTTCCAGAATAGACTGACACTTTATTGCAAAACACTGCAACTTATATACACATAGAGAGGAGTTTCTGACCCTCCTCTCAGAATACATCTTTGACCAGAGCTAATTTACATGAGCCACTTAACTACAGCTGATGACTCACACATATGACAGTAGGCTAGCTTTTGTCTCCCAATCCACATTTCAGTTTAAATGATTATGCATGACTCTTTTGTGTTCCCCCAGCCAGACGGTCTGCTAGAGTCCAATACCTATAATTACAGACTTAATTATCACTATTCACAATAGACAATAGAATGCAATCACACCCCATCACAGCAATTATTACATAACAGCCCACACACAGTATACATGCAATCTATACAATCTATATACAGCATTGAATCTGATTAGCACAGATCATACAGGGGTTCTCATTCACCCTGTGCCCCAAGTGACACAGGGTGGATTTACACATAAGAGGCATTGGGGAAGCTGAAGCAAGGGTATCTCATACTTTCTAAGAGCTTCTGGGTTCCCCGGGCCCTCCCGTTACAGCTGCGAACCCCATCTCTGAACACTCCCCTATTTAGGCTTGCGCTTACATATTCTGGAGGGGTCCAGTAGTAGGTGCCTTCCTTCCTTAGGGTAATTAGTTGGGAAGAGGAGATTTCTTCCCAGAGGGTCTAGAGGGTTATTCACCCCCCCTCCTTTTTTTTTTTTTCTTTTCTTTCTTCTCTCTTTCCCCCTTTCTTTTCCCAATATGACGTTGGACAATATTGTAGTGATGTCCCTGAATGCTGAGGGTCTTAATATACCTGAGAAGCGACGCATGCTACTACAAGGATTTAAAACGTTCCGGTACGGACATAGCGTTTATTCAAGAGACACATTTTAAGACAGATAGACTTCAATATCTTCAAAATAAATTGTATCCATAGATCTATCATTCTATTAACCCGGTGGCCAAATCAAAAGGTATCTAGCGAAATCCCCTGGCGCTACCAAAGCTCGTTGATAGACCCTACGGGCCAATATGTTTATATTAAGGGACTCCTGGGGAATAAACAGATAACACTGGCAACAATTTATACTCCCAATGAAAATCAGGCCTCTTTTTTGGAGGAGGTACTGGGGAAACTCCTAGACTTCATGGGAGGGGCAGTTGATACTTGGAGGAGATTTCAATGTACCTCTGATACCATCAGTAGACACCTCCACGGGCACATCGACTATCCCTCCGAGCCAACTTAAACGTATAGCAAAATTGCACTACATCTATAGGCAACATTACATGGTCAGATCATGCGTCTTATGATTTGACGGGAACACAGTCGCTTCCACATCGTTTTTGGCGATTTAATGAAAGTCTGTTGCAGACTCCTGAAGTCCTGGAGGATGCGACTAAAGAGTTGATATTATATTTTCAGAGGAATGATCTACCCGACTGTGATCCCGGAGTTCTAAGGGAGGCACATAAATCAGTCCTGAGAGGTGTCTTTATCAAGCACGGAGCTCGTATTAAACGTGAGCGAACAAAACAACTTATCGAATTACTCGATAAACCAGCAGCTGTGGAGTCCAGTCATAAACAAACATGCCCCTAAGAGCCCATTCACACAGGGGCGGTACGACTTGTGCCGCGACTGTGCTGGGCGATCTCAAGACGACTTCAAAGCAGACTTCCAAAATGACTTCTGGATTGAAGTCAATGGAAGTCGCCTTGAAGTCGTCTTGAAGTAGTACAGGAACCTTTTTCTAAGTCGGAGCGACTGCAGTCACTCCTATTAGAACGGTTCCATTGTACAGAATGGGACACGACTCGTCAACCGGATTCGAAAATATTTTACCAAATTCGAAAAAATTTCAACCGGATTTTTCGCAGATTACTATTTATTTCCATCAAATCTCCTGCAGTATATTAACATCTATTTCATTTTTTTTGCAGATCTCCTGCAGACTATTAGCATCTATTTCATTTTTCTTTTCTTTTTTTGCATTAGAGCAGCCATTTCCTTTATTTCAGCAGATCTCCTGCAGACTATTAGCATCTATTTCATTTTTTTTGCAGATCTCCTGCAGACTATTAGCATCTATTTCATTTTTCTTTTTTTGCATTAGAGCAGCCATTTCCTTTATTTCAGCAGATCTCCTGCAGACTATTAGCATCTATTTCATTTTTTTTGCAGATCTCCTGCAGACTATTAGCATCTATTTCATTTTTCTTTTCTTTTTTTGCATTAGAGCAGCCATTTCATTTATTTCAGCAGATCTCCTGCAGACTATTAGCATCTATTTCATTTTTTATTTTTTTTCCATCAGATCTCCTGCAGTATATTAACATCTATTTCATTTTTTTTTCAGATCTCCTGTAGACTATATTAGCATCTATTTCATTTTTTTTTTTTTTTCCATCAGATCTCCTGCAGTATATTAACATCTATTTCATTTTTTTTCAGATCTCCTGTAGACTATTAGCATCTATTTCATTTTTCTTTTCTTTTTTGCCTTAGAGCAGCCATTTCCTTTATTTCAGCAGATCTCCTGCAGACTATTAGCATCTATTTCATTTTTTATTTTTTTTCCATCAGATCTCCTGCAGTATATTAACATCTATTTCATTTTTTTTCCAGATCTCCTGTAGACTATTAGCATCTATTTCATTTTTCTTTTCTTTTTTTGCATTAGAGCAGCCATTTTCTTTATTTCAGCATATCTCCTGCAGACTATTAGCATCTTTTTAATATTTTTTTTCCATCAGATCTCCTGCAGTATATTAACATCTATTTCATTTTTTTGCAGATCTCCTGCAGACTATTAGCATCTATTTCATTTTTATTTTCTTTTTTTGCATTAGAGCAGCCATTTCCTTTATTTCAGCATATCTCCTGCAGACTATTAGCATCTATTTCATTTTTTTTCCCATCAGATCTCCTGCAGTATATTAACATCTATTTCATTTTTTTGCAGATCTCCTGCAGACTATTAGCATCTATTTCATTTTTCTTTTTCTTTTTTTTTGCATTAGAGCAGCCATTTCCTTTATTTCAGCAGATCTCCTGCAGACTATTAGCATCTATTTATTATTATTTTTTTCCATCAGATCTCCTGCAGTATATTAACATCTATTTCATTTTTTTCAGATCTCCTGCAGACTATTAGCATCTATTTCATTTTTCTTTTCTTTTTCTTTTTTTGCATTAGAGCAGCCATTGCCTTTATTTCAGCAGATCTCCTGCAGACTATTAGCATCTATTTCATTTTTTATGCAGATCTCCTGCAGACTATTAAGCCGTGTACACACGATAGGTTTTACCGATGAAACACTCTGATGGACTTTTTTCATCGGACAAACCGAACGTGTATGGGCCCCATCGGTCTTTTTTCCCATCGGTGCTTAAAAATAGAACATGTTTTAAATTTATCCGATGGTTAAAAAACCGATAGTAAATTACTATCGTCTGTGGGGAACTCCATCGGATAAAAAACCCACGCATGCTCAGAATCAAGTTGACGCATGCTCAGAAGCATTGAACTTGATTTTTTTCGGCTCATCGGAGTGTTTTACGTCACCGCGTTTGGAACGGTCGGTTTTTTGACTGATGGTGTGTAGGCAAGACTGATGAAAGTCAGCTTCATCGGTTTTCCGATGGAAAAATCCATTGGTTTAAAAACCATAGGAAATCCGATCGTGTGTACAGGGCTTTAACATCTATTAAATTTTTCTTTTATTTTTCTTTTCTTGCATTAGAGCAGCCATTTCCTTTATTTCAGCAGATCTCCTGCAAACTATTAGCATCTATTTATTATTTTTTTTTCCATCAGCTCTCCTGCAGTATATTAACATCTATTTCATTTTTTTGCAGATCTCCTGCAGACTATTAGCATCTATTTCTTTCTTTCTTTTTTTCTTTGCAGATTACTATTTATTTCCATCCGATCTCCTGCAGACTATTAGCATTTATATAAAAAAAATTTGCAGATCTCCTGCAGACTATTAGTATCTATTTCATTTTCTCATCAGATCTGCAGACTATAAGCATCTATTTCATATATTTTTTTGCAGGTTTCCTGCAAACTATTAGCAGCCATTTCCCTAGTCTAGTCTAATTTCTATTTCTATTCTAAACTTTTCTAATTGGAATTTGAATTAATTTCATATGAAAATGTCGGAACATGGCTTATTATAATCTTTTCTATTCGGTTTGAATAATTTCGAATCCGGTTGAAATATTATCGAATTTGGTTGAAATATTAACGAATGCGGATGAAATATTATCAAATCCGGTAGAAATATTTTCGAATGCGACCGATTTTTCGAATTCCAGTTAGAAAAGATTAGAATAAAAATAGACTAGAAAAAAAAAATAGAACAGAATAGAATAAAATATAATATATATATTGTATTTTATTCTATTCTGTTCTATTGTTTTTCTATTCGATTCTTTCCAATATTTTCGATTCTATTCTAATTGTTTTCAAATTCGATCCGACTAGAATTTTTTTCTAATTCGATTCGAATTTTTTTTTAATTCGATTCGAATTTCGTCCGTGTTTTTTTCGATTCGAAACGTTATTTCGGATTCGGTTGAATTCGTTAGCATTGCAATTCGGATGCATCCGAATGTCCGAATAATGAAAATTCGTCCGAAACGAAATGCACATGCGATGGGCAGAAGATAACCCTACCAGCACATATTACCCGAGAATTTAAAGAGTTTTATTCATCTCTATATGATTTATCATTACCTATACCGTCCCGATTGGCCATAGATGAATATATTCAGGCATCCCAAATGCCCTCTTTATCTTCTGAGATAGCTGCGGAATTTGATGTCTCCATCTCTTTATTGGAGATCCAACAAGCATTAGGAACGATGAAACTAGGGAAAGCCCCGGGCCCTGACGGGTTTACGGTACAATATTATAAAACGCTATTTGGAATATTGGGCCCACGTTTGATTAATTTATCCACTTCTCCACCAAGGACGTCATATGACGTCCTTGACTTTGAGGTGGGATATCTGAATGATGCCTACAGCTACAGGCATCATTCAGATATCATTCTGTCGGGCCGGCGATTGTGCTCACCATAAGAATGATCATAGCGGCGGTTCCACCGCTTTATCGTTCTTATAGGCGGCGGGAGGGGACACACCCCCCCCTCCCGCCGCCATCCGGTGCTTCTCCGGGCTCTCCCGTGCCATCGGGGGCCCGGAGAACGAATCGGCCGGCGCCGGATGAAGAGCATAGAGATTTCCGGTGACCAGATGGTCACCAGTCATCTCTATGATCGTCGGAGTCCCGGGCGCGACGTTGTAACGTCACGCCCGGTACCCGGAAGTAAACAAAGCCGCAATTGCGGCTGTCAGCATGAGATTGGTGATTTTTTTGGAACAATATCATGCTTTCTAGCCTGGAGGAGAGATGTGGGGTCTTATTGACCCCCCGCATCTCATCATAAAGAGGACCTGTCACACACATTCCTATTACAAGGGATGTTTACATTCCTTGTAATAGGAAAAAAAGTGATCAAAAAAAAAATATATGTAAAAAAAAAGTGTCAAAATAAAAAGAAAGTATTAAAATAGAAAAAAAAATATATTTTTTTTTAAAACGCCCCTGTCCCCGGTAGCTCGCGCTCAGAAGCGAACACGCATGTAAGTCCCGCCCACATGTGTAAACGCCGTTCAAACCCCACATGTGAGGTATCGCCGCGTGCGGTAAAGTGCGAGCAATAATTCTAGCTCTAGACCTCCTCTGTAACTCGAAAATAGTAACCTATAAAAAAAATTCAAGCGTCGCCTATGGAGATTTTTAAGTACCAAAGTTTGGCGCCATTCCATGAGTGTGCGCAATTTCAAAGCGTGACATGTTAGGTATCTATTTGCTCGGCGTAACAGAATCTTTCACATTATACAAAAAAATCGGGCTAACTTTACTGTTTTGTTGTTTTTTAATTCGTGAAACCGTTTTTTTTCCCAAAAAAAGGCGTTTGAAAAATTATTGCGCAAATACCGTGCAAGATAAAAAGTTGCAATGACCGCCATTTTATTCCCTAGTGTGTCTGCTAAAAAAAAAATATATATAATGTTTGGGGGTTCTGATTAATTTTCTAGCAAGGAGGAGAAGTGCCAGAATCGGCCCGGTGGAGAAGTGGTTATTTAACCACTTGTCCCCCGCCCACTGTCAATTGACGGCGGGCGGAGGATACTCTCGTTCTGGGAGGACGTCATATGACGTCCTCCCTTTAAAACGAGCTAGGAGGCGCGCGCTCGCGCCACGTTCACAAGGCCCCGTTGCGCGTGCCCGGCGGCCGCGATTGCCGCCGGGCACCCGCGATTGCCCGGGAAACGAGCAGGAAAGTGGATCTCTGTGTGTAAACACAGAGATCCACGTCCTGTGAGGGAGAGGGGACCGATGGTGTGTCCCTTGTACATAGGGACAACCATCGGTCACCTCCCCCAGTCAGTCCCCTCCCCCCACAGTAAGAACACATTGAGGGAACATATTTAACCCCTTCCCGCCCCCTAGTGGTTAACCCCTTCCCTGCCAATCACATTTATACAGTAATCAATGCATTTTTATAGCAGGGATCGCTGTATAAACGTGAATGGTCCCAAAAATGTGTCAAAAGTGTCCGATGTGTCCGCCGCAATATCGCAGTCACAATAAAAAATCGCAGATCGCCGCCATTACTAATAAAAAAATAAAAATGCTATAAATCTATCCCCTATTTTGTACACGCTATAACTTTTGCGCAAACCAATCAATACGCGCTTATTGCGATTTTTTTTTCCAAAAATATGTAGAAGAATACGTATCGGCCTAAACTGAGGAAAATTTTATTAAAAAAAAAAAAATGGGTATTTATTAAAGCAAAAATTAAAAAATAGTGTTTTTTTTTCCCAAACTGGACGCTCTTCTTTTGTTTATAGCGCAAAAAATAAAAACCGCAGAGGTGATCAAATACCACCAAAAGAAAGCTCTATTTGTGGGAAAAAAAGGACACAAATTTCGTTTGGGAGCCACGTCGCACGACCGCGCAATTGTCATTCAACGTGTGAGAGCGCTGAAAGCTGAAAAATGGCTTGGGCAGGAAGGGGGTTTTCGTGCACAGTAGAGAAGTGGTTAATGCAATTGATTCTGAATCTTTATTTGCTAGGGATATCTTGGGAGCCCATATTGCTTTAATACATAAAGAAGGGAAGGACCCTACCTCTTGTGGCAGTTATAGACCTATCTCACTCTTGAATGTGGACCTTAAATTATACACTAACGTTCTGGCTACCCGGCTGGCGACTCACCTACCAAAACGAATTCACTTAGATCAAGTAGGATTTATTCCTACGCGGGAAGCAAGGGACAGAACTTCTAAAGTGCTGAACCTGCTCCGTGTGACCCAGTCCACGAAAACCCTGTGTGTATTGTTAAACACCGATGCGGAGAAGGCGTTTGATCGGGTAAACTGGTCATTCATGTTCTCCGTACTTAGACATATTGGACTAGAGGAAGTGATGATGAGCCGGATAGCCAGAATATATTCAAATCCGACCGCACAGGTCAAGGTAAATGGAGTGCTCTCAGAGTCTTTTCTAATTAAGAATGGTACCAGGCAGGGGTGTCCTATGTCCCCCCTTTTATATGCTCTTACCTTGGAACCTTTCCTCTGTACGATTAGGCTTCAAGCGGATATACAAGAGTGACAGTAGGTAGCACACAACATAAGATCTCGGCGTATGCCGACGACATGTTATTTTCATTAATTAACCCAGCAGTATCATTACCTAACCTCATTAAACAATTTGATTTATATGGTGCCTTATCTAATTTGAAAATAATTTTTTTTCAAATTGAGAGGCGATGGGGGTGGCGTTGCCACCGCAAATTCTTGCACAAGTACGAGGTGGTTTCCATCAGCATTGAATTATTTAGGTAAAAACATCAGCATTGAATTATTTAGGTAAAAACATTCCAGCAAATCTAGCCCGTACCTATGAATTAAAAGATCCCCCTTTGTTCATAAAGGCTAGATTATTATTAGAGAAGTGGCATACAAATCTCCATTCGTGGTTCGGTAGGTCTAATTTAATAAAAATGTGTATTTTACCAAAATTTTTATATTTATTTTTATATTTATTTCAAGCTTTACGGATACCGATCTCCTACTTTAAGCAAGTACAGGCAATGTTCACACGATTTGTTTGGGCTAACAAGAAACCACGCCTCTCCCGTACCCTATTAACTCTGCCAAAACACTATGGTGGCCTAGCGCTGCCGAACATTCGGAGATATTACCAAGCAGTCCACCTTGGCAGAGTAATAGACTGGCAACGTCATAGTGATTTGAAGCTATGGGTGGAAATCGAACAGCATTAATCCTCCATACCATTGAGGAGGGCGCTATGGTGTTGGGACTTTGTACCCTCAGATTTAAAATCACATCCTTTGATAGGGAACACCCTGAAACAATGCTCACATGTTATTATACATGCAGAGCAAATGACCAAGACATCTCCTTTAACTCCGATTATTGGGAACCCTAAATTCCTCCCAGGTCTCCCAATTACACAATTTTTTACTTTACGTGAGACTGAGCGAATTACTGCATCACAGTTTGTGATAGGGGATAGATGGCCTACTATAGAGGAGTTGATGAACTCCACAGGCCCCTATCGACTTACATTCTGGAATGCAGCTCAGTTACACCATTTCCTTCAGACTATACCAAATCCACAGGCATATATTAGGCAATTAACCATATTTGTGGAGTATTGCTCTGGAATAGAACCATTATCTCATGTCCTTTCTAGGACGTATACGTTATTTAATTCCCCACAGGAACAGCCAGAGCTTACCTGTATATTAAAATGGGGTCTAGATTTGCATCGTACGTTTACTACAGCACAAATACAAGCTATGATTAGTCTCTCTTTTAAATTCTCAATTTGCACCAAGATACAGGAGACTAATTATTAGACATGTGCATTCGTTTTCGTCCGAATGCATTTTTGTCCGAATTTCAGGTATTTTCGTTATCGTTTTAACAAACGAAAACGAAAGCGCAGAACCTGAAAACCGAAAGATCCGACATAAACAAATGCTTTATCTTCGTTTTCGTTGCGACAACAGTTGGATATAGATAGGAGATTCGACATGACGCTGACAATAACAATCTGTGTCTATCGAACCTGTGGTCGAATGTGCCTAACCTAAATCTATTAGTCCAAGATTATTCTACATAGAGAGAAAAGATTTGACATTATAGAGAGAAAAGATTCGACATTATAGAGAGAAAAGATCCGACATTATAGAGAGAAAAGATTCGACATTATAGAGAGAAAAGATTCGACATTATAGAGAGAAAAGATTCGACATTATAGAGAGAAAAGATTCGACATTATAGAGAGAAAAGATTCGACATTATAGAGAGAAAAGATCCGACATTATAGAGAGAAAAGATTTGACATTATAGAGAGAAAAGATTCGACATTATAGAGAGAAAAGATCCGACATTATAGAGAGAAAAGATTCGACATTATAGAGAGAAAAGATTCGACATTATAGAGAGAAAAGATCCGACATTATAGAGAGAAAAGATTCGACATTATAGAGAGAAAAGATTCGACATTATAGAGAGAAAAGATTTGACATTATAGAGAGAAAAGATTTGACATTATAGAGAGAAAAGATTTGACATTATAGAGAGAAAAGATTCGACATTATAGAGAGAAAAGATTGGACATTATAGAGAGAAAAGATTCGACATTATAGAGAGAAAAGATTCGACATTATAGAGAAAAAAGATTCGACATAGAGAGAAAAGATCACTGCTGGAATTGGGTGGGGGAAGTAAAATAAAAATAATGATGATGATGAATGTTATTGGCTGATTGTAACCAAAGAGGAGGAGCAGTAAAATAGAACTAACTTGACAATTCAACATGAACGACGAAGATTCGACCAAGCATCGAAAAACATCCAAACGTGGAATCTGTCATTGAAGGCTTATGGTGTCTGTCGAAAGTTAGAAGATTCGACGGTGCAGCTAAACTGTACGACGCTGCAATCGTACATTTCCGGTCAAATGCATCCGCCCATAGGCTATAGAAAAATTCTAATGTTGGTTGACTAGTAATAATAATTAATAAATATAATTATTACTAGTGTCATACAACATTAGAATTCTACTATAGCTTGTAGGCGGAACATTCGACCGGAAATGTACGATCGCGGCGTCGTACAGTTTCACTGCTCCGTCTAATCTTCTTTGAACATTCGACAGACACCATAAGCCTTCAATGACAGATTCGACCTTAATTAATTCAGATTTTCGGACGAATGCAATTTCTAGCGAAAAACGAAATAAATAAAAACGAATTTCGGGAGTAACTAAATACATTTATTTTTCGGACGAAAACGAAATTCCGAAACGAAATATTTCAGTGTGCACATGTCTACTAATTATAACATATTGATGAGATGGTATATGACACCTAATCGACTTCATATTATGTTTCCTGATACACCAGAACATTGCTGGCGATGGTGGTGCAAATAGAGGGACTATTCTACATATATTTTGGACATGCTCTAAACTGACTGCTTTTTGGACAACGGTTCGGAATATTTCTCAGAAATGTACTAACTTTCAAATTCCGAATGATCCGGCACTTTTTTTATTGCATGTCTCTACTCTGTCAATAAAAAATTATAGAAAGTTCATCCTATGCCACCTACTAAATGCAGCTAAATCCTGCATTCCTCTGTTGTGGAAACAAAAGACTGCACCAACCACAGCAATGTGGCTGAGGAAGGTGGAAGATATTAGAAGGATGGAAGATTTGATTTTGACATCAACTGATAGACAGGAGGTGTCAGCGAAATTAGGCTGTACGCAGAGCACACAGCCAGATATCGTGTCTCTAATCATAACACACTTTGTCTCAATGATATAATGCATCTTAAGCTAAAATTCACTCACCTTCCATTCAGTTCCCATTCATTCAAAACGAACAGCATCACTACACAGCTAGGTTCATCTTGGCATCACAGCAAAACACTGCGCCTGGAGCCTCACGGCTCCTTTTTATTATCAAAAGATCTCACCAGCAGATAATCACCTCCCCCATGGGAGTGGTCATCACAGGATGTCCCCTTCACACAGGAAATGTCCATATAAGGATATCCCTTCCAACAGGGTTATTTAAATACATACAAGACATGAATACACTGATGGCTAAAGTCTTATGGGCGTGTCCGGGCAGGGAAAGCGCGCATGGCTTTTAAACATGGATGCTTTTCCTGACTCTGAAAACACTCACAAGCTCTCATATTACCGCTGATAGGAATCCTTTTTCTACGCTATTCCATAGAATAACGCATATTTAGATTATACTATTATTGCTTGTGGGAGGCTATCTGCAGGCACGCGCTACGAATCCCGACCAATGCTGATCAACACACCGCCGAGACAAGAGCGCACATCTGCCTATAACCAATGATGTCGTTGCAGAGCGAGAATATCCTCTCCTCAATGATCGTCCATGCTAATGCACAGAGTGCCCCTCGTCGGCGAACATATCCCCACGCTGCAACATCACCCTCCAACCTCAAGACATTTTCCACTACCAGACGGGATTCAACCAGCCTCAGTCTGCCCCAGTCAGCTCTTTAGAGCGGGTTGCGGAAGTACTAACACTGGGTGACACTATGACAATACATATTAAATACGACTTCATAAAATTTTCCACAACAGGGGTATATAGAAAGATATGGACCCCTTGGAATTTGTTTATTCACCCAGAAGAGGGTAAATCCCTCTTAGGGCTATAAAGCATTTATATGAACTGAAGTCAGGAGAAGTGGTGGATGTGTGGTTTTGACAGCCGGAAATATTAGATCAAGAATTGTAATTACATGCACCCGTTGAACAGGGGCAGAAAAATTGGGCCTTTGGTGGTGGTGGTGGTATTGCCACAACACTGTAAGCCCTCACAGTTACTCTTGGTGGGTGCAGGAATGGGCCCTGCTGTGAAATATTAGATCAGGAATTGTAATTACATGCCCCTGTTGAACAGGGGCAGAAAAATTGGGCCTTAGGCACTGGTGCTGGTGCCACAACACTGCAACCCCTCACAGATACTCTAGTTGGAGCGCAGGAATGAGCCCTGATGCAAAGTATTGCATCAAAAATTGTAATTACACACCCCTGTTAAACAGGGGCAGAAAAATTGGGCCTTAGGCACTGGTGCTGGTGCCACAACACTGCAACCCCTCACAGATACTCTAGTTGGAGCGCAGGAATGAGCCCTGCTGCAAAGTATTGCAGCAAAAATTGTAAATACACACCCCTGTTAAACAGGGGCAGAAAAATTGGGCCTTAGCCACTGGTGGCGGTGCCCAGAGCCAAAAATGTTCTTACATGCTATCAGCATGATCATTGAGAAGGAAGAGGATAGTTACTCAGCATTACAGGATAGTCACTCAGCATCAGCATAGGCAGTCTTGAAGGGATCTCACATTCCCCAAAAAATTATTCGGTTACATCAGCATCAGGTGCTTGGTAGCCAAGACTGATTCATTTTCATGAAGGTCAGTCGATCAACCGAGTCGGTGGACAGGCGCACCCTGTGATCGGTTACAAAGCCTCCAGCAGCACTGAATGTGCGTTCCGAAAGAACGCTGGATGCAGGACAGGCCAGTAGCTCAATTGCTCCTTCTTTGACTGACCAAAGCCTCAGCAACACGTTGTCCAGGACCAGTATTTTGTAACCTTCCAGTCTCTGGGAACGCGTTGCACAGACGTTTCTGCAAGGCGTCGCAAAGATGTTTCATCCTCTGCTCCCTCTGCGACGGCAAGATAAGATCCGCAACCTTACCCTTGTAACGTGGATCAAGGAGGGTTGCCAGCTAGTAATGATCCCTCTCCTTGATACCACGAATACGAGGATCCTTCCAAAGGCTTTGCAGGATCAGGGAGGCCATGCAGTGTAGGTTTGCTGAGGCATTCGGTCTGGAGTCCTCTGGGTCACTGAGGACGACATGATCCGCAGCCACCTCCTCCCAGCCACGTACAAGTCCATGTGTTTCTTGGGACTGTAATTGATCCCTTAAAGACTGCTGCTGATGCTGAGTGCTAGGCTCCACCTCCATGCTGACACAATCCTCCTCCTCCTCCTCGTCCTCTTCCTGTGTGATAGGCGGGCCAGCAGGAACACTGTCTGGATAAAGGGGGCCTTGAGAGGTAAGGAAGTCCTCCTCTTCCTCCCTCTGTTCTGCCTCAAGTGCCCTGTCCATTATTCCACGCAACGTGTGCTCCAACAGGTGGACAAGAGGGACAGTGTCACTGATGCATGCACTGTCACTGCTCACTATCCTCGTGGCCTCTTTAAATAATGACAGGACAGTGCATGCATCCCTATCATGGCCCACTGGAGTGGGGGGAAAAAAAAGCTCCCCTGACCCTGTCCTGGTGCACAGATACTCATTGATGGCCCTCTTCTGCATGTGCAGCCGCTGCAGCATGGCCAACGTAGAGTTCCACCTGGTGGGCATGTCACAGATTAGGCGGTTCTTGGGCAGGTTGTATTCCTATTGGAGGTCAACCAGCCGAGCACTGGCATTATATGACCGGCAGAAATGCACACAGACTTTCCTAGCCTGCGTCAGGACCTCCTGTAAGCCCGGGTACCTGCCCAAGAACCATGCACCACCAAGTTAAGGACGTGAGCCAAACAGGGCACATGGGACAGTTGTCCCTGTCAGAGGGCGGAGAGGAGGTTGGTGCCATTGTTGCAAACCACCTTTTCTGACTTAAGCTGGCGTGGCGTCAACCACCTCTGAGCCTGCCCCTACAGAGCTGACAGAACCTCTGCCCCAGTGTGGCTCCTGTCCCCCAAGCACACCAGCTCAAGCACCTCATGGCATCTTTTTGCCTGCGTACTTGCGTAGCCCCTTGAACACCTACGGAGCACCGCTGGTTCCGAGGACAAAGCACAGGAAGAGGTCATGGAGGAAGAATCACCAGTAGAGGAATTTTGGAGGTGTGGTGGCGGAACAACCTCCAACACTACTGCACCTTGTCCTGCATCCTTCCCAGCTGCCAGCAGAGTCACCCAATGAGCCGTGAAAGATAGGTAACGTCCCTGTTCATGCCTGCTGGACCATGAGTCAGCGGTAATATGCACCTTACCGCTGACCGCCCTGTCCAGCGAGGCATGGACATTGCCTTCCACATGCCGGTTGAGAGCCGGAATCGCCTTCCCTGAGAAAAAGTGGCATTTGGGAACCTGCCACTAAGGTACCGCACATTGCACAAACTCACGGAAGGGGGCCGAGTCTACCAACTGAAAAGGCAGCAATTGAAGCGCTAGCAATTTAGCCAAGCTAGCATTCAACCGCTGGGCATGTGGATGGCTGGGAGTGAACTTCTTTCAGCGGTGCAGCAGCTGGGGCAGGGAAATTTGCCTGGTACAATCGGACGTCGGTGTACTGCTAGCAGAGTGGCCGCAAGTACTTGGCTGTGACACACCTAATTCTACACCTTCATTCCTCTCAGTGCAGGTTTCAGAGAGGACTGAAGGTATAGTGGGGTTGGAGATCCCAGCTGATGAGGAGCAAGGAGAGGTCCGCTTTGTTCTTTGGGTGGCGGCCTTATATAGTGTGGGGCGTGTACTAAACCCCCTGAGACATAATTGGCCAAAGCCACCCTGGCTTTGGCCAATTATGGCTCTCTTTGTTTAAGGCGCTGGGATTGGCCAAGCATGCGGGTCATAGTGCATGCTTGGCCAATCATCAGCCAGCAATGCACTGCGATGCCGCAGTGAATTATGAACCGTGACGCGCCACTCGAATTTGGCGCGAACGACCCACAATGTTCGAAATTCGGCGAATGGCCGAACAGACGATGTTCGAGACGAACATGGGTTCCACTCGAACTCGAAGCATATCCCTACTGGTGAGGAGCTGATCAGGGATACAATAAATGGTGTGGTGGTGATCAGGGACACAATAAATGGTGTGGTGGTGATCAGGGACACAATAACTGGTGTGGAGGTGATCAGGGACACAATAACTGGTGTGGAGGTGATCAGGGACACAATAGCTGGTGTGGTGGTGATCAGGACACAATAGCTGGTGTGGAGGTGATCAGGGACACAATAACTGGTGTGGAGGTGATCAGAGACACAATAACTGGTGTGGACACAATAACTGGTGTGGAGGTGATCGGGGACACAATAACTGGTGTGGAGGTGATCAGGGACACAATAACTGGTGAGGTGGTGATCAGGGACACAATAACTGGTGTGGAGGTGATCAGGGACACAATATCTGGTGTGGAGGTGATCAGGGACACAATAACTGGTGTGGAGGTGATCAGGGACACAATAACTGGTGTGGAGGTGATCAGGGACACAATAGCTGGTGTGGTGGTGATCGGGACACAATAGCTGGTGTGGAGGTGATCAGGGACACAATAACTGGTGTGGAGGTGATCGGGGACACAATAACTGGTGTGGAGGTGATCAGGGACACAATAACTGGTGTGGAGGTGATCAGGGACACAATAACTGGTGTGGAGGTGATTAGGGACACAATAACTGGTGTGGAGGTGATCAGGGACACAATAACTGGTGTGGGGGTGATCAGGGACACAATAACTGGTGTTGGGGTGATCAGGGACACAATAACTGGTGTTGGGGTGATCAGGGACACAATAACTGGTGTGGAGGTGATCAGGGACACAATAACTGGTGTGGAGGTGATCAGGGACACAATAACTGGTGTGGAGGTGATCAGAGACACAATAACTGGTGTGGCGGTGATCAGGGACACAATAACTGGTGTGGAGGTGATTAGGGACACAATAACTGGTGTGGCGGTGATCAGGGACACAATAACTGGTGTGGAGGTGATTAGGGACACAATAACTGGTGTGGAGGAGATCGGGGACACAATAACTGGTGTGGAGGTGATTAGGGACACAATAACTGGTGTGGAGGTGATCAGGGACACAATAACTGGTGTGGGGGTGATCAGGGACACAATAACGGGTGTGGAGGTGATCAGGGACACAATAACTGGTGTAGAGGTGATCCGGGACACAATAACTGGTGTGGCGGTGATCAGGGACACAATAACTGGTGTGGAGGTGATTAGGGACACAATAACTGGTGTGGAGGAGATCGGGGACACAATAACTGGTGTGGAGGTGATCAGGGACACAATAACTGGTGTGGAGGTGATCGGGGACACAATAACTGGTGTGGAGGTGATCAGGGACACAATAACTGGTGTGGGGGTGATCAGGGACACAATAACTGGTGTTGGGGTGATCAGGGACACAATAACTGGTGTGGAGGTGATCAGGGACACAATAACTGGTGTGGAGGTGATCAGGGACACAATAACTGGTGTGGAGGTGATCAGGGACACAATAACTGGTGTGGTGGTGATCAGGGACACAATAACTGGTGTGGCGGTGATCAGGGACACAATAACTGGTGTGGAGGTGATTAGGGACACAATAACTGGTGTGGTGATCGGGGACACAATAACTGGTGTGGTGGTGATCAGGGACACAATAACTGGTGTGGAGGTGATCGGGGACACAATAACTGGTGATATATTATGTAATAGTATAAGATGAATGAAGTAGGTGTAAAGTGGAAGCAGTAGATCTGCAGAGAATATTATTTGAGCCCCTAGCACTTTATATATGAATGTCTCCACATATTTTAGTGTATTGGTGATAATTTATGCGCACACACAATAGGACAGCGCTGTGACGCATAATGCTCTTCTAGGTGATAAAGGGAATACTTACCTTTGTTACAGCAGCAGTCCGGTAGAAGTTATTTCTGTAGGTATTTGAGTTGTTACACATAGCGCAGGTTTTTTTCTATTTATATTGGGGACATAATTGCCCAAATCTGGGGATCAGGAGCCATTTCCACCCTTTACTCTCGGCTGGGGATCTTTGTATCCATATAACAGATGTTCTACATGACTAAATCTGACATCAATTTTACTGCAAAATCAAAGGGGCCAAAATGTCTCCCCCCCCCTCCCCCGAGCAGTAATATATTTCTATCCCCCTTGCTGGGAGTGGAGATGACCCATCTATAAGGATATACAGTACATACACACCCAGCACAGGGCCGTGTTCACACTACCAGATGTTTCTGCAGTTCCTCTGAGCTCCACAAGGTGGTGATCTCACCTCTACCCAGACAGAGAGTCTATGGAATACAGACAGGAAGTGATGTCAGATACAGACAGGAAGTGATGTCATGCACACACAGGAAGTTCCGGGTGAGAGGTGAGTCGGGAGGAAGTCGTGAGGAGACACGTTGCTGGATCTGGCGGCAGAGGAGGTAATATGAAGATTAACCCCTTCAGGGGGATCAGTTGATGATTAATATATCTTCCCTCCAAAGCTTGTCATACATGGTTCAGTTTTATCGTTCAGCCAGCGGGGTGAGTGAGAAAACTGAAGTGATTCCCCCATCCACACATAGGAGGGGGATGGGGGAATCCTCCCCGCTGCACTATTGTATTGTGACAATGGGGGGCGCTCCTCCGCTCTCAGAATACACAGATCAGTGATGAAGCTATTGGCTGCAGCCGCTGATCGAGTGACTTTTATCCGGCAGTGACCACACATGGATGGAAATGTGACCGATCCCTGCTGGACCAGCTGAATTTCCAGGTATCTATGGTCACCTGAAGTCAGGGCACAAATCCCAGGTCACCATGGTGACTAGTAGGGATGAGCTCCGGTGTATTCGCATTGAACACTTGCAGAGCCCGCCAAAGAAGTCGGCACCGTTGGAACCGCGCTGCGCTAATGACATGCAGTGAGACACTGTCCCCATGCTCGGCTGCAGAGATCGGGAAATGTCTCCCTGCCTGTGATTAGCGCAGTACGGTTCCGACGGTGCCGACTTCTTTGGCGGGCTCTGCAAGTGTTCAATGCGAATACACCGGAGCTCATTCCTAGTGACTAGAAATGGCGTCCTGGCCCCTGGGCTCTTGTCAGCCCATTCTCACTGTTGGTCTGAATAATGTTTCTGCCTGAAACCCGGACACATTATTCAGACAGGAATGTGGCTCGGAGCGGGGCCAGGCGGGAGGGGGAGGGGAGACCCGACCTGTGAAGTCAGGGGTGGACTGGGCAGGACAGCGGCATGAGAGGACTCATCTCACTGATCTCCCGCTGCCGATTCTGCACACTGTACCCTTCCCCTGCACCTCATGTCCTGAAGTCTGCACAATGTATCCTTCTCCTGCACCCCATATTCCCCATTCTGCACCCTTCTCTGGTACCCTGCACCCCATGTCCTGTATTTTGCACCCTTCTCTGGTACCCTGCACCCCATGTGCTGCATTCTCCGCCCTTCTCCTGCACCCCATGTCCTGCATTCTGCACCCTTCTCCTGCATTCTGCACCCTTCCCATGTCCTGCATTCTGCACCCTTCTCCTGCACCCCATGTCCTGCATTCTGCACCCTTCTCCTGCACCCCATGTCCTGCATTCTGCACCCTTCTCCTGCACCCCATGTCCTGCATTCTGCACCCTTCTCCTGCACCCCATGTCCTGCATTCTGCACCCTTCCCATGCACCCCATGTCCTGCATTCTGCACCCTTCTTCTGCACCCCATGTCCTGCATTCTGCACCCTTCTCCTGCACCCCATGTCCTGCATTCTGCACCCTTCTTCTGCACCCTTCTCCTGCACCCCATGTCCTGCATTCTGCACCCTTCTCCTGCATCCCATGTGCTCCGGTGACCTGCACCCTTCTCTGGTACCCTGCACCCCATGGGGGGAGAACCACTGGAGGAGTCAATAATGGAGAAAGATCTGGGGGTCCCAGTAGAAGACAGACTGAGCAATAGCATACAATGTCAAGCTGCAGCTACCAAAGCCGGCAGAATATTGCCATGCATAAAAAAGGCAATTTTCTCACATCGTCTTCCAGGACGGCACCCTGAGAGATGACTGGTCCCACCTGACAGGAAACACAATTAAAGACGAGGCCAAAAACCCCCGCCCCTCCCTGTGCTCCTCAGTTTTTTGATTGAGTTTCCCCACAGCAAAACGTTTTGTTGTTTTCTAATAGACCCGAAGCAGGGGGCTGGTGGTCTCCCCCTGGGAGCCGGACCGCAGGCTTGTGAAGCCTTTGGGTCTGGTAGAGCTTGCCCTTCCAGGAGGGGTTTCCCCATCTTCCTCAGGGGGGGGGGGGCGCAGAGCTTGCAAGAGCCCCCCTGAGTGCGGAAGGACCCTGGGTACAATGGGGTACCCAGAACTTCAGGGACCATTGTTTCCTGCTTCCTCCCCCTTACCTGGCGGGTGTCCGTTTAGCGGGGGGAGCTGGCGGTCGGATTTCCCATGGGGCACGTCGTTGTGGTGGGCCCCAACTCCTGGGCATCTGGGACATGCAGTGTGGCTTGCAGGGGAGAGGAGATGGCAACGGCCAGTGGTCGAGCGCCATCTTGCCAGCGGCAGGAATGATGCAGTGCACTGGGAATGACCCCACCGCGTGTCCTACGAGGGCAGGTTACTTTCGGGTCTTTGAGTCTTTGGCAAAATGGTGGCGTCCTAGGACACCAGGAGCGGAGGTCTGGCCGACAATGGAGGCAGGCATCCACAGCCTGCTTTGGCCAGCATCAAGCACCACTCAGCAGGTGTCTCAGGGGTGTCCAAACTTTTTTCAAAGAGGGCCAGATTTGATGAAGTGAACATGCTTGAACCATAAAAATTCGAATTGCCTTTGTGGCTGTGTGTGGTGAAGAGATGAGCTCAGGCATATT
The DNA here is from genome assembly GCA_029206835.1 of Rana muscosa. NCBI lineage: Eukaryota > Metazoa > Chordata > Amphibia > Anura > Ranidae > Rana > Rana muscosa. The sequence goes on along the minus strand of JARGYO010000126.1, from coordinate 72,515 downwards.
TATTGGCGTATAACACGCACCTTCACTTTAAGAGGGAAGTTTCAGGAATTTTTTTTTTTACATTTTAAATAAAGGTCTGTGAAGCAGATCCCCACTCCATCACAGATCCCCCCCCATTACAGACCCCACTCCATCACAGATCCCCCCACTCCATTACAGATCCCCCCCCATTACAGACCCCACTCCATCACAGATCCCCCCACTCCATCACAGATCCCCCCCCATTACAGACCCCACTCCATCACAGATCCCCCCCCATTACAGACCCCACTCCATCACAGATTCCCCCCCCTCATTACAGACCCCACTCCATCACAGATCCCCACTCCATCACAGATCCCCACTCCAACACAGATCCCCCCCATTACAGACCCCACTCCATCACAGATCCCCCCCCTCATTACAGACCCCACTCCATCACAGATCCCCCCCCCCATTACAGACCCCACTCCATCACAGATCCCCCCACTCCATCACAGATCCCCCCCCATTACAGACCCCACTCCATCACAGATCCCCCCCCATTACAGACCCCACTCCATCACAGATTCCCCCCCCTCATTACAGACCCCACTCCATCACAGATCCCCCCACTCCATTACAGATCCCCCCCCATTACAGACCCCACTCCATCACAGATCCCCCCACTCCATTACAGATCCCCCCCCATTACAGACCCCACTCCATCACAGATTCCCCCCCCTCATTACAGACCCCACTCCATCACAGATCCCCCCACTCCATTACAGATCCCCCCCCATTACAGACCCCACTCCATCACAGATCCCCCCACTCCATTACAGATCCCCCCCCATTACAGACCCAAATTCATCACAGATCCCCATCACAGATCCCCCCACCTCATCACAGATCCCCCCACCTCATCACAGATCCCCCCACCTCATCACAGATCCCCCCCACCTCATCACAGATCCCCCCACCTCATCACAGATCCCCCCACCTCATCACAGATCCCCCCACCTCATCACAGATCCCCCCACCTCATCACAGATCCCCCCACCTCATCACAGATCCCCCCCCCATTACAGACCCCACTCCATCACAGATTCCCCCCCCCTCATTACAGACCCCACTCCATCACAGATCCCCCCACTCCATTACAGATCCCCCCCCATTACAGACCCCACTCCAACACAGATCCCCCCCATTACAGACCCCACTCCATCACAGATTCCCCCCCCTCATTACAGACCCCACTCCATCACATCCCCCCACTCCATTACAGATCCCCCCCCATTACAGACCCCACTCCATCACAGATCCCCCCACTCCATCACAGATCCCCCCCCATTACAGACCCCACTCCATCACAGATCCCCCCCATTACAGACCCCACTCCATCACAGATTCCCCCCCCTCATTACAGACCCCACTCCATCACAGATCCCCACTCCATCACAGATCCCCACTCCAACACAGATCCCCCCCATTACAGACCCCACTCCATCACAGATCCCCCCCCTCATTACAGACCCCACTCCATCACAGATCCCCCCCCCCATTACAGACCCCACTCCATCACAGATCCCCCCACTCCATCACAGATCCCCCCCCATTACAGACCCCACTCCATCACAGATCCCCCCCCATTACAGACCCCACTCCATCACAGATTCCCCCCCCTCATTACAGACCCCACTCCATCACAGATCCCCCCACTCCATTACAGATCCCCCCCCATTACAGACCCCACTCCATCACAGATCCCCCCACTCCATTACAGATCCCCCCCCATTACAGACCCCACTCCATCACAGATTCCCCCCCCTCATTACAGACCCCACTCCATCACAGATCCCCCCACTCCATTACAGATCCCCCCCCATTACAGACCCCACTCCATCACAGATCCCCCCACTCCATTACAGATCCCCCCCCATTACAGACCCAAATTCATCACAGATCCCCATCACAGATCCCCCCACCTCATCACAGATCCCCCCACCTCATCACAGATCCCCCCACCTCATCACAGATCCCCCCCACCTCATCACAGATCCCCCCACCTCATCACAGATCCCCCCACCTCATCACAGATCCCCCCACCTCATCACAGATCCCCCCACCTCATCACAGATCCCCCCACCTCATCACAGATCCCCCCACCTCATCACAGATCCCCCCCCCATTACAGACCCCACTCCATCACAGATTCCCCCCCCCTCATTACAGACCCCACTCCATCACAGATCCCCCCACTCCATTACAGATCCCCCCCCATTACAGACCCCACTCCAACACAGATCCCCCCCATTACAGACCCCACTCCATCACAGATTCCCCCCCCTCATTACAGACCCCACTCCATCACATCCCCCCACTCCATTACAGATCCCCCCCCATTACAGACCCCACTCCATCACAGATCCCCCCACTCCATCACAGATCCCCCCCCATTACAGACCCCACTCCATCACAGATCCCCCCCATTACAGACCCCACTCCATCACAGATTCCCCCCCCTCATTACAGACCCCACTCCATCACAGATCCCCCCACTCCATTACAGATCCCCCCCCATTACAGACCCCACTCCATCACAGATCCCCCCACTCCATCACAGATCCCCCCCCATTACAGACCCCACTCCATCACAGATTCCCCCCCCTCATTACAGACCCCACTCCATCACAGATCCCCCCACTCCATCACAGATCCCCCCACTCCATTACAGATCCCCCCCATTACAGACCCCACTCCATCACAGATCCCCCCACTCCATCACAGATCCCCCCCCATTACAGACCCCACTCCATCACAGATTCCCCCCCCTCATTACAGACCCCACTCCATCACAGATCCCCCCACTCCATTACAGATCCCCCCCCATTACAGACCCAAATTCATCACAGATCCCCATCACAGATCCCCCCACCTCATCACAGATCCCCCACCTCATCACAGATCCCCCACCTCATCACAGATCCCCCCACCTCATCACAGATCCCCCCACCTCATCACAGATCCCCCCCCCCATTACAGACCCCACTCCATCACAGATTCCCCCCCCCCTCATTACAGACCCCACTCCATCACAGATCCCCCCACTCCATTACAGATCCCCCCCCATTACAAACCCAAATTCATCACAGATCCCCATCACAGATCCCCCCCACCTCATCACAGATCCCCCACCTCATCAGAGATCCCCCACCTCATCACAGATCCCCCACCTCATCACAGATCCCCCACCTCATCACAGATCCCCCCACCTCATCACAGATCCCCCCACCTCATCACAGATCCCCCCACCTCATCACAGATCCCCCCACCTCATCACAGATCCCCCACCTCATCACAGATCCCCCCCCATTACAAACCCAAATTCATCACAGATCCCCATCACAGATCCCCCCCACCTCATCACAGATCCCCCCCACCTCATCACAGATCCCCCCACCTCATCACAGATCCCCCCACCTCATCACAGATCCCCCCACCTCATCACAGATCCCCCCACCTCATCACAGATCCCCCCACCTCATCACAGATCCCCCCACCTCATCACAGATCCCCCCACCTCATCACAGATCCCCCCACCTCATCACAGATCCCCCCCCCATTACAGACCCCACTCCATCACAGATTCCCCCCCCCCTCATTACAGACCCCACTCCATCACAGATCCCCCCACTCCATTACAGACCCCCCCCCATTACAAACCCAAATTCATCACAGATCCCCATCACAGATCCCCCCCACCTCATCACAGATCCCCCCCACCTCATCACAGATCCCCCCCACCTCATCACAGATCCCCCCCACCTCATCACAGATCCCCCACCTCATCACAGATCCCCCCACCTCATCACAGATCCCCCCACCTCATCACAGATCCCCCCACCTCATCACAGATCCCCCCACCTCATCACAGATCCCCCCACCTCATCACAGATCCCCCCACCTCATCACAGATCCCCCCACCTCATCACAGATCCCCCACCTCATCACAGATCCCCCCCCATTACAGACCCCACTCCATCACAGATTCCCCCCACTCCATTACAGATCCCCCCCCCCATTACAGGCCCAAATTCATCACAGATCCCCATCACAGATCCCCCCCACCTCATCACAGATCCCCCCACCTCATCACAGATCCCGCCCACCTCATCACAGATCCCCCCCACCTCATCACAGATCCCCCCACCTCATCACAGATCCCCCACCTCATCACAGATCCCCCCCCCCATTACAGACCCCACTCCATCACAGATTCCCCCCCCCCTCATTACAGACCCCACTCCATCACAGATCCCCCCACTCCATTACAGACCCCCCCCATTACAGACCCAAATTCATCACAGATCCCCATCACAGATCCCCCCACCTCATCACAGATCCCCCACCTCATCACAGATCCCCCCACCTCATCACAGATCCCCCCCCATTACAGACCCCACTCCATCACAGATTCCCCCCCCCCTCATTACAGACCCCACTCCATCACAGATCCCCCCACTCCATTACAGATCCCCCCCCATTACAGACCCAAATTCATCACAGATCCCCATCACAGATCCCCCCACCTCATCACAGATCCCCCACCTCATCACAGATCCCCCACCTCATCACAGATCCCCCCCCATTACAGACCCCACTCCATCACAGATTCCCCCCCCCCCTCATTACAGACCCCACTCCATCACAGATCCCCCCACTCCATTACAGATCCCCCCCATTACAGACCCAAATTCATCACAGATCCCCATCACAGATCCCCCCACCTCATCACAGATCCCCCCACCTCATCACAGATCCCCCCACCTCATCACAGATCCCCCCACCTCATCACAGATCCCCCCACCTCATCACAGATCCCCCCCCATTACAGACCCCACTCCATCACAGATTCCCCCCCCCCCTCATTACAGACCCCACTCCATCACAGATCCCCCCACTCCATTACAGATCCCCCCCCATTACAGACCCAAATTCATCACAGATCCCCATCACAGATCCCCCCACCTCATCACAGATCCCCCACCTCATCACAGATCCCCCCACCTCATCACAGATCCCCCCACCTCATCACAGATCCCCCCACCTCATCACAGATCCCCCCACCTCATCACAGATCCCCCCACCTCATCACAGATCCCCCCCCCATTACAGACCCCACTCCATCACAGATTCACCCCCCCCCTCATTACAGACCCCACTCCATCACAGATCCCCCCCACTCCATTACAGATCCCCCCCATTACAGACCCAAATTCATCACAGATCCCCATCACAGATCCCCCCCACCTCATCACAGATCCCCCCCACCTCATCACAGATCCCCCCACCTCATCACAGATCCCCCCACCTCATCACAGATCCCCCCAACTCATCACAGATCCCCCCACCTCATCACAGATCCCCCCCACCTCATCACAGATCCCCCCCACCTCATCACAGATCCCCCCCACCTCATCACAGATCCCCCCCACCTCATCACAGATCCCCCCCACCTCATCACAGATCCCCCCCACCTCATCACAGATCCCCCCCACCTCATCACAGATCCCCCCCATTACAGACCCCACTCCATCACAGATTCCCCCCCCCCTCATTACAGACCCCACTCCATCACAGATCCCCCCACTCCATTACAGATCCCCCCCCATTACAGACCCAAATTCATCACAGATCCCCATCACAGATCCCCCCACCTCATCACAGATCCCCCACCTCATCACAGATCCCCCACCTCATCACAGATCCCCCCCCATTACAGACCCCACTCCATCACAGATTCCCCCCCCCCCTCATTACAGACCCCACTCCATCACAGATCCCCCCACTCCATTACAGACCCCCCGCCATTACAGGCCCAAATTCATCACAGATCCCCCCACCTCATCACAGATCCCCCCACCTCATCACAGATCCCCCCACCTCATCACAGATCCCCCCACCTCATCACAGATCCCCCACCTCATCACAGATCCCCCCCCATTACAGACCCCACTCCATCACAGATTCCCCCCCCCTCATTACAGACCCCACTCCATCACAGATCCCCCCACTCCATTACAGACCCCCCCCATTACAGGCCCAAATTCATCACAGATCCCCCCACCTCATCACAGATCCCCCCACCTCATCACAGATCCCCCCACCTCATCACAGATCCCCCCACCTCATCACAGATCCCCCCACCTCATCACAGATCCCCCCACCTCATCACAGATCCCCCACCTCATCACAGATCCCCCCCCCATTACAGACCCCACTCCATCACAGATTCCCCCCCCCCCTCATTACAGACCCCACTCCATCACAGATCCCCCCACTCCATTACAGATCCCCCCCCATTACAGACCCAAATTCATCACAGATCCCCATCACAGATCCCCCCACCTCATCACAGATCCCCCCACCTCATCACAGATCCCCCACCTCATCACAGATCCCCCCACCTCATCACAGATCCCCCCACCTCATCACAGATCCCCCACCTCATCACAGATCCCCCCACCTCATCACAGATCCCCCCACCTCATCACAGATCCCCCCACCTCATCACAGATCCCCCCCACCTCATCACAGATCCCCCCCACCTCATCACAGATCCCCCCCACCTCATCACAGATCCCCCCCACCTCATCACAGATCCCCCCCACCTCATCACAGATCCCCCCCACCTCATCACAGATCCCCCCCACCTCATCACAGATCCCCCCACCTCATCACAGATCCCCCCCCATTACAGACCCCACTCTATCACAGATTCCCCCCCCCCCCTCATTACAGACCCCACTCCATCACAGATCCCCCCACTCCATTACAGACCCCACCTCATCACAGATGACCCCAATTCATCACAGATCCCATTACAGACCCCACCTCATCACAGATCCCCCCCATTACAGACCCCAATTCATCACAGATCCCCCCCCCCATTACAGACCCCACTCCATCACAGATCCCCCCACTCCATTACAGATCCCCCCCCATTACAGACCCAAATTCATTACAGATCCCCCCACCTCATCACAGACCCCCCCCATTACAGACCCCCCCATTACAGACCCCCCATTACAGACCCCAATTCATCACAGATCCCCCCTCATTACAGACCCCACTCCATCACAGATCCCCCCCCCCCACTCCATTACAGACCCCACCTCATCACAGACCCCCCCATTACAGACCCCAGTTCATCACAGATCCCCGCCCCATTACAGACCCCACTCCATTACAGACCCCACCTCATCACAGATCCCCCCCCCCCTCCCCATTACAGACCCTCCCCATTACAGACCCCAATTCATTACAGACCCCACTTCATCACAGATCACCCCACCTCATCACAGATCCCAATTCATTACAGACCCCCCCATTACAGACCCCAATTCATCACAGATCCCCCCTCATTACAGACCCCACTCCATCACAGATCCCCCCCCCCACTCCATTACAGACCCCACCTCATCACAGACCCCCCCATTACAGACCCCAGTTCATCACAGATCCCCGCCCCATTACAGACCCCACTCCATTACAGACCCCACCTCATCACAGATCCCCCCCCCCCCCCCTCCCCATTACAGACCCTCCCCATTACAGACCCCAATTCATTACAGACCCCACTTCATCACAGATCACCCCACCTCATCACAGATCCCAATTCATTACAGACCCCCCCATTACAGACCCCAGTTCATCACAGATCCCCGCCCCATTACAGACCCCACTCCATTACAGACCCCACCTCATCACAGATCCCCCCCCCCCCCCCTCCCCATTACAGACCCTCCCCATTACAGACCCCAATTCATTACAGACCCCACTTCATCACAGATCACCCCACCTCATCACAGATCCCAATTCATTACAGACCCCCCCATTGCAGACCCCAATTCATCACAGATCCCCCCCCCCCCATTACAGACCCCACTCCATCACAGATCCCCCCACTCCATTACAGACCCCACCTCATCACAGATCCCCCCCCCATTACAGACCCCAATTTATTACAGACCCCAATTCATCACAGATCCCCCCATTACAGACCACACTCCATTACAGACCCCCCCATTACAGACCCCACTCCATCACAGATCCCCCCCCCGTTACAGACCCCACTCCCATCACAGATCTCCCCACTCCATTACAGATCCCACCTCATCACAGATCCCCCCCCCATTACAGACCCCAATTCATTACAGACCCCCAATTCATCACAGATCCCCCCCCCTATTACAGACCCCACTCCATCACAGATCCCCCCACTCCATTACAGACCCCACCTCATCACAGATCCCCACCCTCCCCATTACAGACCCCAATTCATTACAGACCCCAATTCATTACAGACCCCAATTCATTACAGACCCCACTCCATCACAGATCCCCCCCACTCCATTACAGACCCCACCTCATCACAGATCCCCACCCTCCCCATTACAGACCCCAATTCATTACAGACCCCACTCCATCACAGATCCCCCCCCCCACTCCATTACAGACCCCACCTCATCACAAATACCCCCCCATTACAGACCCCACTCCATCACAGATCCCTGCCCCCCATTACAGACCCCACTCCATCACAGATCCCCCCCCAACTCCATTACAGACCCCACATCATCACAGATACCCCACTCCATCACAGACCTCCCTCATCACAGATCCCCCCCCCCCATTACAGACCCCACACCATAACAGATCCCCAATTCATTACAGACCCCCCATTACAGACCCCAGTTCATCACAGATCCCCCCACTCCATTACAGACCCCACCTCATCACAGATCCCCCCCCCATTACAGACCCCCCCCATCACAGACCCCAGGCAAGGGTTGTGGGGATGAGGCCCTTGTCCCCATCAACATGCTCCCCATGTTGAGGGCATGTGGCCTGGTATGGTTCAGGAGGGGGGGCGCTCTCTCGTCCCCCCCCCCCTCTTTTCCTGTGGCCTGCCAGGTTGTGTGCTCGGATAAGGGTCTGGTATGAATTTTTGGGGGAACCCTACGCCATTTTTTTTTAAATTTTGGTGCAGAGTTCCCCTTAAAATCCATACCAGACCCCTACGCCATTTAAAAAAAAAAAAACTTTTTAAAAAATCCCTTAACTGCTTGCCGACCGTCACACGCAGATGTACGTCGACAGAATGGCACGGCTACGCAAATGGGCATAAGGTACGTACACTTTAATTTGCGAGCCATGTGGTCGCGCGCGTGACCCTGTCGCGAGCTCCGTGACTGCGCCCACGGACCCGCCCACGGACCCGGTGTCCCGCGATCGGATCACAGAGCTGAAGAACAGGAAGATGTCATCTTCCCGTTCTGCCTAGTGACACTGTCACTGATCCCCCCCACCTCATCACAGACCCCCCCATTACAGACCCTAATTCATCACAGATCCCCCCCCATTACAGACCCCACTCCATCACAGATCCCCCCACCACTCCATTACAGACCCCACCTCATCACAGATCCCCCCACCTCATCACAGATCCCCCCCACCTCATTACAGACCCCCCATTACAGACCCCACTCCATCACAGATCCCCCCCCCACTCCATTACAGACCCCACCTCATCACAGATCCCCCCCCACTCCATTACAGACCCCACCTCATCACAGATCCCCCCCCTCCCCATTACAGACCCTCCCCATTACAGACCCCACTTCATTACAGATCACCCCACTTCATTACAGATCACCCCACTTCATTACAGATCACCCCACTTCATTACAGATCACCCCACTTCATTACAGATCACCCCACTTCATTACAGATCCCAATTCATTACAGACCCCCCATTACAGACCCCAATTCATTACAGACCCCCCATTACAGACCCCAATTCATTACAGACCCCCCATTACAGACCCCAATTCATCACAGACCCCCCCATTACAGACCCCAATTCATCACAGATCCCCCCCCCATTACAGACCCCACTCCATCACAGATCCCCCCACTCCATTACAGACCCCACCTCATCACAGATCCCCCCCCCCCATTACAGACCCCAATTTATTACAGACCCCAATTCATCACAGATCCCCCCATTACACACCACACTCCATCACAGATAGACCCCACCCCATTACAGACCCTCCCCATTACAGACCCCCCATTACAGACCCCAATTCATTACAGACCCCATTACAGACCCCAATTAATCACAGATCCCCCCCCCCCCATTACAGACCCCACTCCATCACAGATCCCCCCATTACAGACCCCAATTCATCACAGATCCCCCCCCACTCCATTACAGACCCCACCTCATCACAGATCCCCACCCTCCCCATTACAGACCCCAATTCATTACAGACCCCAATTCATTACAGACCCCACCCCATCACAGATCCCCCCACTCCATTACAGACCCCACCTCATCACAGATCCCCACCCTCCCCATTACAGACCCCAATTCATTACAGACCCCACTCCATCACAGATCCCCCCCCCCACTCCATTACAGACCCCACCTCATCACAAATACCCCCCATTACAGACCCCACTCCATCACAGATCCCCCCCCCACTCCATCACAGACCCCACACCATAACAGATCCCCATCCCCCATTACAGACCCCACACCATAACAGATCCCCATCCCCCATTTCAGACCCCTATTCATTACAGACCCCACTCCATCACAGATCCCCCCCACTCCATTACAGACCCCACCTCATCACAGATCCCCCCCCCCATTACAGACCCCCCATCACAGACCCCAGGCAAGGGTTGTGGGGATGAGGCCCTTGTCCCCATCAACATGCTCCCCATGTTGAGGGCATGTGGCCTGGTATGGTTCAGGAGGGGGGGGCGCTCTCTCGTCCCCCCCCTCTTTTCCTGTGGCCTGCCAGGTTGTGTGCTCGGATAAGGGTCTGGTATGAATTTTTGGGGGAACCCTACACCATTTTTTTAAATTTTGGTGCAGAGTTCCCCTTAAAATCCATACCAGACCTGAAGGGTCTGGTATGGATTTTTAGGGGGACCCCTACGCCATTTAAAAAAAAAAAACTTTTTAAAAAATCCCTTAACTGCTTGCCGACCGTCACACGCAGATGTACGTCGACAGAATGGCACGGCTACGCAAATGGGCATAAGGTACGTACGCTTTAATTTGCGAGCCATGTGGTCGCGCGCGTGACCCTGTCGCAAGCTCCGTGACTGCGCCCACGGACCCGATCGCCCCCGGTGTCCCACGATCGGATCACAGAGCTGAAGAACAGGAAGATGTCATCTTCCCGTTCTGCCTAGTGACACTGTCACTGATCGTGTTCCCTGTCATCGGGGGCAGCGATCAGTGACGTGTCACGACAAGCCACGCCCCCTAACAGTAAGAATCACTCCCTAGGTCACACTTAACCCCTTCAGCGCGCCCTACAGGTTAACCCCCTTACTGCCAGTGTAATTTTTACAGTAATCAGTGCATGTTGATAGCGCTGATCGCTGTAAAAATGACAATGGTCCCAAAATGGTGTCAAAAGTGTCCGATGTGTCCGCCATAATGTCGCAGTCACGATAAAAATCGCTGATCGCCGACATTACTAGTAAAAAAAAAAAAATATTAATAAAAATGCCATAAAACTATCCCCTATTTTGTAGACGCTATAACTTTTGCGCAAACCAATCAATAAACGCTTATTGAGATTTTTTTAATCAAAAATATGTAGAAGAATAGGTATCGGCCTAAACTGAGGAATTTTTTTTTTTATATATACTTTGGGGATATTTATTAGAGAAAAAAGTAAATAATATTGAATTTTTTTCAAAATTGTTGCTCTATTTTTGTTTATAGCGCAAAAAAAAAACGCAGAGGTGATCAAATACCACCAAAAGAAAGCTCTATTTGTGGAGAAAAAAGGACGTCAATTTTTTTTTTTTGTGTGTGTTTGTTTTTTATTCTTTATTATGAAGGTGATTAAAGTAAAGTGGGTGGTTTGTATATTTAGGATAGTAAGGGGTTGAGTCTAGAGCAGTGTTTCTCAACCTTTTTACCGTGGAGGAACCCTTGGCAAAAAGTCTGAGATCTCGGGGAACCCCTAAAAAAAAATTCAGATCTACTGCTCTCGGAACATCGTATCTGATCAGCAAGCTGTAGATATAACCACGTTTATTGTAGAAATAGCTTTAAATAATGGAATAAAAATTAGAACTCACCTGACACCAACATTATAGTGTGAACAGTGCACATAGAAATCAATTGTTTTCTTTATGTCCCTGCAGAGACCTGCGTTACAACAAGCCCAAAATATTTTAAGCAAGTCAAATTTGTACACATTTTCCATTTTTTGCACATATGCTGTGAACGAGGCCTTACTGAACTTGAACAAAACTCCCAAATATTGTGACTGATAAATAGGATAGCAGACTACGGGAACAGTTGGGACTTGTTCACAACATTCATGCATAAGAATTGATGGTGCAGATTTGATCTGCATAGACTACTTTGGTCTTGTCCATGTCATGTGCAGAGAGACATGCACTTTCCTAACGTAGGTCTCTGCTAGAACATAAAGAAAATAACTGATTTCTATGTGCCCTGTTCACACCACAATGTTGGTATCATTTGAGTATTTTTCTCTGCAGAGAAATGCATACATGTTGCATATTTCTGTGCAGAAAAAATATGCACATGATACCAATGTTGATTTCAATGTGCACTGACAGCGAGTACTGTCAATGCGAATTAATACCTGGTGCCTCCTCTATAGTTCCAGCTCCTCTGAACCTGTGAGGGTGGTACCAGGAAGAGTGCTGACAGTGGGAGCACATGGCTGAATATTGCAGGAGGTGAGATCCTGTGTATGGTAGTGACTGAATGCAGACTGCAGGGGCCTGTGGCTGGATGAGACTGAATCATAATAGGATTATGTACAAATATAGCAAAATAAAGCTATTATAATCTCACCTCCTGTTACATTCAGCCTGTGTGCCTCAACTCTCTGACCCCCCCCCCCCCCCAGTCTGCAATCAGTGCTGTTATACACAGGATCTCATCTCCTGTTCTCTGCTCTTCCCTCCCCCAGCAGTCTGCATTCACCCCTGACATACACAGGAACTCAGCTTCTATCTAATCTAGCCATGTGCTCCTTTTCTCTGCTCCCCCCCTCCACAGTGTGCATTACTGCTACCATTGAGACAGATCTCACCTTCTGATCTGGTGCTTCCGCCTCCATAGTCCTCATTCTCGGCTCTCTTCACGGCTCCCACTCTGTGCTCCCTGCCTCCAGTCTTCATTCCCGGGTCCCATGGCTCCCCGCTCTCCATCAGTGGCGTCACTAGGGTTGGTGTCACCCGGTGTGAAAAAAATTGGTGTCAACCCCCCTTCCACCCACTATAGTCCCTCTTCAGTATAGACCTCCCCCTAAGTGCAGAAACCCTATCAGCATAGACCCCCTCAGTGCAGACCCCCCCGCATAGGCACCCCCAGTGCAGACCACCTCCATCAGCATAGCCACCCTCAGTGCAGACCCCCTTCAGCATAGACACCCCACAGTGCAGACCCCCCTCCATCAGCATAGCCCCCCATCAGCATAGACACCCCCTAGTGCAGACCCCCTTCCATCAGCATAGCCCCCTCAGTGCAGACCCCCATCAGCATAGACACCCCCCAGTGCAGACCCCCCTCCATCAGCATAGACCCCCAGTGCACACCCCATCAGCATAGACCCCCAGTGCACACCCCACCAGCATAGACACCCCCAGTGCAGACGCCCTTCCATCAGCATAGCCCCCTCAGTGCAGACCCCCACCAGCATAGACACCCCCTTCCATCAGCATAGCCCCCCTCAGCATAGACACCCCTTCATCAGCATAGACCCCCCAGTGCACACCCCATCAGCATAGACACCCCCAGTGCAGACCCCCTTCCATCAGCATAGCCCCCCTCAGTGCAGACCCCCATCAGCATAGACACCCCCATCCATCAGCATAGACCCCCTCCATCAGCATAGATACCTCCACTTGTGCTAGTAGTCCCCCCCCTCTCCCCTCCCATAGCGCCCCCAGCACATGTCCATTAAAAACACTATTCAGACCTCAGAACAACGCGGCATAGACATAGCGGTGTGTCCCTCCTCAGACTGCCTCCTCCTGTCCTGTGTATATGTAAACAGAGGAGGGAGGACTCGGGGAGGCGGCTTAAGTCCGCTCCGCTGTGAGAGACACAGATCAGTGCAGGGGTGTGCGGACCGTGCGATGCCGCTGCCCACAGGTGTCACCCGGGTGCGATCTGCACCCCCCACCCAGCAACACCACTGATCGGCTCCCCGCCGAATTTAGAACTCCCGCTCTCCGCCTTTCTCCTGACTCCGCCTTCTGAGTTCTCTGAGCCGGAACTACAGAGAGAGCATCGGGTATCAATGCGCGCTGACTATTCTCACTGTCAGCGCGCATTGGGAACAGTGAAAACAACATTGGACGGATATACATCCGCCACAATGTTGAATCGCGGCGGAACCCCTGGGGACTTCTCGCGGAACCCCGGTTGAGAAACACTGGTCTAGAGTATAGACGGATCTATTTAAAGTTTATGTTTTGATATGGGTAGATTGGTTCGTTCTGTATGATAATATATATAAGTTTATGAATTTGGACTGATGCGATATACTTGATATACTTGTTAATTACTGGGGGTATCAGATTAAATGTAACGACTGTCCTATGTATAAT
>JARGYO010000126.1:0-57797 GCA_029206835.1 Rana muscosa | reverse complement strand
TCGCACGACCGCGCAATTGTCAGTTAAAGCGACGCAGTGCTGAATCGCAAAAAGTGGCCTGGTCTTTCGCCAGTCAAATGGTCCGGGGCTTAAGTGGTTAATATCCATGCCAGACCTGAAGGGTCTGGTAATGGAATTTGGGGGGACCCCCACGCATTATTTTATTTTTTTAATTTATACCAGACCCAAAGGGCCTGGTAATGGACTTGGGGGGGGGGAGAACCCATGCCTTTTTTTTCAATGACTTTTATCTGTATTGCCGGGACCCGACAATTCATTAATAGCCGCGAGTGGTTTTAAATGACTTTTTTTCCTTCAGAAATGACATTTTGTGCAGGGACAGTTCTAAACACGGGAAACAAACGCTACTTTACAGACATACTATAGACACCCCCCAGGTACGAAATTTAAAAGAATATTTCACTTTTATTGTTTCACTTTAAGCATTATTAAAATCACTGCTCCCGAAAAAACTTCCATTTCTCTAGTCATCTTTCAGGACGGCACACCTGAGAGAGATGACTGGTCCACCTGACAGGAAACACAATCAACACATGAGGTTAAAAGGCCCCTCCCTTCCCCCTGCTCTTCTTGATTGTGTTTCCCGGGAGCGAAACGTTTGTTATTTTTGTCAGACCTGAAGTCAGTAGCGGATGGTCTGCCCCCTGAGAGCTGGACGCCAAGGCCGGGGAGGGTTGCGGGTCCAGCCAGGGATCAGTCCCTTCTCAGGGGGGGGGGTTCCCAATGACCGCTGGTATCCCCGGTAAAGAGCCTCCCGGGCACAGGGGCGTTTCCCGGATCTCTTGTGGGTACATGCCTCCCCACCTACCTTCCACCCAGTATAGGGTACTTGGGGGATGAAGGAACCGGAGGGTCTGCAGGAGTCCAGGTCGCTGGAGGAGGAAGGCTGTCATTTTCCAGACAGTGCAGCTCCATAGGGAATGCTAAAAACACTCCTAGGCAGGAGTGAGCATTCGTCGGGTGGAGCAAGATGGTGCCGCTTCCGTTTCTGGCCGACATCACTTCCGGTTTCCGGTCCACGCCAAAATGGCGGATCCGGACACTAGAGGCCAAAATAGGACTACTTCCGGCGGCGGGACTCCAGCAAAATGGCGCCGGTCGGTGTCCTGGCCATAAAAATCCGGTGGAGCCAGGCGGAGGTCCCACAAGCCCCTCTCACCGCCTGGAATCTTACAGCAGAGCTCCTAGGAAGAAGGAACCAGCTGAGACCAGGAATGGAAGGAGAGGAGGACACAGCGGTGGCTACATCCCAGGAGGGGACCACGAGTGGTGAGTCTTTCCTCTATTTTTCACAAGGGGTGGGTTAAGGGAGGTCTTACCCACACCCCTTGGGGGGGGGGGCAGGAGAGAGTACAGCCTGCTAAAAGTGCTGTCTTGTCTTTTTGTCTCCTTAGAACCCAGTGGATCTGCTCAAGGGGCCCACAAGGTTAAATGCAAAAGTACCCCTCCCCCTAGAACAAAAAGGTGTGGGAATTGCAATGAAAAGCTCCCACTTGATCACGCCAAGCCTTTCTTGTTTCAGGTGCATACATAAATTGTCAGGTAAGGAAACCTCACAGGTGTTGAGGGACTTCCTTACAGTACAGGCAGAGATGCTGACTACGCTCCAATCCCTTAAGACAATTATTGCATCTAAGGAAGAGCTTAGCACTAGTGGCAGAGAGGTTCTGTCCTCTAGAGAAGGTACTTCTTCTCAGGGGGACACATCATCTGACAGTGGTCAGAGAACCCCGCAGGGACCTCCCTCTTCTATTGCTTCAGGAGTAGATGAGCTTGAGGACCCAGAGGAGTCAGAAGAGGACTCATTAAAGGAGGGGGAAGGTTCAGACCCTGAAAGCCAGGACAGTGACAGTCCTAGACTTAGGCATCTCTTTCCCGTGGAGGACATGGGACAGTTGCCTAAGGCAATTTATGCCTCTGAAGATATCCCAGAACCTCCAGTGCAGACAACAGCCCGGGATAAGTTGTATAAAGGCTTAGGAAAACCTCAGTCCAGAGTATTCCCAGTACACCAAACCCTTAAGGAGGTAATTCTGAGGGAATGGAAGGACCCGGAAAGAAAGGTCCTTAAGCTAAAAACCTGGAAGAGAAGGTTCCCTTTTGGGGAGGAAGAAGAGAAGTTTTTCAAGACCCCCAAATTAGATGCAGCCCTTTCTCAGGTCTCTGGGAAATCTGATTTGTCCTTTGAGGACTCGGGTAGCATTAAGAACCAAATGGATAGGAAGGCTGAAACGCTTCTGCGCAGAGCATGGGATGCCAATGCGGCAGCCATGGCTCCTGCACTAGCATCTGCCTGCGTAGCCAGGAATGTGAATGCCTGGCTAGGTAGGCTCTCTGGCCATGTTTCTAGAGGGGACAATTCCGAAGAGGTTATGGACTCTCTAGAAATAATTAACAAAGCAGTAGCATATTTGGCAGATGCGACAGTGGAGGTTGTCAGGACCTCAGCCAAATCAGCGGCCCTCCTGAACTCCGCAAGGAGGGCGGTCTGGGTTAAATCGTGGCAGGGGGACCCTATGTCCAGATCACGGCTCTGCGGGTTACCTTTTGAAGGTTCCCAGCTTTTTGGTCCTGGTCTGGATCAGGTCCTATCGCGCTCTGCAGAGAAGGGGAAAAAGTTCCCGGTTAAGGCCAAGAGAGAAAAAGGCAAAACGTTTTTTCGTGCCCCTCCTAATCAGGGCCAGTTCAGGGCCAAGAAGGACACCAATAGAAGATGGGGGAAAGGAAAGAGCGGACAGAAGGGTGGCCTGCTCTTCTCCGGACCCAAGGACGCCAGCAAGCAGCCAAAGTGACGCCAGCATCAGGGTAGGGGGGAGACTTTCTCGATTTGTCCCTCAATGGAGAAGGATCTCCGAAAGCCCCTATAACCTGCATATCCTGACAGAGGGATATCGTCTGGAACTTTCCTCTCCTCCACCTCAAAATTTTACTCTGACCCATCTCCCCAAAGAACCATTGAGAGCAGCAGGGTTGATGGACAATTTGCAGGGATTGGCGGACCAGGAGGTTATCGTCCCCGTTCCACCCGAAGAGCTCTATCAGGGATTTTACTCCCACGTGTTTGTGGTCCAGAAGCCGTCAGGAAAATTTCACCTGATATTAAATCTCAGGAAGCTGAACAGGTTTCTGATACACAAGAGCTTTCGGATGGAAAGCATTTATACTGTGAGAAAACATCTATTGAAGGATGCCTTTATGGCCACAGTGGATCTGAGGGACGCGTATCTCCACGTGCGTATTGCCCCGGAACACCAATCCCTGCTGAGGTTCGCAGTCCTGACAAGCAAGGGTATACAACACTGGCAATACCGAGCACTTCCCTTTGGCTTAGCTGCAAGCCCAAGAGTGTTCACAAAGATATTGGCAGAGGTTGTAGCTTACCTGCATTTACAGGGGGTATCTCTGATACCCTATTTAGACGACCTCCTGATCTATGGACAGTCTTTAGAGCAAGTGACAGCAGACATAAAGACGGTGATCTGCACCTTGGAGAACTTGGGTTGGATAGTAAACAGGGAATCCCTAGTGCCATCCCAGATAAAAACTTTCCTAGGATACTCTGTGGATGCAGGGGCTCAGAAGCTTTTTCTCCCAGAGGGAAAAAGGTTAAAGGTAATATCAGCAGTTTCCTCTCTATTGGAACCCAGGGACTGCTCTCGCAGACAGGTCATGAGGGTCCTTGGCCTAATGACTGCCTGTATTCCGGCAGTTCCCTGGGCTCAGCTCCATTCCAGGGAGCTACAGTTTTTCCTTCTATCCTCCTGGGACAAGAAGACAGAGTCTCTGGATGGGAAGGTAGCCATTCCAGCAAGGGTAAGGGCCTCCCTAGATTGGTGGCTGGGTCAGGACAGACTCACGTTGGGTCGTCCCTGGACCCAGTGGAACCCTATAAAAATTACCACAGATGCAAGTGCCTGGGGTTGGGGTGCTCACTTGGGGGACCTCCAAGCACGGGTATCCTGGACCCCGATCCAAGCAAGAGCCTCCTCCAATTACAGGGAGCTTCTTGCGGTGGGTCAGGCTCTAAGGGCCTTTGAAAGCAGAGTTCAGGGACTAGACGTCCAAGTCCTTTCGGACAATGTGACAGCAGTTTCCTATCTAAAATGACAAGGGGGTACAAGATCCAGAAGGCTACCAAGTCTAGCCCTGGAGATTCTGAGTTGGGTAGAAGGGGTCCTTCAATCCATATCGGCGGTCCACATAAGAGGGACCACCAATGTGGTAGCGGATTTCCTGAGCCGACAACCCATTCACCAAGGGGATTGGGAACTAAATCAGAGAGTATTCCTCCAGATAGGTCAAAAGTTTGGGGTTCCGGAGATAGACCTTTTCGCCCACAGAGGGAACAGAAAGGTGGAGCGTTTTTTCTCTCTCACCAGAGAGGGAGGTTCAGAGGGAATAGATGCTCTAGCTCAGAATTGGGACTGTCACCTAGCATATGCTTTCCCTCCACTAGCTTTGATTCCTCGGGTTCTACAGAGGCTGGCCAACTCGGAGTGCAAGCTGATTCTGATAGCCCCTTGGTGGCCCAAGAGGACTTGGTTTGCTACTCTGAAGAAATGGTCGGTGGCCCCTCCTTTTCCTCTCCCAACCAGGCAGGATCTTCTTCTGCAGGGGCCAGTCGTTCACCCCAACCCAGGATTCTTCGGGTTGACGGCATGGCTCTTGAGAGGGAGATTCTCAGAGGCAAAGGATGCTCCGATAAAGTGATTGAGACCCTCCTAGGTAGTCGAAAACCAGTCACTAGGAGGATATATTCAAAGATTTGGAATACTTTTTCTCACTGGTGTCAGGATAGAGAAGTATCTAGTCCTTCGGTACCAGTGATACTAGAATTTTTACAAGCAGGGGTGGACAAAAGAAATTACCACAAATACCCTGAAGGTGCAGATAGCCGCTCTATCTGTATTTTTGGACCAGAGGCTCATGCTAGAGCCCCTGATTAGAAGATTCCTAGTAGCTAGGGAGAGGATAACCCCCATAAAAGTTAAAAGATTCCCTCCTTGGGATCTAACATTGGTCTTGGAAGCGTTGACGAAAGCGCCTTTTGAGCCAGCTCAAGAGATTTCCATTACATTTTTGACGCTTAAGTAAGCCTTTTTACTGGCCAGAAGAGTAAGTGACCCGCAGGCCTTGTCAAGTAAAGATCCTTTTCTGTTGATTCTGGAAGATAGAGTGGTGCTGAAGCAAGACCCACTTTTTCTTCCCAAAGTCGCATCACAGTTTCATAGGTCGCAGGAGATCATTTTGCCTTCCTTTTGTGAAAACCCAAAGAACAAAGGAGAGGAAAAATTTCAGTTTTTAGATGTCAGGAGATGTTTGCTGACATACTTGGACAGAGTGAAGGACTTCAGGAAGTCGACTCACCTTTTAGTTTTATTTAGCGGCCCTAGGAAGGGAGGGCAGGCTTCTAAATCTACAGTGGCTAGGTGGATTAGGCAGACCATAGGTATGGCTTATTAGCAGTCAGGTTCCTCAGTACCAGGTAACATTAAAGCTCATTCAACAAGATCTTTGGCGGCCTCTTGGGCAGAAAAAGCAGGGGCCTCAATAGAACAGATCTGCCGAGCAGCCACATGGGCGAAGCAGGACACCTTCTTAAAGCACTATAGAGTGGAACTACTATCGCCTCAGTATCTGACGTTTGGAAGGAAGGTTTTACAGGCAGTGGTCCCACCCTAAGGTAGACCTTGAACTTCTTGTCCATCCTCTCAGGTGTGCCGTCCTGGAAGATGACTAGAGAAAATTGACAGTTACTTACCAGTAACTGCTTTTCTAGGATATCTTCCAGGACGGCAGGCCTACTTCCCACCCCTGGTTTGATGTAAGTACTACGGGTAGAGTTTCCCTCTGGCACCCGGATAACCTATTACTTTGGTAGAACTGAGGTGCAGGGGGAAGGGAGGGGCCTTTTAACCTCATGTGTTGATTGTGTTTCCTGTCAGGTGGACCAGTCATCTCTCTCAGGTGTGCCGTCCTGGAAGATATCCTAGAAAAGCAGTTACCGGTAAGTAACTGTCAATTTTTTAAAACTTTTTTTGCGTTGATACATGTCCCCTGGGGCAGGACCCGGGTCCCGAATTTTTTTTTAGAACAATAACTTGCATATTAGCCTTTAAAATGAGCACTTTTGATTTTTCATGTTCGTGTCCCATAGACTTTAACGGTGTTCACATGTTCGAACAAATTTTTTGCCTGTTCGCATGTTCTGCTGCGAACAGAACTGGGGGGTGTTCAGCTCATCCCTAGTAGTAACTACCCTGATTAATGCAAAGAAGCCGACCTCTAGGGCTATTTACTATAAGGACTGGAAGGCCTATGTTTCTTGGTGTGAAGGGTTGGCATCCTCACAAGTATGTCATAAGCAGGATTCTCGCCTTCCTTCAATCAGGAGAGGAGATGAAACTAGCCTTGAGTACTACTAAGGGTCAAATCTCGGCCTTGTCAGTCTTTTTCCAAAGGCCTCTTGCTTCACATTCCTTAGTTCAGGCCTTTGTACAAGGCGTAACGTGTATAAATCTGCTGATTATATCACCTCTATGTCAATGGGATTTAAATCTAGTCTTGTCAGTTCTTCAGGAACCCCCTTTTGAGCCAATATGCGATGCTCTTGTGACAAGAAAATTGGTATTTTTAGTTGCGGTAACCTCCGCAAGAAGAGTTTCTGAGTTGGCAGCTTTATCTTGTAAAGAGCCTTTTCTAGTGGTACATAAGGATAAGGTGGTGTTACGTCCTCGCCCATCCTTTTTGCCTAAGGTAGTATCCAGTTTTCATATGAACCAGGATATTTCCCTACCTTTTTGTTTTCTCCAGAACCTGGTTCTGCAGAAGAAGAGTTATTACACTCTCTTGATGTAGTAAGGGCAGTTTATTTCTATCTGAAAGCAACTGCTCAGATTCGGAAATCTGACGCTTTGTGTTGCCAGAAGGCCCCAAAAAAGGGCAGGCGGCATCAAAGACGACCATCTCTAGATGGATTCGTCAGACCATTGTTCAAGCTTATGGTTTAAAGGGAAAAGTTCTCCCCTTTCGTCCTAGAGCGCACTCTACCAGGGCAGTCAGTGCCTCTTGGGCGGTGCGTCATCAAGCCTCCATGGATCAGGTATGCAAGGCTGCAACTTGGTCATTAGTGCATACATTCACAAAATTCTACCAGGTGGATGTAGGTCAGCAGGAGGATGACGCCTTTGGGCGAAGCGTTCTGCAGGCGGCAGTATAGGTCCCTCATGTCTGACGGCGGTCTGCTTTCTTTTTTTGTGTCTCCCTCCCCTCAGATGGCATTGCTTTGGGACATCCCATATGTTATTACTATGGTGCTCTGTGTCCTGTGATGTACGTTAAAGGAAATAGGATATTTATAACTGCTTACCTGTAAAATCCTTTTCCTTATAGTACATCACGGGACACAGAGGTCTCTCCCCTCTTGTTTGGGATAGAGATATAGATATATGTATATACTGTATATATGTGTATATTGCTTTGCTACAAAGCTGAAGTACTCCCGATATGGGAGGGGTTATATAGAGGGGGACGTCCTGTTCTTGATTATGCCCGTGTCCATTACCTGAAGGTGGCCCATAACCCATATGTTATTACTATGGTGCTCTGTGTCCCGTGATGTACCATCAAGAAAAGGATTTTACAGGTAAGCTGTTATAAAAATCCTATTTTTTTTTCACTGTCAGGGCGGTAAGAATGTGTATCTCTCTTCCACAAGTGTTGGTGGCTGCGGGGAGTATTGATATTTTTAAGAGACTCTTGGATGTGCATCTTAAAGAACACAATATACAGGGATATGGGAAATGATTATTGACACTGACACACGTGCACCTACACAGGTCAGACTGGATGGACTATTGTCTTTATTCAACCTTACCTACTATGTACCTATGTCCTGCATTCTGCATACTGTACCCTTCTCCTGCATCTCATGCCCTGTGGTGACCTACACCCTTCTCTGGTACCCTGCACCCCATGTCCTGCATTCTGCACCCTACATCACATGTCCTGCATTCTGCACCCTACATCACATGTCCTGCATTCTGCACCCTACATCACATGTCCTGCATTCTGCACCCGGCACCCCATGTCCTGCATTCTGCACCCGGCACCCCATGTCCTGCATTCTGCACCCGGCACCCCATGTCCTGCATTCTGCACCCGGCACCCCATGTCCTGCATTCTGCACCCGGCACCCCATGTCCTGCATTCTGCACCCTACATCACATGTCCTGCATTCTGCACCCAGCACAATATGTCCTGCACCCTACACCCCAAGTCCTGTGTTCTGCACCTTGCAAATTACTTGCCCTGCCCCAGGTGCCAATAATACACACTTTCCTTTAAAATCTCTCCTAACTTTTTTAGCTGGCTCCTAGATTCAAAACAAATTTGTGAAGCCCAGCCTTAAGTGACTTCCTCCCCTCCCCCTCATCTCCTTCAATATGTAAGTCATGCTGAGATAATCTCCGCAAAATCCATCCCCACCATTAGGAGCTCTGGAGAAAATTGTCTGGTGTGTACACTCGGTTCCTCCGCACGTCACATGATCACACAAGGGCTTACATTCACAGATTCCTGACAGATTTCTGTATGGTAAAGGTCAAAGTTCACTCTTCAGTTTTAAGAGAGGTAGGACACACCCAGGAACAATGATTTGGTTTGCATGGGAGCCTCATATAGAGGGCCCCTCAAATCTCCCCATCGAAATGTCCCTCCATCCAGAGTCTATATTTCCTATGACATCACACTGACCTCACAGCTCCTCCTCCTAATGTCCCTCCATCCAGAGTCAGAGAATCCTATGACATCACACTGACCTCACAGCTCCTCCTCCTAATGTCCCTCCATCCAGAGTCAGAGAATCCTATGACATCACACTGACCTCACAGCTCCTCCTCCTAATGTCCCTCCATCCAGAGTCAGAGAATCCTATGACATCACACTGACCTCACAGCTCCTCCTCTTAATGTCCCTCCATCCAGAGTCAGAGAATCCTATGACATCACACTGACCTCACAGCTCCCCCTCATAATGTCCATCTATCTGTTTTTTTTTCTGATGCTCTTAGGATGTGGGCGGACCCTTGGCATCCTCACTAGCAAAGTGGGACTGTTGGTCCTGTGTTGTATGTAATGACATCAGAATACCTGCTACAAGCTTTTACCCTGCATAGTGTGGGGGTCTTGTGTGGGGAAATTATATCTCAGTCTGAAGTGGGGCTTTAATAAAATGGAAACCTGAATGGAGAGGAGGATTCTGGGAACATTGATTGATTTTACTATTTGTGTTCAGATCTAGAGTTTTCCTCCTGTGAAGTCTGGAGATCATATGACCATCACATTGCCTCCACCTCCCTCCCTGATAGACTAGAGAAATACAAAGAAGATTCTAGAAGTCACCAGAGTGATCATCGAGCTGCTGACAGGAGAGGTGAGCGGTGTCGGGAAGGACGTCATGAAGGAGAATCAGCCGCCCCTCACATCACCGGGTAAGAGGAGACTTTATTGTAAAGGAGAGAGCAGTACGGAGGCTCCACCTAGATCCCCCATCATCTGATAAACACATAGAAACAATGTATTCAGTCAGTGTGTGTGTTTCCTACAGATGGATCCAGTAATGGGAACCCACCAGAGAGATGTCCCCGTCCTCTGTATTCCCGGGATTCCACACAGGAGGGTCACACCATCCCCCACCATCATCAGGTAGATGATTGACAATTATTGGTAGTTCTGATTTATACACAGCATGATTGTTACAATGAATGTTTTATTATATATCCAGAGTGGAAACCTCGGGGATGATAATATTGATGTTAAAGAAGAGTATAAAGAGGAGGATGAGGAGTATGGAGTGATGGAGGAGTTATCAGAAGGACACAAGGATATGATGGAGCCACCTAATACCAGGAACCCACCAGAGAGATGTCCCCGTCCTCTGTATTCCCGGGATTCCACACAGGAAGGTCACACCATCCCTCCTTATTTAAAGGTTGGTAGGATGGAGCATCTAGAACATGAACTTGAGTAGGGAAGGGGATTTATTTATGTGATGTCACAATAATAATTCCTATTGTTTACAGATGATATTCTCTCTCATTTTCTTGATTTAGAGTGGAGATCCAATCGATATAGAATTTGAGGTGAAATCAGAAGAAGAAGAAGAGAGGTATGTGAGGGATGATCAGCAGTCTATGGAGGAGGATGGAATAACGGGGACATTTATAGAGGAGGACACTCCTACAGAGATCAGCACAGGTGGGTCATTAACACTAAATACATTCCTCCACCCATACTGCTCACTGATTGGTCCAGAGTAGGGCGGGGACTGGGTGATAATCTTTCTTCTCTGTGCTGCAGACACAATTTATGGATCTAGACTGGATTTATGGAGATTCTGGGGATCAGCTGGCAGCAAAAGGTTGATTTTCACCATAAATGTTTCTCTACCTAGGCACCTTGGGCATGTGCTTTGGGTCTTCTGCCTCATGCCCGGGTCTAGCATGATCTCTGACAGAACAATCCTCCCAGGATTACTTGTTCTGCTGGCTGTGCCTGGTGGAAGGATATGTCTGTATAGTCTCAGACCCAAGTCACTGAGTGCAGTCTCAGGAGATGGGAGGCAGCGGTGTGGGACCTCTGCAACTTGTCTCATGTAAACATTTAAGATTCCACTGAATACCGATATTATGAGTCCTGATCCTTACACTATATAATTTATATTATACATTACATACTCCTGACCCCTACACTATATACTCTATGTTGTACATTATATACTCCTGACCCTTACACTATATCATTTATATTGTACATTACATACTCCTTACCCCTGCACTATATACCGTATTTATCGGCGTATAACACGCGCCGGCGTATAACACGCACCCCAAGTTTAGCAGGGAATTTTAGGGGAAAAAACTTTTAGGAGGGAAGTTTAAGAAAAAAAAAATTTACATTTAAATGCAGCCTTACCAGTGTCATTTGCAGCCTTGTCACAGTGCAGCCTTGCCCAGTGTCCAGTGCAGCCTTGCCCAGTGCAGCCTTGCCCAGTGCAGCCTTGCCCCAGTGTCCAGTGCAGCCTTGCCCCAGTGTCCAGTGCAGCCTTGCCCCAGTGTCCAGTGCAGCCTTGCCCCAGTGTCCAGTGCAGCCTTGCCCCAGTGTCCAGTGCAGCCTTGCCCCAGTGTCCAGTGCAGCCTTGCCCCAGTGTCCAGTGCAGCCTTGCCCCAGTGTCCAGTGCAGCCTTGCCCCAGTGTCCAGTGCAGCCTTGCGCCAGTGTCCAGTGCAGCCTTGCGCCAGTGTCCAGTGCAGCCTTGCGCCAGTGTCCAGTGCAGCCTTGCGCCAGTGTCCAGTGCAGCCTTGCGCCAGTGTCCAGTGCAGCCTTGCGCCAGTGTCCAGTGCAGCCTTGCGCCAGTGTCCAGTGCAGCCTTGCGCCAGTGTCCAGTGCAGCCTTGCCCCAGTGTCCAGTGCAGCCTTGCCCCAGTGTCCAGTGCAGCCTTGCCCCAGTGTCCAGTGCAGCCTTGCCCCAGTGTCCAGTGCAGCCTTGCCCCAGTGTCCAGTGCAGCCTTGCCCCAGTGTCCAGTGCAGCCTTGCCCCAGTGTCCAGTGCAGCCTTGCCCAGTGTCCAGTGCAGCCTTGCCCAGTGTCCAGTGCAGCCTTGTCACATTGCAGCCTTGCCCCCCCAGTGTTTATTGCAGCCTTGAATTTAAATTTGGCGCCGCCGAGATCGCCGCTGATACAGGGCGGAGCGGGGCGAACGCCGCTGAGAACGCAGGGACTGGGCGGAGCCGAGATACACATAGCCGAGTGTATTCGGGTGTACTCGGCTCTTCTCGGCTTCGCTCACAGTCACGCCGAGTCCCGCCCTATGATGGATATATCACAGGTCCAATGGCGGGACTGGGCGTGACTGTGAGCGGAGCCGAGAAAAGCTGAGTATAGCCGAATACACTCGGCTATGTGTATCTCGACGGCGATCGCTCCGCTACGCTCACAGTCAGCGGAGATCGCCGGGCATAGGTGATTATCGGCGTATAACACGCACCCACGATTTTCCCCTGATTTTAAGGGGAAAAAAGTGCGTGTTATACGCCGATAAATACGGTACTCTGTGGTGTACATTACATCATTCTGATACTATATAGTCCTATCTGTTGTATCTTATACAATATGTTGTACATTACATAGTCCTGACTTCTGCTCTCTCCCCTCTACCCACTACTATATATACACATAATATGTATTCTCTTTTCTTACACCCATTTCCTACCAGCTGGACATTTTATATCTGATGATGTGATTGGAGCACAGACTTTTACATGTTCATAATAATGTGATAACATCCTCAGACTTTGGAACCTTAAACAGAAAGTGATAATGGGGGAGGAGTCAATAACCCAATGATGGTGGTCTTCAGGATTAGTCCAGTATCTATCTTTGGTTGTTCTGCCCCCATCCTCACTCTCTGACTAAGGTCCATGAATAAAGAAAAGATCTGGTAGGAGATCAGAGGAGCCATTCACTAGTTACCTTGAGGGGGGAATTGTAAGATTCTCAGAGACAAAGCTGCCTGATGTGGGCGGAGTCCTGGTTTAGGGGAACCAATCAGCTCATGTCTAGTAATAATCTTTGTATTTCTATTTTAGTAGATGGACGGGAGATGAGGAAAACCTCAGAGGATTGTCTCACTTTGTCTCCAGACTGTAAAGTAGAAGATGAGGACATCACACAGTATAGACCAGGAGAAAACCCGACTACCTCAAATGTCCATCCGGCACCACACAGTGTAGATGGACCATCGTATTCCTCTTATCCCGAGGAACCTCAGACTGTGCGGGACGGTGCCGGACCATCGTATTCCTCTTATCCTGAGGAACCTCAGACTGTGCGGGACGGTGCCGGACCATCGTATTCCTCTTATCCTGAGGAACCTCAGACTGTGCGGGACGGTGCCGGACCATCGTATTCCTCTTATCCTGAGGAACCTCAGACTGTGCGGGACGGTGCCGCACCATCGTATTCCTCTTATCCTGAGGAACCTCAGACTGTGCGGGACGGTGCCGGACCATCGTATTCCTCTTATCCTGAGGAACCTCAGACTGTGCGGGACGGTGCCGGACCATCGTATTCCTCTTATCCTGAGGAACCTCAGACTGTGCGGGACGGTGCCGGACCATCGTATTCCTCTTATCCTGAGGAACCTCAGATTGTGCGGGACGGTGCCGGACCATCGTATTCCTCTTATCCTGAGGAACCTCAGACTGTGCGGGACGGTGCCGGACCATCGTATTCCTCTTATCCTGAGGAACCTCAGACTGTGCGGGACGGTGCCGGACCATCGTATTCCTCTTATCCTGAGGAACCTCAGACTGTGCGGGACAGTGCCGGACCATCGTATTCCTCTTATCCTGAGGAACCTCAGACTGTGAGGGACGGTGCCGGACCATCGTATTCCTCTTATCCTGAGGAACCTCAGACTGTGCGGGACGGTGCCGAACCATCGTATTCCTCTTATCCTGAGGAACCTCAGACTGTGCGGGACGGTGCCGGACCATCGTATTCCTCTTATCCTGAGGAACCTCAGACTGTGCGGGACGGTGCCGAACCATCGTATTCCTCTTATCCTGAGGAACCTCAGACTGTGCGGGATGGTGCCGGACCATCGTATTCCTCTTATCCTGAGGAACCTCAGACTGTGCGGGACGGTGCCGGACCATCGTATTCCTCTTATCCTGAGGAACCTCAGACTGTGCGGGACGGTGCCGGACCATCGTATTCCTCTTATCCTGAGGAACCTCAGACTGTGCGGGAAGGTGCCGGACCATCGTATTCCTCTTATCCTGACGAACCCCAGACTGTGCGGGACGGTGCCGGACCATCGTATTCCTCTTATCCTGAGGAACCTCAGACTGTGCGGGACGGTGCCGGACCATCGTATTCCTCTTATCCTGAGGAACCTCAGACTGTGCGGGACGGTGCCGGACCATCGTATTCCTCTTATCCTGAGGAACCTCAGACTGTGCGGGACGGTGCCGGACCATCGTATTCCTCTTATCCTGAGGAACCTCAGACTGTGCGGGACGGTGCCGGACCATCGTATTCCTCTTATCCTGAGGAACCTCAGACTGTGCGGGACGGTGCCGGACCATCGTATTCCTCCTATCCTGAGGAACCTCAGACTGTGCGGGACGGTGCCGTCCTTCCATCAGAGAAGAGGTTTTCCTGTACTGAGTGCGGGAAGTGTTTCTGTTTAAAATCTCATCTTAATGTGCATATAAGTTCTCACACGGGGGAGAAGTCATATTCCTGTCCAGAGTGTGGGAAATGTTTTATACAAAAATCAGACCTTGTCAAACATCAGAGATCTCACACAGGGGAGAAGCCGTATTCCTGTCCAGAGTGCAGGAAATGTTTTTCAGATAGGTCCTGTCTTTACACACATCAGAGAACTCACACGGGAGAGAAGCCGTATTCCTGTCCAGAGTGCGGTAAATGTTTTATACAAAAATCAGACCTTGTCAAACATCAGAGAGCTCACACGGGGGAGAAGCCGTATTCCTGTCCTGAGTGCGGGAAATGTTTTTCACAGAAGTCCAATCTTTCCAAACATAAGAGATCTCACACGGGGGAGAAGCCGTATTCCTGTCCTGAGTGCGGGAATTGTTTTTCACAGAAGTCAATTCTTTACACACATCAGAGAACTCACACTGGGGAGAAGCCGTATTCCTGTCCTGAGTGTGGGAAATGTTTTTCAGATAAGTCCAGTCTTTACACACATCAGAGATCTCATACGGGGGAGAATCCGTATACCTGTACTGAGTGTGGGAAATGTTTTTCACAGAAGTCCAATCTTTACACACATCAGAGATCTCACACGGGGGAGAAGCCGTATAACTGCCCTGAGTGCGGGAAATGTTTTTCACAGAAGTCCTATCTTTCCAAACATCAGAGATCTCACACGGGGGAGAAGCCGTATTCCTGTCCTGAGTGTGGGAAATGTTTTTCACAGAAGTCCTATCTTTACATACATCAGAGATCACACACGGGGGAGAAGCTGTATAACTGCCCTGAGTGCAGGAAAAGTTTTTCATATAAGTCCGAACTTTCCAGACATCAGAGATCTCACACGGGGGAGAAGCCGTATTCCTGTCCTAAGTGCGGGAAATGTTTTTCCGAAAGGTCCAGTCTTTCCACACATCAGAGATCTCACACGGGGGAGAAGCCATATTCCTGTCCAGAGTGTGGGAAAAGTTTTTCAATTAAGTCCCATCTTCACACACATCAGAGATTTCACACGGGGGAGAAGCCGTATTCCTGTACTGAGTGTGGGAAATGTTTCTCACAGAAGTCCCATCTTTCCAGACATCAGAGATCTCACAGGGGGGAGAAGCCGTATTCCTGTCCTGAGTGAGGGAATTGTTCCTCACTGAAGTCCTGTCTTCCTGTACATCAGAGATCTCACACAACCCTCGAGGTGTATTAGTGCCTTGAGTGCGGGAAATGTCTTGTATATGAATGTTGCTCTCATGTGGGGAAGAAGCACACCCTGATATACACCTCAGATATACTCCATGGCTGATCTTCATCATGTAAGAAACAGTTCATACGGAGATCAGAGATCACCAAAGACATGGATGAAGTGTTGTACCGTGTTGGCCATTGATAGCAGTAGAAAAATAAAAATGGAGTCATTACCTCTCATTGGCTGAGTACATTTTGTTGTGGAAGATTTCACAAACACTTAGAGGTCTGTTTAAAAAAAAAAAATAGTTGAATGAATGTGAGCGGCCATGATGAATATTGGATGTATTTTATTTCATACTCTGATTTCCTTGGCTCCATCTAGTGGCCATAAAGCGTTATTGTGCTATTTTTACTGATTGAGGTATTTAATGAAAAATACCGTTTTATGGCCACTAGATGGAGCCGACAATCATAGGAAATAGGGGTGCAACGGATCAAAAAACTCACGGATCGGATCGAGCCACGGATCGGATCATTTTCGCATCGGCAAAAAAATTACTAATATCCACGTCATCCCCCCCCCACTGTAATATCCACAATCTCCCCCCAGTGTAATATCCACAATCTCCCCCCAGTGTAATATCCACAATCTTCCCCCAGTAATATCCACAATCTTCCCCCAGTAATATCCACAATCTTCCCCAGTAATATCCACAATCTTCCCCCAGTGTAATATCCACAATCTCCCCCCAGTAATATCCACAATCTCCCCCCAGTAATATCCACAATCTCCCCCCAGTAATATCCACAATCTCCCCCCAGTAATATCCACAATCTTCCCCCAGTGTAATATCCACAATCTTCCCCCAGTGTAATATCCACAATCTTCCCCCAGTAATATCCACAATCTTCCCCCAGTAATATCCACAATCTTCCCCCAGTGTAATATCCACAATCTTCCCCCAGTAATATCCACAATCTTCCCTCAGTAATATCCACAATCTTCCCCCAGTGTAATATCCACAATCTTCCCCCAGTAATATCCACAATCTTCTCCCCCTGTAATATCCACAATCTTCCCCCAGTGTAATATCCAAAATCTTCCCCCAGTGTAATATCCACAATCTTCCCCAGTAATATCCACAATCTTCCCCCAGTAATATCCACAATCTTCCCCCAGTAATATCCACAATCTTCCCCCAGTAATATCCACAATCTTCTCCCAGTAATATCCACAATCTTCCCCCAGTAATATCCACAATCTTCCCCCAGTAATATCCACAATCTTCCCCCAGTAATATCCACAATCTTCCCCCAGTAATATCCACAATCTTCCCCCAGTAATATCCACAATCTTCCCCCAGTAACTTCCCCCAGTAATATCCACAATCTTCCCCCAGTAATATCCACAATCTTCCCCCAGTGTAATATCCACAATCTTCCCCAGTAATATCCACAATCTTCCCCAGTAATATCCACAATCTTCCCCCAGTGTAATATCCACAATCTTCCCCCAGTAATATCCACAATCTTCCCCCAGTAATATCCACAATCTTCCCCCAGTAATATCCACAATCTTCCCCCAGTAATATCCACAATCTTCCCCCAGTGTAATATCCACAATCTTCCCCCAGTAATATCCACAATCTTCCCCAGTAATATCCACAATCTTCCCCAGTAATATCCACAATCTTCCCCCAGTGTAATATCCACAATCTTCCCCCAGTAATATCCACAATCTTCCCCCAGTAATATCCACAATCTTCCCCAGTAATATCCACAATCTTCCCCCAGTAATATCCACAATCTTCCCCCAGTGTAATATCCACAATCTTCCCCCAGTGTAATATCCACAATCTTCCCCCAGTGTAATATCCACAATCTTCCCCAGTAATATCCACAATCTTCCCCCAGTGTAATATCCACAATCTTCCCCCAGTAATATCCACAATCTTCCCCCAGTGTAATATCCACAATCTTCCCCCAGTAATATCCACAATCTTCCCCCAGTAATATCCACAATCTTCCCCCAGTGTAATATCCACAATCTTCCCCAGTGTAATATCCACAATCTTCCCCCAGTGTAATATCCACAATCTTCCCCCAGTAATATCCACAATCTTCCCCCAGTAATATCCACAATCTCCTCCAGTAATATCCACAATCTCCCCCCAGTAATATCCACAATCTCCTCCAGTAATATCCACAATCTTCCCCCAGTGTAATATCCACAATCTTCCCCCAGTGTAATATCCACAATCTTCCCCCAGTAATATCCACAATCTTCCCCCAGTAATATCCACAATCTTCCCCAGTAATATCCACAATCTTCCCCCAGTAATATCCACAATCTTCCCCCAGTGTAATATCCACAATCTTCCCCCAGTAATATCCACAATCTTCCCCCAGTGTAATATCCACAATCTTCCCCCAGTAATATCCACAATCTTCCCCCAGTGTCATATCCACAATCTTCCCCCAGTGTAATATCCACAATCTTCCCCCAGTAATATCCACAATCTTCCCCCAGTAATATCCACAATCTTCCCCCAGTAATATCCACAATCTTCCCCCAGTAATATCCACAATCTTCCCCCAGTGTAATATCCACAATCTTCCCCCAGTAATATCCACAATCTTCCCCCAGTGTAATATCCACAATCTTCCCCCAGTAATATCCACAATCTTCCCCCAGTGTCATATCCACAATCTTCCCCCAGTGTAATATCCACAATCTTCCCCAGTAATATCCACAATCTTCCCCCAGTGTAATATCCACAATCTTCCCCAGTAATATCCACAATCTTCCCCCAGTAATATCCACAATCTTCCCCCAGTAATATCCACAATCTTCCCCCAGTAATATCCACAATCTTCCCCCAGTAATATCCACAATCTTCCCCCAGTGTAATATCCACAATCTTCCCCCAGTAATATCCACAATCTTCCCCCAGTAATATCCACAATCTTCCCCCAGTAATATCCACAATCTTCCCCAGTAATATCCACAATCTTCCCCCAGTGTAATATCCACAATCTTCCCCCAGTGTAATATCCACAATCTTCCCCCAGTAATATCCACAATCTTCCCCCAGTGTAATATCCACAATCTTCCCCCAGTAATATCCACAATCTTCCCCAGTAATATCCACAATCTTCCCCCAGTGTAATATCCACAATCTTCCCCAGTAATATCCACAATCTTCCCCCAGTGTAATATCCACAATCTTCCCCCAGTAATATCCACAATCTTCCCCCAGTGTAATATCCACAATCTTCCCCAGTAATATCCACAATCTTCCCCAGTAATATCCACAATCTCCCCCCAGTAATATCCACAATCTTCCCCCAGTAATATCCACAATCTTCCCCAGTAATATCCACAATCTTCTCCCAGTAATATCCACAATCTTCCCCCAGTAATATCCACAATCTTCCCCCAGTAATATCCACAATCTTCCCCCAGTAATATCCACAATCTTCCCCCAGTGTAATATCCACAATCTTCCCCCAGTAATATCCACAATCTTTCCCAGTAATATCCACAATCTTCCCCCAGTGTAATATCCACAATCTTCCCCCAGTAATATCCACAGTCTTCCCCCAGTGTAATATCCACAATCTTCCCCAGTAATATCCACAATCTTCCCCCAGTGTAATATCCACAATCTTCCCCCAGTAATATCCACAATCTTCCCCCAGTGTAATATCCACAATCTTCCCCCAGTGTAATATCCACAATCTTCCCCCAGTGTAATATCCACAATCTTCCCCCAGTAATATCCACAATCTTCCCCAGTGTAATATCCACAATCTTCCCCCAGTAATATCCACAATCTTCCCCCAGTGTAATATCCACAATCTTCCCCCAGTAATATCCACAATCTTCCCCCAGTGTAATATCCACAATCTTCCCCCAGTAATATCCACAATCTTCCCCCAGTGTAATATCCACAATCTTCCCCCAGTAATATCCACAATCTTCCCCCAGTGTAATATCCACAATCTTCCCCCAGTAATATCCACAATCTTCCCCCAGTGTAATATCCACAATCTTCCCCCAGTGTAATATCCACAATCTTCCCCCAGTAATATCCACAATCTTCCCCCAGTAATATCCACAATCTTCCCCCAGTAATATCCACAATCTTCCCCAGTAATATCCACAATCTTCTCCCCCTGTAATATCCACAATCTTCCCCCAGTAATATCCACAATCTTCCCCCAGTGTAATATCCACAATCTTCCCCAGTAATATCCACAATCTTCCCCCAGTAATATCCACAATCTTCCCCCAGTGTAATATCCACAATCTTCCCCCAGTAATATCCACAATCTTCCCCCAGTGTAATATCCACAATCTTCCCCCAGTGTAATATCCACAATCTTCCCCCAGTAATATCCACAATCTTCCCCCAGTAATATCCACAATCTTCCCCAGTGTAATATCCACAATCTTCCCCAGTGTAATATCCACAATCTTCCCCAGTGTAATATCCACAATCTTCCCCCAGTAATATCCACAATCTTCCCCCAGTGTAATATCCACAATCTTCCCCCAGTAATATCCACAATCTTCCCCCAGTAATATCCACAATCTTCCCCCAGTAATATCCACAATCTTCCCCCAGTAATATCCACAATCTTCCCCAGTAATATCCACAATCTTCCCCCAGTAATATCCACAATCTTCCCCCAGTGTAATATCCACAATCTTCCCCCAGTGTAATATCCACAATCTTCCCCCAGTAATATCCACAATCTTCCCCCAGTGTAATATCCACAATCTTCCCCCAGTAATATCCACAATCTTCCCCCAGTAATATCCACAATCTTCCCCCAGTGTAATATCCACAATCTTCCCCCAGTAATATCCACAATCTTCCCCCAGTGTAATATCCACAATCTTCCCCCAGTGTAATATCCACAATCTTCCCCCAGTAATATCCACAATCTTCCCCCAGTAATATCCACAATCTTCCCCCAGTGTAATATCCACAATCTTCCCCCAGTGTAATATCCACAATCTTCCCCCAGTAATATCCACAATCTTCCCCAGTGTAATATCCACAATCTTCCCCCAGTGTAATATCCACAATCTTCCCCCAGTAATATCCACAATCTTCCCCCAGTGTAATATCCACAATCTTCCCCCAGTAATATCCACAATCTTCCCCCAGTAATATCCACAATCTTCCCCAGTAATATCCACAATCTTCCCCCAGTAATATCCACAATCTTCCCCTGTAATATCCACAATCTTCCCCCAGTAATATCCACAATCTTCCCCCAGTAATATCCACAATCTTCCCCCAGTAATATCCACAATCTTCCCCCAGTGTAATATCCACAATCTTCCCCCAGTAATATCCACAATCTTCCCCCAGTGTCATATCCACAATCTTCCCCCAGTGTAATATCCACAATCTTCCCCCAGTAATATCCACAATCTTCCCCAGTAATATCCACAATCTTCCCCCAGTAATATCCACAATCTTCCCCCAGTAATATCCACAATCTTCCCCCAGTAATATCCACAATCTTCCCCCAGTGTAATATCCACAATCTTCCCCAGTAATATCCACAATCTTCCCCCAGTGTAATATCCACAATCTTCCCCCAGTAATATCCACAATCTTCCCCCAGTGTAATATCCACAATCTTCCCCCAGTAATATCCACAATCTTCCCCCAGTGTAATATCCACAATCTTCCCCCAGTGTAATATCCACAATCTTCCCCCAGTGTAATATCCACAATCTTCCCCCAGTAATATCCACAATCTTCCCCCAGTAATATCCACAATCTTCCCCAGTAATATCCACAATCTTCTCCCCCTGTAATATCCACAATCTTCCCCCAGTAATATCCACAATCTTCCCCCAGTGTAATATCCACAATCTTCCCCCAGTGTAATATCCACAATCTTCCCCCAGTGTAATATCCACAATCTTCCCCCAGTAATATCCACAATCTTCCCCCAGTAATATCCACAATCTTCCCCCAGTAATATCCACAATCTTCCCCAGTAATATCCACAATCTTCCCCAGTAATATCCACAATCTTCCCCCAGTAATATCCACAATCTTCCCCCAGTGTAATATCCACAATCTTCCCCCAGTGTAATATCCACAATCTCCCCCCAGTAATATCCACAATCTTCCCCCAGTGTAATATCCACAATCTTCCCCCAGTAATATCCACAATCTTCCCCCAGTAATATCCACAATCTTCCCCCAGTAATATCCACAATCTTCCCCCAGTAATATCCACAATCTTCCCCCAGTAATATCCACAATCTCCCCCCAGTAATATCCACAATCTTCCCCCAGTAATATCCACAATCTTCCCCCAGTGTAATATCCACGATCTTCCCCCAGTAATATCCACAATCTTCCCCCAGTAATATCCACAATCTTCCCCCAGTAATATCCACAATCTTCCCCCAGTAATATCCACAATCTTCCCCCAGTAATATCCACAATCTTCCCCCAGTGTAATATCCACAATCTTCCCCAGTAATATCCACAATCTTCCCCAGTGTAATATCCACAATCTTCCCCAGTGTAATATCCACAATCTTCCCCAGTGTAATATCCACAATCTTCCCCCAGTAATATCCACAATCTTCCCCCAGTGTAATATCCACAATCTTCCCCCAGTAATATCCACAATCTTCCCCCAGTAATATCCACAATCTTCCCCCAGTAATATCCACAATCTTCCCCCAGTAATATCCACAATCTTCCCCCAGTAATATCCACAATCTCCCCCCAGTAATATCCACAATCTTCCCCCAGTAATATCCACAATCTTCCCCCAGTGTAATATCCACGATCTTCCCCCAGTAATATCCACAATCTTCCCCCAGTAATATCCACAATCTTCCCCCAGTAATATCCACAATCTTCCCCCAGTAATATCCACAATCTTCCCCCAGTAATATCCACAATCTTCCCCCAGTGTAATATCCACAATCTTCCCCCAGTGTAATATCCACAATCTTCCCCCAGTGTAATATCCACAATCTTCCCCCAGTAATATCCACAATCTTCCCCCAGTAATATCCACAATCTTCCCCCAGTGTAATATCCACAATCTTCCCCCAGTGTAATATCCACAATCTTCCCCCAGTAATATCCACAATCTTCCCCCAGTGTAATATCCACAATCTTCCCCCAGTGTAATATCCACAATCTTCCCCCAGTAATATCCACAATCTTCCCCCAGTGTAATATCCACAATCTTCCCCCAGTGTAATATCCACAATCTTCCCCCAGTGTAATATCCACAATCTTCCCCCAGTAATATCCACAATCTTCCCCCAGTAATATCCACAATCTTCCCCCAGTGTAATATCCACAATCTTCCCCCAGTAATATCCACAATCTTCCCCCAGTAATATCCACAATCTTCCCCAGTAATATCCACAATCTTCCCCCAGTAATATCCACAATCTTCCCCTGTAATATCCACAATCTTCCCCCAGTAATATCCACAATCTTCCCCCAGTGTAATATCCACAATCTTCCCCCAGTAATATCCACAATCTTCCCCCAGTAATATCCACAATCTTCCCCAGTAATATCCACAATCTTCCCCCAGTAATATCCACAATCTTCCCCCAGTAATATCCACAATCTTCCCCAGTAATATCCACAATCTTCCCCCAGTAATATCCACAATCTTCCCCCAGTGTAATATCCACAATCTTCCCCCAGTGTAATATCCACAATCTTCCCCCAGTAATATCCACAATCTTCCCCCAGTAATATCCACAATCTTCCCCCAGTAATATCCACAATCTCCCCCAGTAATATCCACAATCTCCCCCAGTAATATCCACAATCTTCCCCCAGTGTAATATCCACAATCTTCCCCCAGTAATATCCACAATCTCCCCCAGTAATATCCACAATCTTCCCCCAGTAATATCCACAATCTTCCCCAGTAATATCCACAATCTTCCCCCAGTAATATCCACAATCTCCCCCAGTAATATCCACAATCTTCCCCAGTAATATCCACAATCTTCCCCCAGTAATATCCACAATCTTCCCCCAGTGTAATATCCACAATCTTCCCCTAGTAATATCCACAATCTTCCCCCAGTGTAATATCCACAATCTTCCCCCAGTAATATCCACAATCTTCCCCAGTGTAATATCCACAATCTTCCCCCAGTAATATCCACAATCTTCCCCCAGTAATATCCACAATCTTCCCCCAGTAATATCCACAATCTTCCCCCAGTAATATCCACAATCTTCCCCCAGTAATATCCACAATCTTCCCCCAGTGTAATATCCACAATCTTCCCCCAGTAATATCCACAATCTTCCCCCAGTGTAATATCCACAATCTTCCCCCAGTAATATCCACAATCTTCCCCAGTAATATCCACAATCTTCCCCCAGTAATATCCACAATCTTCCCCCAGTAATATCCACAATCTTCCCCCAGTAATATCCACAATCTTCCCCCAGTGTAATATCCACAATCTTCCCCCAGTAATATCCACAATCTTCCCCCAGTAATATCCACAATCTTCCCCCAGTAATATCCACAATCTTCCCCCAGTAATATCCACAATCTTCCCCCAGTAATATCCACAATCTTCCCCCAGTGTAATATCCACAATTTTCCCCCAGTGTAATATCCACAATCTTCCCCCAGTAATATCCACAATCTTCCCCCAGTAATATCCACAATCTTCCCCAGTAATATCCACAATCTTCTCCCCCTGTAATATCCACAATCTTCCCCCAGTAATATCCACAATCTTCCCCCAGTAATATCCACAATCTTCCCCCAGTAATATCCACAATCTTCCCCCAGTGTAATATCCACAATCTTCCCCCAGTGTAATATCCACAATCTCCCCCCAGTAATATCCACAATCTTCCCCAGTAATATCCACAATCTTCCCCAGTGTAATATCCACAATCTTCCCCAGTGTAATATCCACAATCTTCCCCAGTGTAATATCCACAATCTTCCCCCAGTAATATCCACAATCTTCCCCCAGTGTAATATCCACAATCTTCCCCCAGTAATATCCACAATCTTCCCCCAGTAATATCCACAATCTTCCCCCAGTAATATCCACAATCTTCCCCCAGTAATATCCACAATCTTCCCCCAGTGTAATATCCACAATCTTCCCCCAGTGTAATATCCACAATCTTCCCCCAGTGTAATATCCACAATCTTCCCCCAGTAATATCCACAATCTTCCCCCAGTAATATCCACAATCTTCCCCCAGTAATATCCACAATCTTCCCCAGTAATATCCACAATCTTCCCCAGTAATATCCACAATCTTCCCCCAGTAATATCCACAATCTTCCCCCAGTGTAATATCCACAATCTTCCCCCAGTGTAATATCCACAATCTCCCCCCAGTAATATCCACAATCTTCCCCAGTAATATCCACAATCTTCCCCAGTGTAATATCCACAATCTTCCCCAGTGTAATATCCACAATCTTCCCCAGTGTAATATCCACAATCTTCCCCCAGTAATATCCACAATCTTCCCCCAGTGTAATATCCACAATCTTCCCCCAGTGTAATATCCACAATCTTCCCCCAGTAATATCCACAATCTTCCCCCAGTAATATCCACAATCTTCCCCCAGTAATATCCACAATCTCCCCCCAGTAATATCCACAA
The DNA here is from genome assembly GCA_029206835.1 of Rana muscosa. Taxonomy (NCBI): domain Eukaryota; kingdom Metazoa; phylum Chordata; class Amphibia; order Anura; family Ranidae; genus Rana; species Rana muscosa. Next base: position 32,639 of record JARGYO010000126.1, on the reverse strand, counting down.
TCTTCCCCCAGTAATATCCACAATCTTCCCCCAGTGTAATATCCACGATCTTCCCCCAGTAATATCCACAATCTTCCCCCAGTAATATCCACAATCTTCCCCCAGTAATATCCACAATCTTCCCCCAGTGTGATATCCACAATCTTCCCCCAGTAATATCCACAATCTTCCCCCAGTAATATCCACAATCTTCCCCAGTAATATCCACAATCTTCCCCCAGTAATATCCACAATCTTCCCCTGTAATATCCACAATCTTCCCCCAGTAATATCCACAATCTTCCCCCAGTAATATCCACAATCTTCCCCCAGTAATATCCACAATCTTCCCCCAGTAATATCCACAATCTTCCCCCAGTAATATCCACAATCTTCCCCCAGTGTAATATCCACAATCTTCCCCCAGTAATATCCACAATCTTCCCCCAGTGTCATATCCACAATCTTCCCCCAGTGTAATATCCACAATCTTCCCCCAGTAATATCCACAATCTTCCCCAGTAATATCCACAATCTTCCCCCAGTAATATCCACAATCTTCCCCCAGTAATATCCACAATCTTCCCCCAGTAATATCCACAATCTTCCCCCAGTGTAATATCCACAATCTTCCCCAGTAATATCCACAATCTTCCCCCAGTGTAATATCCACAATCTTCCCCCAGTAATATCCACAATCTTCCCCCAGTGTAATATCCACAATCTTCCCCCAGTAATATCCACAATCTTCCCCCAGTAATATCCACAATCTTCCCCCAGTGTAATATCCACAATCTTCCCCCAGTGTAATATCCACAATCTTCCCCCAGTAATATCCACAATCTTCCCCCAGTAATATCCACAATCTTCCCCAGTAATATCCACAATCTTCTCCCCCTGTAATATCCACAATCTTCCCCCAGTAATATCCACAATCTTCCCCCAGTGTAATATCCACAATCTTCCCCCAGTGTGATATCCACAATCTTCCCCCAGTGTAATATCCACAATCTTCCCCCAGTAATATCCACAATCTTCCCCCAGTAATATCCACAATCTTCCCCCAGTAATATCCACAATCTTCCCCAGTAATATCCACAATCTTCCCCAGTAATATCCACAATCTTCCCCCAGTAATATCCACAATCTTCCCCCAGTGTAATATCCACAATCTTCCCCCAGTGTAATATCCACAATCTCCCCCCAGTAATATCCACAATCTTCCCCTGTAATATCCACAATCTTCCCCAGTGTAATATCCACAATCTTCCCCAGTGTAATATCCACAATCTTCCCCAGTGTAATATCCACAATCTTCCCCCAGTAATATCCACAATCTTCCCCCAGTGTAATATCCACAATCTTCCCCCAGTAATATCCACAATCTTCCCCCAGTAATATCCACAATCTTCCCCCAGTAATATCCACAATCTTCCCCCAGTAATATCCACAATCTCCCCCCAGTAATATCCACAATCTTCCCCCAGTAATATCCACAATCTTCCCCCAGTGTAATATCCACGATCTTCCCCCAGTAATATCCACAATCTTCCCCCAGTAATATCCACAATCTTCCCCCAGTGTAATATCCACAATCTTCCCCCAGTAATATCCACAATCTTCCCCCAGTGTAATATCCACAATCTTCCCCCAGTGTAATATCCACAATCTTCCCCCAGTAATATCCACAATCTTCCCCCAGTAATATCCACAATCTTCCCCCAGTGTAATATCCACAATCTTCCCCCAGTGTAATATCCACAATCTTCCCCCAGTAATATCCACAATCTTCCCCCAGTGTAATATCCACAATCTTCCCCCAGTGTAATATCCACAATCTTCCCCCAGTAATATCCACAATCTTCCCCCAGTGTAATATCCACAATCTTCCCCCAGTGTAATATCCACAATCTTCCCCCAGTAATATCCACAATCTTCCCCCAGTAATATCCACAATCTTCCCCCAGTGTAATATCCACAATCTTCCCCCAGTAATATCCACAATCTTCCCCCAGTAATATCCACAATCTTCCCCAGTAATATCCACAATCTTCCCCCAGTAATATCCACAATCTTCCCCTGTAATATCCACAATCTTCCCCCAGTAATATCCACAATCTTCCCCCAGTAATATCCACAATCTTCCCCCAGTAATATCCACAATCTTCCCCAGTAATATCCACAATCTTCCCCCAGTAATATCCACAATCTTCCCCCAGTAATATCCACAATCTTCCCCAGTAATATCCACAATCTTCCCCCAGTAATATCCACAATCTTCCCCCAGTGTAATATCCACAATCTTCCCCCAGTAATATCCACAATCTTCCCCCAGTAATATCCACAATCTTCCCCCAGTAATATCCACAATCTCCCCCAGTAATATCCACAATCTCCCCCAGTAATATCCACAATCTTCCCCCAGTGTAATATCCACAATCTTCCCCCAGTAATATCCACAATCTCCCCCAGTAATATCCACAATCTTCCCCCAGTAATATCCACAATCTTCCCCAGTAATATCCACAATCTTCCCCCAGTAATATCCACAATCTCCCCCAGTAATATCCACAATCTTCCCCAGTAATATCCACAATCTTCCCCCAGTAATATCCACAATCTTCCCCCAGTGTAATATCCACAATCTTCCCCCAGTAATATCCACAATCTTCCCCCAGTGTAATATCCACAATCTTCCCCCAGTAATATCCACAATCTTCCCCAGTGTAATATCCACAATCTTCCCCCAGTAATATCCACAATCTTCCCCCAGTAATATCCACAATCTTCCCCCAGTAATATCCACAATCTTCCCCCAGTAATATCCACAATCTTCCCCCAGTAATATCCACAATCTTCCCCCAGTGTAATATCCACAATCTTCCCCCAGTAATATCCACAATCTTCCCCCAGTGTAATATCCACAATCTTCCCCCAGTAATATCCACAATCTTCCCCAGTAATATCCACAATCTTCCCCAGTAATATCCACAATCTTCCCCCAGTAATATCCACAATCTTCCCCCAGTAATATCCACAATCTTCCCCCAGTGTAATATCCACAATCTTCCCCCAGTAATATCCACAATCTTCCCCCAGTGTAATATCCACAATCTTCCCCCAGTAATATCCACAATCTTCCCCCAGTAATATCCACAATCTTCCCCCAGTAATATCCACAATCTTCCCCCAGTAATATCCACAATCTTCCCCCAGTGTAATATCCACAATCTTCCCCCAGTGTAATATCCACAATCTTCCCCCAGTAATATCCACAATCTTCCCCAGTAATATCCACAATCTTCTCCCCCTGTAATATCCACAATCTTCCCCCAGTAATATCCACAATCTTCCCCCAGTGTAATATCCACAATCTTCCCCCAGTGTAATATCCACAATCTTCCCCCAGTGTAATATCCACAATCTTCCCCCAGTAATATCCACAATCTTCCCCCAGTAATATCCACAATCTTCCCCCAGTAATATCCACAATCTTCCCCAGTAATATCCACAATCTTCCCCAGTAATATCCACAATCTTCCCCCAGTAATATCCACAATCTTCCCCCAGTGTAATATCCACAATCTTCCCCCAGTGTAATATCCACAATCTCCCCCCAGTAATATCCACAATCTTCCCCAGTAATATCCACAATCTTCCCCAGTGTAATATCCACAATCTTCCCCAGTGTAATATCCACAATCTTCCCCAGTGTAATATCCACAATCTTCCCCCAGTAATATCCACAATCTTCCCCCAGTGTAATATCCACAATCTTCCCCCAGTAATATCCACAATCTTCCCCCAGTAATATCCACAATCTTCCCCCAGTAATATCCACAATCTTCCCCCAGTAATATCCACAATCTCCCCCCAGTAATATCCACAATCTCCCCCCAGTAATATCCACAATCTTCCCCCAGTAATATCCACAATCTTCCCCCAGTGTAATATCCACGATCTTCCCCCAGTAATATCCACAATCTTCCCCCAGTAATATCCACAATCTTCCCCCAGTGTAATATCCACAATCTTCCCCCAGTAATATCCACAATCTTCCCCCAGTGTAATATCCACAATCTTCCCCCAGTGTAATATCCACAATCTTCCCCCAGTGTAATATCCACAATCTTCCCCCAGTAATATCCACAATCTTCCCCCAGTAATATCCACAATCTTCCCCCAGTGTAATATCCACAATCTTCCCCCAGTGTAATATCCACAATCTTCCCCCAGTAATATCCACAATCTTCCCCCAGTGTAATATCCACAATCTTCCCCCAGTGTAATATCCACAATCTTCCCCCAGTAATATCCACAATCTTCCCCCAGTGTAATATCCACAATCTTCCCCCAGTGTAATATCCACAATCTTCCCCCAGTGTAATATCCACAATCTTCCCCCAGTAATATCCACAATCTTCCCCCAGTAATATCCACAATCTTCCCCCAGTGTAATATCCACAATCTTCCCCCAGTAATATCCACAATCTTCCCCCAGTAATATCCACAATCTTCCCCAGTAATATCCACAATCTTCCCCCAGTAATATCCACAATCTTCCCCTGTAATATCCACAATCTTCCCCCAGTAATATCCACAATCTTCCCCCAGTAATATCCACAATCTTCCCCCAGTAATATCCACAATCTTCCCCAGTAATATCCACAATCTTCCCCCAGTAATATCCACAATCTTCCCCCAGTAATATCCACAATCTTCCCCAGTAATATCCACAATCTTCCCCCAGTAATATCCACAATCTTCCCCCAGTGTAATATCCACAATCTCCCCCAGTAATATCCACAATCTTCCCCCAGTAATATCCACAATCTTCCCCCAGTAATATCCACAATCTTCCCCCAGTAATATCCACAATCTTCCCCAGTAATATCCACAATCTTCCCCCAGTAATATCCACAATCTTCCCCTGTAATATCCACAATCTTCCCCCAGTAATATCCACAATCTTCCCCCAGTAATATCCACAATCTTCCCCCAGTAATATCCACAATCTTCCCCAGTAATATCCACAATCTTCCCCCAGTAATATCCACAATCTTCCCCCAGTAATATCCACAATCTTCCCCAGTAATATCCACAATCTTCCCCCAGTAATATCCACAATCTTCCCCCAGTGTAATATCCACAATCTTCCCCCAGTAATATCCACAATCTCCCCCAGTAATATCCACAATCTCCCCCAGTAATATCCACAATCTTCCCCCAGTGTAATATCCACAATCTTCCCCCAGTAATATCCACAATCTCCCCCAGTAATATCCACAATCTTCCCCCAGTAATATCCACAATCTTCCCCAGTAATATCCACAATCTTCCCCCAGTAATATCCACAATCTCCCCCAGTAATATCCACAATCTTCCCCAGTAATATCCACAATCTTCCCCCAGTAATATCCACAATCTTCCCCCAGTGTAATATCCACAATCTTCCCCCAGTAATATCCACAATCTTCCCCCAGTAATATCCACAATCTTCCCCAGTGTAATATCCACAATCTTCCCCCAGTAATATCCACAATCTTCCCCCAGTGTAATATCCACAATCTTCCCCCAGTAATATCCACAATCTTCCCCAGTGTAATATCCACAATCTTCCCCCAGTAATATCCACAATCTTCCCCCAGTAATATCCACAATCTTCCCCCAGTAATATCCACAATCTTCCCCCAGTAATATCCACAATCTTCCCCCAGTAATATCCACAATCTTCCCCCAGTGTAATATCCACAATCTTCCCCCAGTAATATCCACAATCTTCCCCCAGTGTAATATCCACAATCTTCCCCCAGTAATATCCACAATCTTCCCCAGTAATATCCACAATCTTCCCCAGTAATATCCACAATCTTCCCCCAGTAATATCCACAATCTTCCCCCAGTGTAATATCCACAATCTTCCCCCAGTAATATCCACAATCTTCCCCCAGTAATATCCACAATCTTCCCCCAGTAATATCCACAATCTTCCCCCAGTAATATCCACAATCTTCCCCCAGTAATATCCACAATCTTCCCCCAGTGTAATATCCACAATCTTCCCCCAGTAATATCCACAATCTTCCCCCAGTGTAATATCCACAATCTTCCCCCAGTAATATCCACAATCTTCCCCCAGTGTAATATCCACAATCTTCCCCCAGTGTAATATCCACAATCTTCCCCCAGTAATATCCACAATCTTCCCCCAGTAATATCCACAATCTTCCCCCAGTAATATCCACAATCTCCCCCCAGTAATATCCACAATCTTCCCCCAGTAATATCCACAATCTTCCCCCAGTAATATCCACAATCTTCCCCAGTAATATCCACAATCTTCCCCAGTAATATCCACAATCTTCCCCCAGTAATATCCACAATCTTCCCCAGTAATATCCACAATCTTCCGCCAGTAATATCCACAATCTTCCCCCAGTAATATCCACAATCTTCCCCCAGTAATATCCACAATCTTCCCCCAGTAATATCCACAATCTCCCCCAGTAATATCCACAATCTTCCCCCAGTAATATCCACAATCTTCCCCCAGTGTAATATCCACAATCTTCCCCAGTAATATCCACAATCTTCCCCCAGTGTAATATCCACAATCTTCCCCCAGTAATATCCACAATCTTCCCCCAGTAATATCCACAATCTTCCCCCAGTGTAATATCCACAATCTTCCCCCAGTAATATCCACAATCTTCCCCCAGTAATATCCACAATCTTCCCCCAGTGTAATATCCACAATCTTCCCCCAGTGTAATATCCACAATCTCCCCCCAGTAATATCCACAATCTTCCCCCAGTAATATCCACAATCTTCCCCCAGTGTAATATCCACAATCTTCCCCCAGTGTAATATCCACAATCTTCCCCAGTAATATCCACAATCTTCCCCAGTAATATCCACAATCTTCCCCCAGTAATATCCACAATCTTCCCCCAGTGTAATATCCACAATCTTCCCCCAGTAATATCCACAATCTTCCCCCAGTGTAATATCCACAATCTTCCCCAGTAATATCCACAATCTTCCCCCAGTGTAATATCCACAATCTTCCCCCAGTAATATCCACAATCTTCCCCCAGTGTAATATCCACAATCTTCCCCCAGTGTAATATCCACAATCTTCCCCAGTAATATCCACAATCTTCCCCCAGTAATATCCACAATCTTCCCCCAGTGTAATATCCACAATCTTCCCCCAGTAATATCCACAATCTTCCCCCAGTGTAATATCCACAATCTTCCCCAGTAATATCCACAATCTTCCCCCAGTGTAATATCCACAATCTTCCCCCAGTAATATCCACAATCTTCCCCCAGTGTAATATCCACAATCTTCCCCCAGTAATATCCACAATCTTCCCCCAGTAATATCCACAATCTTCCCCCAGTAATATCCACAATCTTCCCCCAGTGTAATATCCACAATCTTCCCCCAGTGTAATATCCACAATCTTCCCCCAGTAATATCCACAATCTTCCCCCAGTAATATCCACAATCTTCCCCCAGTAATATCCACAATCTTCCCCCAGTAATATCCACAATCTTCCCCAGTAATATCCACAATCTTCTCCCCCTGTAATATCCACAATCTTCCCCCAGTAATATCCACAATCTTCCCCCAGTAATATCCACAATCTTCCCCCAGTGTAATATCCACAATCTTCCCCCAGTAATATCCACAATCTTCCCCCAGTGTAATATCCACAATCTTCCCCCAGTAATATCCACAATCTTCCCCCAGTAATATCCACAATCTTCCCCCAGTAATATCCACAATCTTCCCCCAGTGTAATATCCACAATCTTCCCCCAGTGTAATATCCACAATCTTCCCCCAGTAATATCCACAATCTTCCCCCAGTAATATCCACAATCTTCCCCCAGTGTAATATCCACAATCTTCCCCCAGTGTAATATCCACAATCTTCCCCCAGTGATATCCACAATCTTCCCCCAGTAATATCCACAATCTTCCCCAGTAATATCCACAATCTTCCCCAGTAATATCCACAATCTTCCCCCAGTGTAATATCCACAATCTTCCCCCAGTGTAATATCCACAATCTCCCCCCAGTAATATCCACAATCTTCCCCAGTAATATCCACAATCTTCCCCAGTGTAATATCCACAATCTTCCCCCAGTAATATCCACAATCTTCCCCAGTAATATCCACAATCTTCCCCAGTAATATCCACAATCTTCCCCCAGTAATATCCACAATCTTCCCCCAGTGTAATATCCACAATCTTCCCCCAGTGTAATATCCACAATCTTCCCCAGTAATATCCACAATCTTCCCCCAGTGTAATATCCACAATCTTCCCCCAGTGTAATATCCACAATCTCCCCCCAGTAATATCCACAATCTTCCCCCAGTGTAATATCCACAATCTTCCCCCAGTAATATCCACAATCTTCCCCCAGTGTAATATCCACAATCTTCCCCCAGTGTAATATCCACAATCTTCCCCAGTGTAATATCCACAATCTTCCCCCAGTAATATCCACAATCTTCCCCAGTAATATCCACAATCTTCCCCCAGTAATATCCACAATCTTCCCCCAGTGTAATATCCACAATCTTCCCCCAGTAATATCCACAATCTTCCCCCAGTAATATCCACAATCTTCCCCCAGTAATATCCACAATCTCCCCCAGTAATATCCACAATCTCCCCCAGTAATATCCACAATCTTCCCCCAGTGTAATATCCACAATCTTCCCCCAGTAATATCCACAATCTCCCCCAGTAATATCCACAATCTTCCCCCAGTAATATCCACAATCTTCCCCCAGTGTAATATCCACAATCTTCCCCCAGTAATATCCACAATCTTCCCCCAGTAATATCCACAATCTTCCCCCAGTGTAATATCCACAATCTTCCCCCAGTAATATCCACAATCTTCCCCCAGTAATATCCACAATCTTCCCCCAGTAATATGCACAATCTTCCCCAGTAATATCCACAATCTTCCCCCAGTAATATCCACAATCTTCCCCAGTAATATCCACAATCTTCCCCCAGTAATATCCACAATCTTCCCCCAGTGTAATATCCACAATCTTCCCCCAGTAATATCCACAATCTTCCCCCAGTAATATCCACAATCTTCCCCCAGTAATATCCACAATCTTCCCCCAGTAATATCCACAATCTTCCCCCAGTGTAATATCCACAATCTTCCCCCAGTAATATCCACAATCTTCCCCCAGTGTAATATCCACAATCTTCCCCCAGTGTAATATCCACAATCTTCCCCCAGTAATATCCACAATCTTCCCCCAGTAATATCCACAATCTTCCCCCAGTAATATCCACAATCTTCCCCAGTGTAATATCCACAATCTTCCCCAGTGTAATATCCACAATCTTCCCCAGTGTAATATCCACAATCTTCCCCCAGTAATATCCACAATCTTCCCCCAGTGTAATATCCACAATCTTCCCCCAGTAATATCCACAATCTTCCCCCAGTAATATCCACAATCTTCCCCCAGTAATATCCACAATCTTCCCCCAGTAATATCCACAATCTCCCCCCAGTAATATCCACAATCTTCCCCCAGTAATATCCACAATCTTCCCCCATTGTAATATCCACGATCTTCCCCCAGTAATATCCACAATCTTCCCCCAGTAATATCCACAATCTTCCCCTGTAATATCCACAATCTTCCCCCAGTAATATCCACAATCTTCCCCCAGTAATATCCACAATCTTCCCCCAGTAATATCCACAATCTTCCCCAGTAATATCCACAATCTTCCCCCAGTAATATCCACAATCTTCCCCCAGTAATATCCACAATCTTCCCCAGTAATATCCACAATCTTCCCCCAGTAATATCCACAATCTTCCCCCAGTGTAATATCCACAATCTTCCCCCAGTAATATCCACAATCTTCCCCCAGTAATATCCACAATCTTCCCCCAGTAATATCCACAATCTCCCCCAGTAATATCCACAATCTCCCCCAGTAATATCCACAATCTTCCCCCAGTGTAATATCCACAATCTTCCCCCAGTAATATCCACAATCTCCCCCAGTAATATCCACAATCTTCCCCCAGTAATATCCACAATCTTCCCCAGTAATATCCACAATCTTCCCCCAGTAATATCCACAATCTCCCCCAGTAATATCCACAATCTTCCCCAGTAATATCCACAATCTTCCCCCAGTAATATCCACAATCTTCCCCCAGTGTAATATCCACAATCTTCCCCCAGTAATATCCACAATCTTCCCCCAGTGTAATATCCACAATCTTCCCCCAGTAATATCCACAATCTTCCCCAGTGTAATATCCACAATCTTCCCCCAGTAATATCCACAATCTTCCCCCAGTAATATCCACAATCTTCCCCCAGTAATATCCACAATCTTCCCCCAGTAATATCCACAATCTTCCCCCAGTAATATCCACAATCTTCCCCCAGTGTAATATCCACAATCTTCCCCCAGTAATATCCACAATCTTCCCCCAGTGTAATATCCACAATCTTCCCCCAGTAATATCCACAATCTTCCCCAGTAATATCCACAATCTTCCCCAGTAATATCCACAATCTTCCCCCAGTAATATCCACAATCTTCCCCCAGTAATATCCACAATCTTCCCCCAGTGTAATATCCACAATCTTCCCCCAGTAATATCCACAATCTTCCCCCAGTAATATCCACAATCTTCCCCCAGTAATATGCACAATCTTCCCCAGTAATATCCACAATCTTCCCCCAGTAATATCCACAATCTTCCCCAGTAATATCCACAATCTTCCCCCAGTAATATCCACAATCTTCCCCCAGTAATATGCACAATCTTCCCCAGTAATATCCACAATCTTCCCCCAGTAATATCCACAATCTTCCCCAGTAATATCCACAATCTTCCCCCAGTAATATCCACAATCTTCCCCCAGTGTAATATCCACAATCTTCCCCCAGTAATATCCACAATCTTCCCCCAGTAATATCCACAATCTTCCCCCAGTAATATCCACAATCTTCCCCCAGTAATATCCACAATCTTCCCCCAGTAATATCCACAATCTTCCCCCAGTGTAATATCCACAATCTTCCCCCAGTAATATCCACAATCTTCCCCCAGTGTAATATCCACAATCTTCCCCCAGTGTAATATCCACAATCTTCCCCCAGTAATATCCACAATCTTCCCCCAGTAATATCCACAATCTCCCCCCAGTAATATCCACAATCTTCCCCCAGTAATATCCACAATCTTCCCCCAGTAATATCCACAATCTTCCCCAGTAATATCCACAATCTTCCCCAGTAATATCCACAATCTTCCCCCAGTAATATCCACAATCTTCCCCAGTAATATCCACAATCTTCCGCCAGTAATATCCACAATCTTCCCCCAGTAATATCCACAATCTTCCCCCAGTAATATCCACAATCTTCCCCCAGTAATATCCACAATCTCCCCCAGTAATATCCACAATCTTCCCCCAGTAATATCCACAATCTTCCCCCAGTGTAATATCCACAATCTTCCCCAGTAATATCCACAATCTTCCCCCAGTGTAATATCCACAATCTTCCCCCAGTAATATCCACAATCTTCCCCCAGTGTAATATCCACAATCTTCCCCCAGTAATATCCACAATCTTCCCCCAGTAATATCCACAATCTTCCCCCAGTGTAATATCCACAATCTTCCCCCAGTGTAATATCCACAATCTCCCCCCAGTAATATCCACCAATCTTCCCCCAGTAATATCCACAATCTTCCCCCAGTAATATCCACAATCTTCCCCCAGTAATATCCACAATCTTCCCCCAGTAATATCCACAATCTTCCCCCAGTAATATCCACAATCTCCCCCAGTAATATCCACAATCTTCCCCCAGTAATATCCACAATCTTCCCCAGTGTAATATCCACAATCTTCCCCCAGTGTAATATCCACAATCTTCCCCAGTAATATCCACAATCTTCCCCCAGTAATATCCACAATCTTCCCCCAGTGTAATATCCACAATCTTCCCCCAGTAATATCCACAATCTTCCCCCAGTGTAATATCCACAATCTTCCCCAGTAATATCCACAATCTTCCCCCAGTGTAATATCCACAATCTTCCCCCAGTAATATCCACAATCTTCCCCCAGTGTAATATCCACAATCTTCCCCCAGTGTAATATCCACAATCTTCCCCAGTAATATCCACAATCTTCCCCCAGTAATATCCACAATCTTCCCCCAGTGTAATATCCACAATCTTCCCCCAGTAATATCCACAATCTTCCCCCAGTGTAATATCCACAATCTTCCCCAGTAATATCCACAATCTTCCCCCAGTGTAATATCCACAATCTTCCCCCAGTAATATCCACAATCTTCCCCCAGTGTAATATCCACAATCTTCCCCCAGTAATATCCACAATCTTCCCCCAGTAATATCCACAATCTTCCCCCAGTAATATCCACAATCTTCCCCCAGTGTAATATCCACAATCTTCCCCCAGTGTAATATCCACAATCTTCCCCCAGTAATATCCACAATCTTCCCCCAGTAATATCCACAATCTTCCCCCAGTAATATCCACAATCTTCCCCCAGTAATATCCACAATCTTCCCCAGTAATATCCACAATCTTCTCCCCCTGTAATATCCACAATCTTCCCCCAGTAATATCCACAATCTTCCCCCAGTAATATCCACAATCTTCCCCCAGTGTAATATCCACAATCTTCCCCCAGTGTAATATCCACAATCTTCCCCCAGTAATATCCACAATCTTCCCCCAGTAATATCCACAATCTTCCCCAGTAATATCCACAATCTTCCCCAGTAATATCCACAATCTTCCCCCAGTGTAATATCCACAATCTTCCCCCAGTGTAATATCCACAATCTTCCCCCAGTGTAATATCCACAATCTCCCCCCAGTAATATCCACAATCTTCCCCAGTAATATCCACAATCTTCCCCAGTGTAATATCCACAATCTTCCCCCAGTAATATCCACAATCTTCCCCAGTAATATCCACAATCTTCCCCAGTAATATCCACAATCTTCCCCCAGTAATATCCACAATCTTCCCCCAGTGTAATATCCACAATCTTCCCCCAGTGTAATATCCACAATCTTCCCCCAGTGTAATATCCACAATCTTCCCCAGTAATATCCACAATCTTCCCCCAGTGTAATATCCACAATCTTCCCCCAGTGTAATATCCACAATCTCCCCCCAGTAATATCCACAATCTTCCCCCAGTGTAATATCCACAATCTTCCCCCAGTAATATCCACAATCTTCCCCCAGTGTAATATCCACAATCTTCCCCCAGTGTAATATCCACAATCTTCCCCAGTGTAATATCCACAATCTTCCCCCAGTAATATCCACAATCTTCCCCAGTAATATCCACAATCTTCCCCCAGTAATATCCACAATCTTCCCCCAGTGTAATATCCACAATCTTCCCCCAGTAATATCCACAATCTTCCCCCAGTAATATCCACAATCTTCCCCCAGTAATATCCACAATCTTCCCCCAGTAATATCCACAATCTCCCCCAGTAATATCCACAATCTCCCCCAGTAATATCCACAATCTTCCCCCAGTGTAATATCCACAATCTTCCCCCAGTAATATCCACAATCTCCCCCAGTAATATCCACAATCTTCCCCCAGTAATATCCACAATCTCCCCCAGTAATATCCACAATCTTCCCCAGTAATATCCACAATCTTCCCCCAGTAATATCCACAATCTTCCCCCAGTGTAATATCCACAATCTTCCCCCAGTAATATCCACAATCTTCCCCCAGTGTAATATCCACAATCTTCCCCCAGTAATATCCACAATCTTCCCCAGTGTAATATCCACAATCTTCCCCCAGTAATATCCAAAATCTTCCCCCAGTAATATCCACAATCTTCCCCCAGTAATATCCACAATCTTCCCCCAGTAATATCCACAATCTTCCCCCAGTAATATCCACAATCTTCCCCCAGTGTAATATCCACAATCTTCCCCCAGTAATATCCACAATCTTCCCCCAGTAATATCCACAATCTTCCCCCAGTGTAATATCCACAATCTTCCCCCAGTAATATCCACAATCTTCCCCAGTAATATCCACAATCTTCCCCCAGTAATATCCACAATCTTCCCCAGTAATATCCACAATCTTCCCCCAGTAATATCCACAATCTTCCCCCAGTAATATCCACAATCTTCCCCCAGTGTAATATCCACAATCTTCCCCCAGTAATATCCACAATCTTCCCCCAGTAATATCCACAATCTTCCCCCAGTAATATCCACAATCTTCCCCCAGTAATATCCACAATCTTCCCCCAGTAATATCCACAATCTTCCCCCAGTGTAATATCCACAATCTTCCCCCAGTAATATCCACAATCTTCCCCCAGTGTAATATCCACAATCTCCCCCCAGTAATATCCACAATCTTCCCCCAGTAATATCCACAATCTTCCCCCAGTAATATCCACAATCTTCCCCAGTAATATCCACAATCTTCCCCAGTAATATCCACAATCTTCCCCCAGTAATATCCACAATCTTCCCCAGTAATATCCACAATCTTCCGCCAGTAATATCCACAATCTTCCCCCAGTAATATCCACAATCTTCCCCCAGTAATATCCACAATCTTCCCCCAGTAATATCCACAATCTCCCCCAGTAATATCCACAATCTTCCCCCAGTAATATCCACAATCTTCCCCCAGTGTAATATCCACAATCTTCCCCAGTAATATCCACAATCTTCCCCCAGTAATATCCACAATCTTCCCCCAGTAATATCCACAATCTTCCCCCAGTGTAATATCCACAATCTCCCCCCAGTAATATCCACAATCTTCCCCCAGTAATATCCACAATCTTCCCCAGTAATATCCACAATCTTCTCCCAGTAATATCCACAATCTTCCCCCAGTAATATCCACAATCTTCCCCCAGTAATATCCACAATCTTCCCCCAGTAATATCCACAATCTCCCCCAGTAATATCCACAATCTTCCCCCAGTAATATCCACAATCTTCCCCCAGTGTAATATCCACAATCTTCCCCCAGTGTAATATCCACAATCTTCCCCAGTAATATCCACAATCTTCCCCCAGTAATATCCACAATCTTCCCCCAGTGTAATATCCACAATCTTCCCCCAGTAATATCCACAATCTTCCCCCAGTGTAATATCCACAATCTTCCCCAGTAATATCCACAATCTTCCCCCAGTGTAATATCCACAATCTTCCCCCAGTAATATCCACAATCTTCCCCCAGTGTAATATCCACAATCTTCCCCCAGTGTAATATCCACAATCTTCCCCAGTAATATCCACAATCTTCCCCCAGTAATATCCACAATCTTCCCCCAGTGTAATATCCACAATCTTCCCCCAGTAATATCCACAATCTTCCCCCAGTGTAATATCCACAATCTTCCCCAGTAATATCCACAATCTTCCCCCAGTGTAATATCCACAATCTTTCCCCAGTAATATCCACAATCTTCCCCCAGTGTAATATCCACAATCTTCCCCCAGTAATATCCACAATCTTCCCCCAGTAATATCCACAATCTTCCCCCAGTAATATCCACAATCTTCCCCCAGTGTAATATCCACAATCTTCCCCCAGTAATATCCACAATCTTCCCCCAGTAATATCCACAATCTTCCCCCAGTAATATCCACAATCTTCCCCCAGTAATATCCACAATCTTCCCCCAGTGTAATATCCACAATCTCCCCCCAGTAATATCCACAATCTTCCCCCAGTAATATCCACAATCTTCCCCCAGTAATATCCACAATCTTCCCCAGTAATATCCACAATCTTCCCCAGTAATATCCACAATCTTCCCCCAGTAATATCCACAATCTTCCCCAGTAATATCCACAATCTTCCGCCAGTAATATCCACAATCTTCCCCCAGTAATATCCACAATCTTCCCCCAGTAATATCCACAATCTTCCCCCAGTAATATCCACAATCTCCCCCAGTAATATCCACAATCTTCCCCCAGTAATATCCACAATCTTCCCCCAGTGTAATATCCACAATCTTCCCCAGTAATATCCACAATCTTCCCCCAGTGTAATATCCACAATCTTCCCCCAGTAATATCCACAATCTTCCCCCAGTGTAATATCCACAATCTCCCCCCAGTAATATCCACAATCTTCCCCCAGTAATATCCACAATCTTCCCCAGTAATATCCACAATCTTCTCCCAGTAATATCCACAATCTTCCCCCAGTAATATCCACAATCTTCCCCCAGTAATATCCACAATCTTCCCCCAGTAATATCCACAATCTCCCCCAGTAATATCCACAATCTTCCCCCAGTAATATCCACAATCTTCCCCCAGTGTAATATCCACAATCTTCCCCCAGTGTAATATCCACAATCTTCCCCAGTAATATCCACAATCTTCCCCCAGTAATATCCACAATCTTCCCCCAGTGTAATATCCACAATCTTCCCCCAGTAATATCCACAATCTTCCCCCAGTGTAATATCCACAATCTTCCCCAGTAATATCCACAATCTTCCCCCAGTGTAATATCCACAATCTTCCCCCAGTAATATCCACAATCTTCCCCCAGTGTAATATCCACAATCTTCCCCCAGTGTAATATCCACAATCTTCCCCAGTAATATCCACAATCTTCCCCCAGTAATATCCACAATCTTCCCCCAGTGTAATATCCACAATCTTCCCCCAGTAATATCCACAATCTTCCCCCAGTGTAATATCCACAATCTTCCCCAGTAATATCCACAATCTTCCCCCAGTGTAATATCCACAATCTTCCCCCAGTAATATCCACAATCTTCCCCCAGTGTAATATCCACAATCTTCCCCCAGTAATATCCACAATCTTCCCCCAGTAATATCCACAATCTTCCCCCAGTAATATCCACAATCTTCCCCCAGTGTAATATCCACAATCTTCCCCCAGTGTAATATCCACAATCTTCCCCCAGTAATATCCACAATCTTCCCCCAGTAATATCCACAATCTTCCCCCAGTAATATCCACAATCTTCCCCCAGTAATATCCACAATCTTCCCCAGTAATATCCACAATCTTCTCCCCCTGTAATATCCACAATCTTCCCCCAGTAATATCCACAATCTTCCCCCAGTAATATCCACAATCTTCCCCAGTAATATCCACAATCTTCCCCAGTAATATCCACAATCTTCCCCCCGTAATATCCACAATCTTCCCCCAGTGTAATATCCACAATCTTCCCCCAGTGTAATATCCACAATCTCCCCCCAGTAATATCCACAATCTTCCCCAGTAATATCCACAATCTTCCCCAGTGTAATATCCACAATCTTCCCCAGTGTAATATCCACAATCTTCCCCAGTGTAATATCCACAATCTTCCCCCAGTAATATCCACAATCTTCCCCCAGTGTAATATCCACAATCTTCCCCCAGTAATATCCACAATCTTCCCCCAGTAATATCCACAATCTCCCCCCAGTAATATCCACAATCTTCCCCCAGTAATATCCACAATCTTCCCCCAGTAATATCCACAATCTCCCCCCAGTAATATCCACAATCTTCCCCAGTAATATCCACAATCTTCCCCCAGTAATATCCACAATCTTCCCCCAGTGTAATATCCACAATCTTCCCCCAGTAATATCCACAATCTTCCCCCAGTAATATCCACAATCTTCCCCCAGTGTAATATCCACAATCTTCCCCCAGTAATATCCACAATCTTCCCCCAGTGTAATATCCACAATCTTCCCCCAGTGTAATATCCACAATCTTCCCCCAGTGTAATATCCACAATCTTCCCCCAGTAATATCCACAATCTTCCCCCAGTAATATCCACAATCTTCCCCCAGTGTAATATCCACAATCTTCCCCCAGTAATATCCACAATCTTCCCCAGTAATATCCACAATCTTCCCCCAGTGTAATATCCACAATCTTCCCCGTGTAATATCCACAATCTTCCCCCAGTAATATCCACAATCTTCCCCCAGTGTAATATCCACAATCTTCCCCCAGTGTAATATCCACAATCTTCCCCCAGTAATATCCACAATCTTCCCCCAGTGTAATATCCACAATCTTCCCCCAGTGTAATATCCACAATCTTCCCCCAGTAATATCCACAATCTTCCCCAGTAATATCCACAATCTTCCCCCAGTAATATCCACAATCTTCCCCTGTAATATCCACAATCTTCCCCTGTAATATCCACAATCTTCCCCCAGTAATATCCACAATCTTCCCCCAGTGTCATATCCACAATCTTCCCCCAGTAATATCCACAATCTTCCCCCAGTGTAATATCCACAATCTTCCCCCAGTAATATCCACAATCTTCCCCCAGTAATATCCACAATCTTCCCCCAGTAATATCCACAATCTTCCCCAGTAATATCCACAATCTTCCCCCAGTAATATCCACAATCTTCCCCCAGTGTAATATCCACAATCTTCCCCCAGTAATATCCACAATCTTCCCCCAGTAATATCCACAATCTTCCCCCAGTGTAATATCCACAATCTTCCCCCAGTAATATCCACAATCTTCCCCCAGTGTCATATCCACAATCTTCCCCCAGTGTAATATCCACAATCTTCCCCCAGTAATATCCACAATCTTCCCCAGTAATATCCACAATCTTCCCCCAGTAATATCCACAATCTTCCCCCAGTAATATCCACAATCTTCCCCAGTAATATCCACAATCTTCCCCCAGTGTAATATCCACAATCTTCCCCCAGTAATATCCACAATCTTCCCCAGTGTAATATCCACAATCTTCCCCAGTGTAATATCCACAATCTTCCCCCAGTGTAATATCCACAATCTTCCCCCAGTAATATCCACAATCTTCCCCCAGTGTAATATCCACAATCTTCCCCCAGTAATATCCACAATCTTCCCCCAGTAATATCCACAATCTTCCCCCAGTGTAATATCCACAATCTTCCCCCAGTAATATCCACAATCTTCCCCCAGTAATATCCACAATCTTCCCCAGTAATATCCACAATCTTCCCCCAGTAATATCCACAATCTTCTCCAGTGTAATATCCACAATCTTCCCCCAGTAATATCCACAATCTTCCCCAGTAATATCCACAATCTTCCCCCAGTAATATCCACAATCTTCCCCCAGTAATATCCACAATCTTCCCCCAGTAATATCCACAATCTTCCCCCAGTGTAATATCCACAATCTTCCCCCAGTGTAATATCCACAATCTTCCCCCAGTAATATCCACAATCTTCCCCCAGTAATATCCACAATCTTCCCCCAGTGTAATATCCACAATCTTCCCCCAGTAATATCCACAATCTTCCCCAGTAATATCCACAATCTTCCCCCAGTAATATCCACAATCTTCCCCAGTAATATCCACAATCTTCCCCCAGTGTAATATCCACAATCTTCCCCGTGTAATATCCACAATCTTCCCCCAGTAATATCCACAATCTTCCCCCAGTGTAATATCCACAATCTTCCCCCAGTGTAATATCCACAATCTTCCCCCAGTAATATCCACAATCTTCCCCCAGTGTAATATCCACAATCTTCCCCCAGTGTAATATCCACAATCTTCCCCCAGTAATATCCACAATCTTCCCCAGTAATATCCACAATCTTCCCCCAGTAATATCCACAATCTTCCCCTGTAATATCCACAATCTTCCCCTGTAATATCCACAATCTTCCCCCAGTAATATCCACAATCTTCCCCAGTAATATCCACAATCTTCCCCCAGTAATATCCACAATCTTCCCCAGTAATATCCACAATCTTCCCCCAGTAATATCCACAATCTTCCCCCAGTGTAATATCCACAATCTTCCCCCAGTAATATCCACAATCTTCCCCCAGTAATATCCACAATCTTCCCCCAGTGTAATATCCACAATCTTCCCCCAGTAATATCCACAATCTTCCCCCAGTGTCATATCCACAATCTTCCCCCAGTGTAATATCCACAATCTTCCCCCAGTAATATCCACAATCTTCCCCAGTAATATCCACAATCTTCCCCCAGTAATATCCACAATCTTCCCCCAGTAATATCCACAATCTTCCCCCAGTAATATCCACAATCTTCCCCCAGTGTAATATCCACAATCTTCCCCCAGTAATATCCACAATCTTCCCCAGTGTAATATCCACAATCTTCCCCAGTGTAATATCCACAATCTTCCCCCAGTGTAATATCCACAATCTTCCCCCAGTAATATCCACAATCTTCCCCCAGTGTAATATCCACAATCTTCCCCCAGTAATATCCACAATCTTCCCCCAGTAATATCCACAATCTTCCCCCAGTGTAATATCCACAATCTTCCCCCAGTAATATCCACAATCTTCCCCCAGTAATATCCACAATCTTCCCCAGTAATATCCACAATCTTCCCCCAGTAATATCCACAATCTTCTCCAGTGTAATATCCACAATCTTCCCCCAGTAATATCCACAATCTTCCCCAGTAATATCCACAATCTTCCCCCAGTAATATCCACAATCTTCCCCCAGTAATATCCACAATCTTCCCCCAGTAATATCCACAATCTTCCCCCAGTGTAATATCCACAATCTTCCCCCAGTGTAATATCCACAATCTTCCCCCAGTAATATCCACAATCTTCCCCCAGTAATATCCACAATCTTCCCCCAGTGTAATATCCACAATCTTCCCCCAGTAATATCCACAATCTTCCCCAGTAATATCCACAATCTTCCCCCAGTAATATCCACAATCTTCCCCAGTAATATCCACAATCTTCCCCCAGTAATATCCACAATCTTCCCCCAGTAATATCCACAATCTTCCCCCAGTAATATCCACAATCTTCCCCCAGTGTAATATCCACAATCTTCCCCCAGTAATATCCACAATCTTCCCCCAGTAATATCCACAATCTTCCCCCAGTGTAATATCCACAATCTTCCCCCAGTAATATCCACAATCTTCCCCCAGTGTAATATCCACAATCTCCCCCCAGTAATATCCACAATCTTCCCCCAGTAATATCCACAATCTTCCCCCAGTAATATCCACAATCTTCCCCCAGTAATATCCACAATCTTCCCCCAGTAATATCCACAATCTCCCCCAGTAATATCCACAATCTTCCCCCAGTAATATCCACAATCTTCCCCCAGTGTAATATCCACAATCTTCCCCCAGTGTAATATCCACAATCTTCCCCAGTAATATCCACAATCTTCCCCCAGTGTAATATCCACAATCTTCCCCCAGTAATATCCACAATCTTCCCCCAGTGTAATATCCACAATCTCCCCCCAGTAATATCCACAATCTTCCCCCAGTAATATCCACAATCTTCCCCAGTAATATCCACAATCTTCTCCCAGTAATATCCACAATCTTCCCCCAGTAATATCCACAATCTTCCCCCAGTAATATCCACAATCTTCCCCCAGTAATATCCACAATCTCCCCCAGTAATATCCACAATCTTCCCCCAGTAATATCCACAATCTTCCCCCAGTGTAATATCCACAATCTTCCCCCAGTGTAATATCCACAATCTTCCCCAGTAATATCCACAATCTTCCCCCAGTAATATCCACAATCTTCCCCCAGTGTAATATCCACAATCTTCCCCCAGTAATATCCACAGTCTTCCCCCAGTGTAATATCCACAATCTTCCCCAGTAATATCCACAATCTTCCCCCAGTGTAATATCCACAATCTTCCCCCAGTAATATCCACAATCTTCCCCCAGTGTAATATCCACAATCTTCCCCCAGTGTAATATCCACAATCTTCCCCAGTAATATCCAAAATCTTCCCCCAGTAATATCCACAATCTTCCCCCAGTGTAATATCCACAATCTTCCCCCAGTAATATCCACAATCTTCCCCCAGTGTAATATCCACAATCTTCCCCAGTAATATCCACAATCTTCCCCCAGTGTAATATCCACAATCTTCCCCCAGTAATATCCACAATCTTCCCCCAGTGTAATATCCACAATCTTCCCCCAGTAATATCCACAATCTTCCCCCAGTAATATCCACAATCTTCCCCCAGTAATATCCACAATCTTCCCCCAGTGTAATATCCACAATCTTCCCCCAGTGTAATATCCACAATCTTCCCCCAGTAATATCCACAATCTTCCCCCAGTAATATCCACAATCTTCCCCCAGTAATATCCACAATCTTCCCCAGTAATATCCACAATCTTCTCCCCCTGTAATATCCACAATCTTCCCCCAGTAATATCCACAATCTTCCCCCAGTAATATCCACAATCTTCCCCCAGTGTAATATCCACAATCTTCCCCCAGTGTAATATCCACAATCTTCCCCCAGTAATATCCACAATCTTCCCCCAGTAATATCCACAATCTTCCCCCAGTAATATCCACAATCTTCCCCAGTAATATCCACAATCTTCCCCCAGTGTAATATCCACAATCTTCCCCCAGTAATATCCACAATCTTCCCCCAGTAATATCCACAATCTTCCCCCAGTGTAATATCCACAATCTTCCCCCAGTAATATCCACAATCTTCCCCCAGTGTAATATCCACAATCTTCCCCCAGTGTAATATCCACAATCTCCCCCCAGTAATATCCACAATCTTCCCCAGTAATATCCACAATCTTCCCCAGTGTAATATCCACAATCTTCCCCAGTGTAATATCCACAATCTTCCCCAGTGTAATATCCACAATCTTCCCCCAGTAATATCCACAATCTTCCCCCAGTGTAATATCCACAATCTTCCCCCAGTAATATCCACAATCTTCCCCCAGTAATATCCACAATCTTCCCCCAGTAATATCCACAATCTTCCCCCAGTAATATCCACAATCTCCCCCCAGTAATATCCACAATCTTCCCCAGTAATATCCACAATCTTCCCCCAGTAATATCCACAATCTTCCCCCAGTGTAATATCCACAATCTTCCCCCAGTAATATCCACAATCTTCCCCCAGTAATATCCACAATCTTCCCCCAGTGTAATATCCACAATCTTCCCCCAGTAATATCCACAATCTTCCCCCAGTAATATCCACAATCTTCCCCCAGTGTAATATCCACAATCTTCCCCCAGTGTAATATCCACAATCTTCCCCCAGTGTAATATCCACAATCTTCCCCCAGTGTAATATCCACAATCTTCCCCCAGTAATATCCACAATCTTCCCCCAGTAATATCCACAATCTTCCCCCAGTGTAATATCCACAATCTTCCCCCAGTGTAATATCCACAATCTTCCCCCAGTAATATCCACAATCTTCCCCCAGTGTAATATCCACAATCTTCCCCCAGTGTAATATCCACAATCTTCCCCCAGTAATATCCACAATCTTCCCCCAGTGTAATATCCACAATCTTCCCCCAGTGTAATATCCACAATCTTCCCCCAGTAATATCCACAATCTTCCCCCAGTAATATCCACAATCTTCCCCCAGTGTAATATCCACAATCTTCCCCAGTAATATCCACAATCTTCCCCCAGTAATATCCACAATCTTCCCCAGTAATATCCACAATCTTCCCCCAGTAATATCCACAATCTTCCACTGTAATATCCACAATCTTCCCCCAGTAATATCCACAATCTTCCCCCAGTAATATCACAATCTTCCCCAGTAATCCACAATCTCCCCAGTAATATCCACAATCTTCCCCCAGTAATATCCACAATCTTCCCCCAGTGTAATATCCACAATCTTCCCCCAGTAATATCCACAATCTTCCCCCAGTGTCATATCCACAATCTTCCCCCAGTGTAATATCCACAATCTTCCCCCAGTAATATCCACAATCTTCCCCAGTAATATCCACAATCTTCCCCAGTAATATCCACAATCTTCCCCCAGTAATATCCACAATCTTCCCCCAGTAATATCCACAATCTTCCCCCAGTGTAATATCCACAATCTTCCCCAGTAATATCCACAATCTTCCCCCAGTGTAATATCCACAATCTTCCCCCAGTAATATCCACAATCTTCCCCCAGTGTAATATCCACAATCTTCCCCCAGTAATATCCACAATCTTCCCCAGTAATATCCACAATCTTCCCCCAGTAATATCCACAATCTTCCCCCAGTGTAATATCCACAATCTTCCCCCAGTGTAATATCCACAATCTTCCCCCAGTAATATCCACAATCTTCCCCCAGTAATATCCACAATCTTCCCCCAGTAATATCCACAATCTTCCCCAGTAATATCCACAATCTTCTCCCCCTGTAATATCCACAATCTTCCCCCAGTAATATCCACAATCTTCCCCCAGTAATATCCACAATCTTCCCCAGTGTAATATCCACAATCTTCCCCCAGTGTAATATCCACAATCTTCCCCCAGTAATATCCACAATCTTCCCCCAGTAATATCCACAATCTTCCCCCAGTAATATCCACAATCTTCCCCAGTAATATCCACAATCTTCCCCAGTAATATCCACAATCTTCCCCCAGTGTAATATCCACAATCTTCCCCCAGTGTAATATCCACAATCTCCCCCCAGTAATATCCACAATCTTCCCCAGTAATATCCACAATCTTCCCCAGTGTAATATCCACAATCTTCCCCAGTGTAATATCCACAATCTTCCCCAGTGTAATATCCACAATCTTCCCCCAGTAATATCCACAATCTTCCCCCAGTGTAATATCCACAATCTTCCCCCAGTAATATCCACAATCTTCCCCCAGTAATATCCACAATCTCCCCCAGTAATATCCACAATCTTCCCCAGTAATATCCACAATCTTCCCCCAGTAATATCCACAATCTTCCCCCAGGTAATATCCACAATCTTCCCCCAGTAATATCCACAATCTTCCCCCAGTAATATCCACAATCTTCCCCCAGTGTAATATCCACAATCTTCCCCCAGTAATATCCACAATCTTCCCCCAGTGTAATATCCACAATCTTCCCCCAGTGTAATATCCACAATCTTCCCCAGTGTAATATCCACAATCTTCCCCAGTAATATCCACAATCTTCCCCCAGGTAATATCCACAATCTTCCCCCAGTGTAATATCCACAATCTTCCCCAGTGTAATATCCACAATCTTCCCCCAGTGTAATATCCACAATCTTCCCCCAGTGTAATATCCACAATCTTCCCCCAGTAATATCCACAATCTTCCCCCAGGTAATATCCACAATCTTCCCCCAGTGTAATATCCACAATCTTCCCCCGAGTAATATCCACAATCTTCCCCCAGTAATATCCACAATCTTCCCAGTAATATCCACAATCTTCCCCCAGTAATATCCACAATCTTCCCCAGTAATATCCACAATCTTCCCCCAGTAATATCCACAATCTTCCCCCAGTAATATCCACAATCTTCCCCAGTAATATCCACAATCTTCCCCAGTAATATCCACAATCTTCCCCAGTAATATCCACAATCTTCCCCCAGTAATATCCACAATCTTCCCCAGTAATATCCACAATCTTCCCCAGTAATATCCACAATCTTCCCCCAGTAATATCCACAATCTTCCCCCAGTAATATCCACAATCTTCCCCCAGTAATATCCACAATCTTCCCCAGTAATATCCACAATCTTCCCCCAGTAATATCCACAATCTTCCCCAGTGTAATATCCACAATCTTCCCCCAGTAATATCCACAATCTTCCCCCAGTAATATCCACAATCTCCCCAGTAATATCCACAATCTTCCCCCAGTAATATCCACAATCTCCCCCAGTAATATCCACAATCTTCCCCCAGGTAATATCCACAATCTTCCCCCAGTAATATCCACAATCTCCCCCAGTAATATCCACAATCTTCCCCCAGTAATATCCACAATCTTCCCCAGTAATATCCACAATCTTCCCCCAGTAATATCCACAATCTTCCCCCAGTAATATCCACAATCTTCCCCAGTAATATCCACAATCTTCCCCCAGTAATATCCACAATCTTCCCCCAGTGAATATCCACAATCTTCCCCAGTAATATCCACAATCTTCCCCAGTAATATCCACAATCTTCCCCCAGGTAATATCCACAATCTTCCCCAGTGTAATATCCACAATCTTCCCCCAGTAATATCCACAATCTTCCCCCAGTAATATCCACAATCTTCCCCCAGTAATATCCACAATCTTCCCCCAGTAATATCCACAATCTTCCCCCAGTAATATCCACAATCTTCCCCAGTGTAATATCCACAATCTTCCCCCAGTAATATCCACAATCTTCCCCCAGTAATATCCACAATCTTCCCCCAGTGTAATATCCACAATCTTCCCCCAGTAATATCCACAATCTTCCCCAGTAATATCCACAATCTTCCCCCAGTAATATCCACAATCTTCCCCAGTAATATCCACAATCTTCCCCCAGTAATATCCACAATCTTCCCCCAGTAATATCCACAATCTTCCCCCAGTAATATCCACAATCTTCCCCCAGTAATATCCACAATCTTCCCCCAGTAATATCCACAATCTTCCCCCAGTAATATCCACAATCTTCCCCCAGTAATATCCACAATCTTCCCCCAGTAATATCCACAATCTTCCCCAGTGTAATATCCACAATCTTCCCCCAGTAATATCCACAATCTTCCCCCAGTGTAATATCCACAATCTCCCCCCAGTAATATCCACAATCTTCCCCCAGTAATATCCACAATCTTCCCCCAGTAATATCCACAATCTTCCCCAGTAATATCCACAATCTTCCCCAGTAATATCCACAATCTTCCCCCAGTAATATCCACAATCTTCCCCAGTAATATCCACAATCTTCCGCCAGTAATATCCACAATCTTCCCCCAGTAATATCCACAATCTTCCCCCAGTAATATCCACAATCTTCCCCCAGTAATATCCACAATCTCCCCCAGTAATATCCACAATCTTCCCCCAGTAATATCCACAATCTTCCCCCAGTGTAATATCCACAATCTTCCCCAGTAATATCCACAATCTTCCCCCAGTGTAATATCCACAATCTTCCCCCAGTAATATCCACAATCTTCCCCCAGTGTAATATCCACAATCTCCCCCCAGTAATATCCACAATCTTCCCCCAGTAATATCCACAATCTTCCCCAGTAATATCCACAATCTTCTCCCAGTAATATCCACAATCTTCCCCCAGTAATATCCACAATCTTCCCCCAGTAATATCCACAATCTTCCCCCAGTAATATCCACAATCTCCCCCAGTAATATCCACAATCTTCCCCAGTAATATCCACAATCTTCCCCCAGTGTAATATCCACAATCTTCCCCCAGTGTATATCCACAATCTTCCCCAGTAATATCCACAATCTTCCCCCAGTAATATCCACAATCTTCCCCCAGTGTAATATCCACAATCTTCCCCCAGTAATATCCACAATCTTCCCCCAGTGTAATATCCACAATCTTCCCCAGTAATATCCACAATCTTCCCCCAGTGTAATATCCACAATCTTCCCCCAGTAATATCCACAATCTTCCCCCAGTGTAATATCCACAATCTTCCCCCAGTAATATCCACAATCTTCCCCAGTAATATCCACAATCTTCCCCCAGTAATATCCACAATCTTCCCCCAGTGTAATATCCACAATCTTCCCCCAGTGTAATATCCACAATCTTCCCCCAGTAATATCCACAATCTTCCCCCAGTAATATCCACAATCTTCCCCAGTAATATCCACAATCTTCTCCCCTGTAATATCCACAATCTTCCCCCAGTAATATCCACAATCTTCCCCCAGTAATATCCACAATCTTCCCCCAGTGTAATATCCACATCTTCCCCCAGTGTAATATCCACAATCTTCCCCCAGTAATATCCACAATCTTCCCCCAGTAATATCCACAATCTTCCCCCAGTAATATCCACAATCTTCCCCAGTAATATCCACAATCTTCCCCCAGTGTAATATCCACAATCTTCCCCCAGTGTAATATCCACAATCTTCCCCCAGTGTAATATCCACAATCTTCCCCCAGTGTAATATCCACAATCTCCCCCCAGTAATATCCACAATCTTCCCCAGTAATATCCACAATCTTCCCCAGTGTAATATCCACAATCTTCCCCAGTGTAATATCCACAATCTTCCCCAGTAATATCCACAATCTTCCCCAGTAATATCACTTCCCCAGTGTAATATCCACAATCTTCCCCCAGTAATATCCACAATCTTCCCCCAGTAATATCCACAATCTCCCCCCAGTAATATCCACAATCTTCCCCCAGTAATATCCACAATCTTCCCCCAGTAATATCCACAATCTCCCCCCAGTAATATCCACAATCTTCCCCAGTAATATCCACAATCTTCCCCCAGTAATATCCACAATCTTCCCCCAGTGTAATATCCACAATCTTCCCCCAGTAATATCCACAATCTTCCCCCAGTAATATCCACAATCTTCCCCCAGTGTAATATCCACAATCTTCCCCCAGTAATATCCACAATCTTCCCCCAGTGTAATATCCACAATCTTCCCCCAGTGTAATATCCACAATCTTCCCCCAGTGTAATATCCACAATCTTCCCCCAGTAATATCCACAATCTTCCCCCAGTAATATCCACAATCTTCCCCCAGTGTAATATCCACAATCTTCCCCCAGTGTAATATCCACAATCTTCCCCCAGTAATATCCACAATCTTCCCCCAGTGTAATATCCACAATCTTCCCCCAGTGTAATATCCACAATCTCCCCCCAGTAATATCCACAATCTTCCCCCAGTAATATCCACAATCTTCCCCAGTAATATCCACAATCTTCCCCAGTAATATCCACAATCTTCCCCCAGTAATATCCACAATCTTCCCCCAGTGTAATATCCACAATCTTCCCCCAGTGTAATATCCACAATCTCCCCCCAGTAATATCCACAATCTTCCCCAGTAATATCCACAATCTTCCCCAGTGTAATATCCACAATCTTCCCCAGTGTAATATCCACAATCTTCCCCAGTGTAATATCCACAATCTTCCCCAGTAATATCCACAATCTTCCCCCAGTAATATCCACAATCTTCCCCCAGTGTAATATCCACAATCTTCCCCCAGTAATATCCACAATCTTCCCCCAGTAATATCCACAATCTCCCCCCAGTAATATCCACAATCTGCCCCCAGTAATATCCACAATCTTCCCCCAGTAATATCCACAATCTCCCCCCAGTAATATCCACAATCTTCCCCAGTAATATCCACAATCTTCCCCCAGTAATATCCACAATCTTCCCCCAGTGTAATATCCACAATCTTCCCCCAGTAATATCCACAATCTTCCCCCAGTAATATCCACAATCTTCCCCCAGTGTAATATCCACAATCTTCCCCCAGTAATATCCACAATCTTCCCCCAGTGTAATATCCACAATCTTCCCCCAGTGTAATATCCACAATCTTCCCCCAGTGTAATATCCACAATCTTCCCCCAGTAATATCCACAATCTTCCCCCAGTAATATCCACAATCTTCCCCCAGTGTAATATCCACAATCTTCCCCCAGTGTAATATCCACAATCTTCCCCCAGTAATATCCACAATCTTCCCCCAGTGTAATATCCACAATCTTCCCCCAGTGTAATATCCACAATCTTCCCCCAGTAATATCCACAATCTTCCCCCAGTAATATCCACAATCTTCCCCCAGTGTAATATCCACAATCTTCCCCCAGTGTAATATCCACAATCTTCCCCCAGTAATATCCACAATCTTCCCCAGTAATATCCACAATCTTCCCCCAGTAATATCCACAATCTTCCCCTGTAATATCCACAATCTTCCCCTGTAATATCCACAATCTTCCCCCAGTAATATCCACAATCTTCCCCCAGTAATATCCACAATCTTCCCCCAGTAATATCCACAATCTTCCCCAGTAATATCCACAATCTTCCCCCAGTAATATCCACAATCTTCCCCCAGTGTAATATCCACAATCTTCCCCCAGTAATATCCACAATCTTCCCCCAGTAATATCCACAATCTTCCCCCAGTGTAATATCCACAATCTTCCCCCAGTAATATCCACAATCTTCCCCCAGTGTCATATCCACAATCTTCCCCCAGTGTAATATCCACAATCTTCCCCCAGTAATATCCACAATCTTCCCCAGTAATATCCACAATCTTCCCCCAGTAATATCCACAATCTTCCCCCAGTAATATCCACAATCTTCCCCAGTAATATCCACAATCTTCCCCCAGTGTAATATCCACAATCTTCCCCCAGTAATATCCACAATCTTCCCCAGTGTAATATCCACAATCTTCCCCCAGTGTAATATCCACAATCTTCCCCCAGTAATATCCACAATCTTCCCCCAGTGTAATATCCACAATCTTCCCCCAGTAATATCCACAATCTTCCCCCAGTAATATCCACAATCTTCCCCCAGTGTAATATCCACAATCTTCCCCCAGTAATATCCACAATCTTCCCCCAGTAATATCCACAATCTTCCCCAGTAATATCCACAATCTTCCCCCAGTAATATCCACAATCTTCTCCAGTGTAATATCCACAATCTTCCCCCAGTAATATCCACAATCTTCCCCAGTAATATCCACAATCTTCCCCCAGTAATATCCACAATCTTCCCCCAGTAATATCCACAATCTTCCCCCAGTAATATCCACAATCTTCCCCCAGTGTAATATCCACAATCTTCCCCCAGTGTAATATCCACAATCTTCCCCCAGTAATATCCACAATCTTCCCCCAGTAATATCCACAATCTTCCCCCAGTGTAATATCCACAATCTTCCCCCAGTAATATCCACAATCTTCCCCAGTAATATCCACAATCTTCCCCCAGTAATATCCACAATCTTCCCCAGTAATATCCACAATCTTCCCCCAGTAATATCCACAATCTTCCCCCAGTAATATCCACAATCTTCCCCCAGTGTAATATCCACAATCTTCCCCCAGTAATATCCACAATCTTCCCCCAGTAATATCCACAATCTTCCCCCAGTAATATCCACAATCTTCCCCCAGTAATATCCACAATCTTCCCCCAGTGTAATATCCACAATCTTCCCCCAGTAATATCCACAATCTTCCCCCAGTGTAATATCCACAATCTCCCCCCAGTAATATCCACAATCTTCCCCCAGTAATATCCACAATCTTCCCCCAGTAATATCCACAATCTTCCCCCAGTAATATCCACAATCTTCCCCCAGTAATATCCACAATCTTCCCCCAGTAATATCCACAATCTCCCCCAGTAATATCCACAATCTTCCCCCAGTAATATCCACAATCTTCCCCCAGTGTAATATCCACAATCTTCCCCCAGTGTAATATCCACAATCTTCCCCAGTAATATCCACAATCTTCCCCCAGTGTAATATCCACAATCTTCCCCCAGTAATATCCACAATCTTCCCCCAGTGTAATATCCACAATCTCCCCCCAGTAATATCCACAATCTTCCCCCAGTAATATCCACAATCTTCCCCCAGTAATATCCACAATCTCCCCCAGTAATATCCACAATCTTCCCCCAGTAATATCCACAATCTTCCCCCAGTGTAATATCCACAATCTTCCCCCAGTGTAATATCCACAATCTTCCCCAGTAATATCCACAATCTTCCCCCAGTAATATCCACAATCTTCCCCCAGTGTAATATCCACAATCTTCCCCCAGTAATATCCACAATCTTCCCCCAGTAATATCCACAATCTTCCCCCAGTAATATCCACAATCTTCCCCCAGTGTAATATCCACAATCTTCCCCAGTAATATCCACAATCTTCCCCCAGTGTAATATCCACAATCTTCCCCCAGTGTAATATCCACAATCTTCCCCAGTAATATCCACAATCTTCCCCCAGTAATATCCACAAT
Organism: Rana muscosa; assembly: GCA_029206835.1. Taxonomy (NCBI): domain Eukaryota; kingdom Metazoa; phylum Chordata; class Amphibia; order Anura; family Ranidae; genus Rana; species Rana muscosa. Next base: position 722 of record JARGYO010000126.1, on the reverse strand, counting down.
CTTCCCCAGTGTAATATCCACAATCTTCCCCCAGTAATATCCACAATCTTCCCCCAGTAATATCCACAATCTTCCCCAGTAATATCCACAATCTTCCCCAGTGTAATATCCACAATCTTCCCCCAGTAATATCCACAATCTTCCCCCAGTGTAATATCCACAATCTTCCCCAGTAATATCCACAATCTTCCCCCAGTAATATCCACAATCTTCCCCCAGTGTAATATCCACAATCTTCCCCCAGTGTAATATCCACAATCTTCCCCCAGTAATATCCACAATCTTCCCCCAGTAATATCCACAATCTTCCCCCAGTAATATCCACAATCTTCCCCAGTAATATCCACAAGTCTTCTCCCCTGTAATATCCACAATCTTCCCCCAGTAATATCCACAATCTTCCCCCAGTAATATCCACAATCTTCCCCCAGTGTAATATCCACAATCTTCCCCCAGTAATATCCAATCTCAATCCATTCCCCCAGTAATATCCACAATCTTCCCCCAGTAATATCCACAATCTTCCCCAGTAATATCCACAATCTTCTCCCCCAGTAATATCCACAATCTTCCCCCAGTAATCACCAATCTTCCCCAGTATATCCACAATCTTCCCCCAGTAATATCCACAATCTTCCCCCAGTAATATCCACAATCTTCCCCCAGTAATATCCACAATCTTCCCCCAGTAATATCCACAATCTTCCCCAGTAATATCCACA